>JAQOOD010000003.1:16469648-16615759 GCA_029633175.1 Citrus glauca
GGACTAGATTCGATTAGATTAAATTAAGTTAGATTATACAATATTGTCATATATTTGGTACAATATCGGATTGGGACAATGTTAAATTATATTTAAATAAAAAACTATTTATGAATATTTAAGAGTAATTATTAAAATTAGTTTAAAGTTAATTATTAAGAACATTAGATGTATTTTAAATTAGTTATTGGGTAGTTATAATTATAATAAATGAATATAAATTAGTAAACTATTTAATTATATAATTAATTTTTTATCGATATATTTTATTTTATCAAAAGTTGGCAAATAATATATATATATAATCAATTAATTGCTGGTACTATTAGCTTTCACGATTATTTTTAATAATATATTAGTGATTATTAAATTTAATACAATCAGCTACTTTAATAAATTACTAAATACTTAATTTTATTGAACTAAAATTACCAATTTAATTACACTATAAAAATAAATATAAAACAAAGTTCAAGTAAATCATGAATAAAAGAATTAATTGGTTAATTAAATTTTAAGTAACAAATAAAAAATGGCTTTATATATGAAAGAAATATTATAAACAGATTTTTTTATTCTAATTCCATCTAAACCCACTTATAAATTGGGATTGCTAATCCCATGATTTAAGGATTAAATTTGAATTAGTCTCCTCTCTAATCCAATCCAAGGTAAGTTGCCAAGCATGGGATAAATATTTAATCTCAAAATTAGTTTAATCTCACTCTTAATCCTAACTCCCAAGCATAGCCTCAGATTATAAGTCATAAATTAAGTATTAAAGTATGAGATATAAGAACAAATATTTTTTCAAGCAATTAGGTAATTTTATGTAATAAAGTAAAATAATTAAATAAAATTTATATTAAAGTAACTTTAATTGTAAAAAAACAAAATAAGAAAAACATATAATGATTTAATTGATTAATTATTTAAATATTTTTATTAATTTGCATTTATTAGAAATGATGTGAATTTATTGTAAATATCTTTTAAACGTGGGGTGGGTTTACAGCGTGGAGATGGTGCCTTCCATCTTCAACACCTCAGGATGACAGTCACCGCTTCATGGATTCCGCTTGTTATTTGCTTTGAACGACATGGTGCCTTCCATCTTGCGTGATTACTAAACAAATAGAAGAGAGAAATTTGTGATTTCAAAGAGAGGAGTGACAGATTGGGAATGGCTTAGGTGAAACCCTCAAAAAGCAAAATTTTGTTTTGCAAGCTTTGGGAACCGGTTTAACAAGTTAATAATTTTTTCTCTTTTTTATTTCTTTTCAATCTCAGCCATTGGATTCATTTTACTTGAATCCAACGGCTGCGTTTTAAAGCCGGCACGATGCCGGGCCTCAATGCCCGGCATTGTAGCTTTAGCCTTAGTCCTAACTCCCAAGCATATCCTCATATTATAAGTCATAAATTAAGTATTAAAGTATGAGCTATAAGAACACATATTTTTTTCAAGCAATTAGGTAATTTTATGTCATAAAGTAAAATAATTAAATAAAATTTATATTAAAGTAACTTTAATTGTAAAAAAACAAAATAAGAAAAACATACAATGATTTAATTGATTAATTATATAAATATTTTTATTAATTTGTATTTATTAGAAATGATGTGAATTTATTGTAAATATCTTTTAAACGTGGGGTGGGTTTACACAAATAATGAGGTGTAAATATTCCTACCCATTAAAGTTTCACGTAAGTTTAGAAAATACTTCATTCACCACCACTGAAATTTTCCTAAAGTTTTAAATGTCATATATTGTAATAAATTTATAGATGACATATATTAGTAATGCCTATCACGTAATATTGTTCTGTTAGTGCTATATATTTTTTTATGTGGCAAAAAATGACTCTTTATTTCAT
The DNA here is from genome assembly GCA_029633175.1 of Citrus glauca. NCBI lineage: Eukaryota > Viridiplantae > Streptophyta > Magnoliopsida > Sapindales > Rutaceae > Citrus > Citrus glauca. The sequence goes on from JAQOOD010000003.1 coordinate 16,471,529, forward strand.
GTTGGGCCTCATCTTTTATTATAAAAAATAAGAAAAAAATCATAACGTGGAAATTAGTTACAACCTAATTAATTTTGATTTCAATTGCACCATAAACTATTTTCACCTTTTAATTTTAAATTGAATAACAATAATGACAGAAGCTCGGTAATATCCACCAAACTCAAATCACACAGAGTTTACATAACAATTATGGAATATAAAGAATACTAGAATATCTCAAGTTAAAAAAAAATTATAAAACCTTTTACAAGTGAAGAAAGTAACTCAAGAAAACATACCTCTACAATATATCCATCTCCAAATCCAAATACAACAAAATCAGGGAAAAAGAAATCGAAGCGTTTTTACTTAACAAGGGGAAAAAAACAATTGTAGGAAAGACAAAGGAAATGAACATATATATAGTACACAAAAGAAAAACATATTAAAGCTTGGATATATATGAGGAAAAAAGAGGGGTACTGATGAGAACAACTATTCTTACCCGAATAAATGGCCAAATAAATATGCACTTTAAAAGCCGTAAATAATCCAAAAAACTGGTTCTTCGAAGTTAGAAGCAAATGAAACAACAATAATCTTACAGTCAAATACTTGTTTAAAGGTTTCCCCTAAAAAAGGAAAAAAGAAAAAAAACTGGTTCTTTATTTTTTTTTTTTTATGGTTTGGGCTCAAATTCGAATAGAAAACTTATCTTCAAAGTGGTTGTATGGTTGGATTTACTCTTGTTTTCAAAAACTTATTATGAACCAAAGCCATTGTTGAGTGGTGGCGAATAAAAACAAAAGATGAAAATATGGTTTGATTTTTTATTGAGAACAAAATACAAATACATGACACATATTGTAGAGTAAAATAAGTTGATCCATGGTGTCAAGAGAAATAAAAAAGACATTCTTGAAAAAGGAAGATAAAATGGAGAAATTGTTGACATCTTTTACGCTGCGCTAGGAGGGCTTGATCTCAAAATGGGCTCGTTCTTATTTTCAAAAATATGACTATATTTATATTACCGATTTACCTTGATTTGATATTTTTTATGTTTTTTTAATATCTTTCCTTATTTGGAATCTTGAATCCCTGATCCGCTTTGATGATAGACTTTGTATTAATGTTAAATAGAGGGAGCAATAAACAATCACTATAATAATAGAGATATGATTATAGGATACGAATCTCTTCGAGTGTGTGGAGTAAGGACTAGACCATTATACAGTTCAACTAAGGTTGGATTTTGTTCTTTAAGGAGAAATAGTTATTGGGTTCTGAGGACAATAACTTACTGCTATTGAAGAATACTAATTAATGCTTGCAAATCTAGGGAGAAAGATAATTTTGGGAAACTACAATTTTGTTTCCCTGTTTTATCTTCAAAAGATTTTAACCATCAGTAACATCTCAGAAATTCTTTCTATGGTCAAAAGATTGTAATCATCGGTAATATCTGAAAATTAGCTGAGTTTGGGCTCTAAAGTGTTGGTCAATTCGTCTTAACCCGACGAGTATTTTCATAGCAAAGTGTGCTTTGTACTCTTTCTCATGACCAAAATCCTTTTTATCAAATATTATTTATAACGAAATTTAAACATAAATCATAAAGAAAACTGATATTGAGAAGCGTACACTTCGGCCCTCACACTGACGGCCTGTTATTTGGTTCACAATGGGACAATTTTTTATTTTATTTTAATGGATATGATATTTTGGGTCTCACCGACGAAATCCATCACACCTGCCATCTCAATGGACGGACAATGTGCCCAGTCCGCACAAGTTCTTCTCTAAATCATATATGGTAACTAATTGGACATGTGGTACACTTTCCTAACTTCCAGTCAATACCAAATATTTTTCCAACTATGACTTAATCAGACAGTGCCAAGTATTCGTACAATAGTATCTCCTCAAGTTCACGCAATCAACCATTGATTTCTCAGAAAATTTCATATGAAATTGATTTCGAACCTAAAACCTGACTGCTGCATTCTGGGCGTTTGATTGCGAAAGTCACGTCAACGGAGATGGTGAACAGAGCAGCTTTCAAAATGGCACTTGATTCGCATGAAAAATCAGAATATGTTGAAATGACATAATTTGATGATTATGTCACGAAGTTGAAATGGTGGAAGAATATGTTATTGGTGCTCGTGGAGGAGAATCGACGAAAGGCGTTGGTGGGATTTGCAAGGCTTCGTTGCTTTCTTGCAACATTTCTATCACTCTGTTCATGGGCGGCCGATTCGATGGACGAGTCTGGATACACCACAAACCAACAATAATCATCTTCTTGACAATTTCACTTTCCTCACCGGTCACAACACCAGGCAATTTTAATTCTCTGCCTTGCTCGACATGCTTGTAAATCCAATGTGGAAAGTATATCTCACTAGAATGATCAATGCCAGAGTCACGGTAATTTTTGCACCCAACCAATTCCATAATCATCATTCCGTAGCTATAGACATCAGACTTGTGTGAAACTTCTCCAAAGTTTCTGTTGAAAACTTCTGGAGCAATGTAGCCGATTGTCCCTCTAGCCTCCAACATCGACACGATGCTCTCTTTCTTAAGGCAAAGTTTTGCCAGACCAAAATCTGAGATCTTAGGAACAAAATCTTCATCAAGGAGAATGTTTTGAGGTTTTACGTCAAAATGCAAAATCCTTGTGCTGCACCCCCGATGCAAGTATTCAAGCCCTTTCGCTATGCCTACAACGATTTCATATATTTTGTCCCATCCCAAGTGCTGATCACTAGGCTTCGAAGTATTCCCATTGTACACAAATTTTTCTAGGGATCCATTAGGCATGAACTCATATATAAGGGCTCTCTTGCTGCCCTCTAAACAAAAACCCAGTAATGTGACAACATTAACGTGGGATGTTCTACTGATGCTTGCAACCTCATTAACAAATTCTTGTCCGTTCCCTTTGGATGTATTGAGGAGCTTTATTGCTACAAGACGACCGTCAGATAACTTCCCTTTGTACACACGGCCATAACCTCCTTGACCGAGCTCGTCTTTGAATGAGTTAGTTATTTTCTTAACATTTGGAAAGCTGTACCTTTTGGGAGCAAGAGATCCATAATTTCTAATGAAAGCCTCAATATCTTGATCACTCTTTGTTACCTTTCTACAACAGACGGTCCGTAAAATTGATGAGTTCCTTTTCCTTCTGAATATACAAATAATTGCACAGGTGATTAGTATTCCCATCATTCCGGCACCTAAAGCTGCCGAAAAAAAAAAGTAAGCAAGTATTGATCAGATGCTGACTACAGTTGATTCTCTACACTCGTCATTATCTATGCAGCTAAAATAGTTTTAAGATGCTTTCTTTTCTTATAAATAATTTCAATCAATTGGTAAACAAACTTTAATGAATGGTCAATCACGATTAATCCTAAGACCGATTTGAAAATAGTAAGATTGATTAAAGATTTTTAGACTCGACGTAATATCGTTCGAAATCTTTTTTAAGTAATATTATGCTCTCTATGTGGTTAGGATAGAATATCCCATTAAACAATCTGTTTCTTTTACTGCTAGTCCACAGAAAAAAAAAAAAAGTGCCCTCTCCCAGTGACCGTTGATGGAAATGATGTTATTCATTGTGTCAACAAGAAATGCAAATGAAAAAAGAAACAAAAGAATGGATCAGTTATATTACCTACGCCAAACATCGATGTCCGGCTGCCATTGTCTGAAAGAGTAGTAAATCAAGGGAATAAAGAGTCAGAAAGAACAGATACTTGCATATTGCAAAAATAAAAATAAAGAATAAAAGAGTAATTTAAAGATAGTAAATTCTACGAGAAAATGTTGAAAATAGAAATTCAAAATTTAGTAAACTATGCAGTAACCCTTCTTGGTTTCAACTTAAGTAATTATCATGGTTTGCCATTAAGTGAAACTTGCTTGGAATCGTTTTAAAAACTTAATTTGTAGGTAATGGCTATGGTGGAGCTGCTCCCTCATAGAGCATTGATGATATTTGTCATATTATAGTAGTAAGTGCAAATTTAATATTTATCTCTATAATCATACAGTTATCATCAGTTCTCCACTATGTAACAGATTCAATATGGTCCCCCTAATTTGTATGGTAAGATAAGGATATTCCTCATATTTATTGGGACTCGAAACCTTTGGGACTCAATACGAAGGCCTTATTACTATTTCCCCAGAATGGATACCGGATATCCCATAAGTTCCCACACGAGTTGGGCTGTTGCACGACATGTGCAGTTCGTCAACATCGCCATCGCCTTGAGATGCAGTAACGACAATCAAGAAGCAGATCATGAAGATAAGGATGGGGTTGAGAATTGGCGGATGGAAGAGAGATGCCTCGTGATTTTGTACAACCAGTCTCTTCGTCTTGTTGAGGTGAACGAAGACTTGGTAAGATTATATGGGTTTAATTTGCTTAATTTCAAATTTGAAATGAAATTTGTGAGAGCGATCTGTGGAATTTCATTATGTAAACGCAGAAAATAGTTGCTCAGGCAAACAAATTAATTAAAGGTGAGCCCCTTTAGATTTTTCCATGAGAGAGACAGAAAAGCGATAGGAGTTGACTCTTGACTTTTTCGAGTGTTGCATCCAAAATCACTGAAATGAACGTATGGCTTGGTGCAAATCGGGTGAGGTTAGTTAAAACAGATGGCTCCTAAGTTGCATTTCTACGGTCCCTTTTAACAAGTTTTGGTCCAATTTGTGGCTACATGGAAGTTTCTTAATCGATCAAAGCAATTCAAGACTTATTTGCCATTGTGTATGATTGTTTTCATTTAAAAGTTACAGCATATTTTTAAACATTTATCATTGCAGTTTAGAAGTTAAGAGCTAATTTGGTAATGTTGGAACTTCTAAAATAATTGTCATTAATCGTGTTGTAAAAATAATTAGTTATCAAGAGAATTAATTAAATTCAAAGTTAGATCCTAGTAGTCGGAATGTGGTGGTAGAATAATTCAGGTGTGTCGGACGAAAGAACCGAAGTCCGGCGGAGATTTCGCCCAAGGGGAGAATTATTGAGTTATGTTCTACATTGACTAGTAAAGAGGAGATGTTTAGATTTATAAGGTCGTAGGTTACTCCACTTAAGAAGTTAATCTTTTAAATTACATACGTAAAAATCTTATGGTAAGTCCCTTAACATATTTAAACCTAATTTTTTATAAATTGTGTGAAAATGAAGGGCGTAGATGCATACCAGGAGGATAAAAGCACGAAAATTCATCTGAAGACTGATTAGATCCGCATATCCCTCCGCCTCCAGATTGAGAAGAAGTACATGTCGAACAGCGCATATCGTCCGCAACATATCTCACTTCGAACCCTTGATTCAGAGCCTCAATCAATTTACCTTCCTCAAGATAACCAATATTGGTACGTGTCAGTTGTATGAGGACCTTAATAACACGGGAACATGAGTTGCTAAGATTGTGAAGCCGCGAGTCATCATGGTTGTCGATCGTGTAAAAGCCTCTTATAACTACTCCACCTTCTGAGTTACAACTATAATTGTTTTTGCCCAGCTGTGAGGAGAAATCACCAGAGCAATTATAGAATAAACTGAGGTTTCGAACCTTCTCAGTGTAATTAAATAGAGGGTCGCTGATACTGGATTCCCGAAGTGGACAATCTCTACCCAAATAATCAGCTATAACAATTCTCATGATTGGATGTGAATTGTTAATCTCTAAAACTCGAAAACTTTGATGTCCGATTAGTATGGTAGCATAATCATTATCATGACATTGGAGCTCGAAACCTTGGCGACCACAATACTGAGGTCTAATATTTTTTCCCCAGAATGGATACCTGATATACTGTAAGTTCCCACACGATTGGGAGCCGTTGCATGACTTGTACTGTTCGTCAACATCGCCATCGCCTTGAGATGCAGGAACGGCAATCAGGATGCAGACCACGAAGGTGAGGATGGGGTTGAGAATTGGCGGAGGGAAGAGATGACACATGATTATGTACAACTATAATCTCTTTGGAAGAAACAAAGACTTGGTAAGATCATATGGGTTTTGTTTACTTGTATGAAGAGGTAATTGCCTAGTGCAACATTTCAATGAAGAAATCAATTTTTTTATAATTTGAAAAGCAGCTGCGAAAGCAATTTGTAGAAAATTTAATAACGTATAGACTAGCTGGGTCCCATGACAAATAAATTAATTAAAGGTGAAGAACCCCATTTGAATTTTCCACGAGAGAGCCAGACTGAAATCCAATGGCCGTTGACTCTGACTTTTAGAGAGGGTTTGCCGGTAAACTCGTAAATATGTGGGTTGGATCTTGGATTGCAAATCGAGATTTAACAAAAGTTGGCCTAAACGATTCCCTTTCAACAAGCTTTGGACCCATTTGCAGCTACATGGAAATTGCAGAATCGATTGAAGCTTTTAATTCTTTAGTGGAATCAAAAAGCAATTGGAAGAATATTATAACTCCTCATATTCGATTGCTTTTCCATGTCACCTAAACGAATGGGCTTTGGCTGAAGACTGATGTACCCAAAAGTAATGTCCCCTAAAACATATAAATAGCGGTATAGCACAAACTTATTAAAAATTCAGAGTATAGATTAGTATGTAGAGGATTTTAATTCTCATATATCTAGTCCTAATTTTTAATTATCAATAACTGTTTTATTAGTCTATAGTGCCTCCTCTTAACTCTTAAGGTAAATGATTATTGTGGCAGTTTACTATTATACTAGACTTTAGTTGTAGTATACTAATTTGATAAATTGGGTTGATTAGACGTTTTGATTTTATTGGATTCTGATTATGGTGTATATAATTTTTTTTAAAAAATCTCTTAATTATTAATTATTTCTTACAATATTGGAGCTAAGGATGCTGGTCCATCTCATCAATCTTATCTCTCATAATTAGTTCGGTAACTACTTAAAAACTAGAAAAAATAAAAATAATATATATATATATATATGGATGCTGGTCCATCTCATCAATCTTATCTCTCATAATTAGTTCGGTAGCTACTTAAAAACTAAAAAAAGTAAAAATAGTATATATATATATATATATATATATATCCCTTTGTATGGGTTAAAAATAAATCAATAAATAAATATCACGTATGCATACCTGGAGTTGTACTAGGATTAGCTGCGGCACTGTTTGCTGGTGGCTGCGTCCTGAAGCATGTCCTTGGAGAAGGTTGATACGGGCAAAAGCAAGTAAAATCATTAATAGTCCTGTTATATCCACATTTCCCTCCTGAAAAATGGCAATCCCTGCATCGCTCTTGGTCTATAATCCACCTAACCTCAAAACCTTCTTTTATAACTTGATCAAAGTTCCATAAATAAATTGTAAATCTTTCAACAGCAAATGCCAGCACTGGAATCAAGAGACTGATCTTGCATCTGCTTGAAAATTCATCATTACTTGAAATTGCCGGCGCAGTGAAGTAACAATTACTGGACCAGTTATTTATCGGACAAGTAAACTCCTGTAACCGTGGCTGATGATCTTCAGTCAGATGATCACAGTTGTAAAGCAAGCTGGCGTTTTGGTCGCTGAATGTGTACTCGAAGAGATTGAAATCCAAAGTACTGTTGATAAAGCTTACAAGGCAAATGTTCAACATGAAATCTGCTTTTGCAATCTTCAGGATTTGAGTGTCATGATAGATTTCGATGATATCATACTTCTGGGAATTGACATCAATGGTGGCTCTTTCTCCCTGGCAATCAAGCTTGAAGCCTGGATGACCACAATAATCAGGCTGGTCGTTTCTCCAAAAAGGATAGCCAATACCGGTGAAATTTCCGCAGCTGAAAGAAGCAGAACAGTTGGAATATGCCTCCTCATAGACATTAACATATCCTGAGAAAACTAGTGGGAATTGAAGCTGGCTGAACATAAGGATGAAAAGAGAGATTCTGAAAATAGAGGAACTCATGATCCACAAATTGATTAACACGAGATTATTCAGCGGAAACTTTCAAAGACAGATTAGCTGTTAAAGGATAGTGCCACCATTAATTTACTAAAACAAACCAACTCTTTTCAGTTGTTGACTTAAGGTATGGAAATTGGAAGTAAACGAGGTCCAGTTTGAAGTAATTAACTCAGAGAATTTGCCCAAATACAAGAGTTGACTTGAAATCCTTTGCTTGCTTCCTAGTATTTTCGATCTGTGAAGCCTTGTTTGAATGGCTGATAAACTCTGACAATTCATCAATTCATTTTTAATACGCAAGTGGTGATGTAATCAATTGATTGTCGTGGTTGGTGGATTCATCCTTTGTTTGGACTTTGGAGCAAATATTAATTAAGGAATAGGCCTGAGTCCCAGAGCCCATAAACTCTAGCGGTTGTCATTAAATGGTGTTTTGGAAGTATATTTATAAAAATAAATTCACAAAAGTAAGAAACAGAGCTTCTAATTTTGCTAATAACTAAAATTTGACTAAGTTTCTCAGCATACATTCTACATTGAGAGTGGCATATAGAGAAATATGAGTTAATTAACATTCTGAAGATGGTAGAAAATTACATTTAGGCTGGGTCCAAAAGTAAATTAAAAAAATAAAAAATAACAAGTATTTTATTTTAACTAAAACAAACTTTTTAACATTTATTTAACCCATGTACAACATATATTTAAAGTTTTAAATTATTTAAACCCAACTTTTAAAACCTAATCTAATAAAAATAATTTTTTAAACTATAAATTTGTCAAAGATAATAATTTTTTTTAAAAAATACAAGATATGAAATTTGGGTTGTCCGGCCCAGCTTTAAGGACAAAAAAAAAAAATGATCTAAGCCTAACCAAGCCGAGCCCAACAAAAAATGTCAAATTAGTTTTTACAAACTAATAGAATACATGAACCACAAAAAAGGAAGCTGGCGTAGAGTTTAATTTAATGACTAACTATTACTAAGCCATGGATGTGAAGGAAGAACCCATTGAAGATAATCTTGGAGGAGAAGAGAGGAAAGGCTTTGGTGGGATTTGCAAGGCTTCAATGCTTCCTTGTAACATGTCTATAACCTTATTCATAGCCGGTCTATACGATGGATGAGTCTGTATACACCATAAGCCCACAATAAACATCTTCTAGGCAATTTCAATTTCATTTTCGTTGCTGCTCATAACACTAGGCAATTTAGACACCTTGCCCTGCTCAACGTGTTTGTATATCCAATGCGGAAAGTATATGTCGCTTGTTTCATCCACTCAGCATCAGGGTTATTTTTGCATCCAACCATTTCCAATATCATCATTCCATAGCTATACACGTCGGATTTGTGTGAAACTTTTCCAAAGCTTCTACTAAGAACTTCTGGAGCAATGTAGCCAATTGTCCCCCTAGCTTCAAACATTGATACATTACTTTCCTTTCGAGGGCATAGCTTCGCAAGTCCGAAATCGGAGATCTTCGGGCAAAATTCTTCGTCGAGAAGAATGTTATGAGGTTTTATGTCGAAATGCAAAATCCTGGTGTTGCATCCGCGATGCAAGTACTCTAGCCCTCTTGCCGTTTTTATTGCAATGTGGTAGAATTTTTCCCATCCCAAGTGTTGGTGTGCTTTCGAAGTATCTCCGTTGTGTATGAATTTCTCGAGTGATCCAGTAGGCATGTACTCGTAAACAAGAGCTCTCGTGCTACCCTCTAGACAAAACCCTAATAATGTGACAACGTTAACATGCGATGTTCTACTAATGCTTGCAACCTCGTTAAAAAATTCTTGTACATTTTCTTTTGATGTATTTAACAGCTTCACTGCCACAAGACGACCATCCGGTAACTTCCCTTTGAACACACTGCCGTAGCCGCCTTGGCCTAATTTATGTCTGAATGAGTTGGTCATTTTCTTGATATAAGAAAAGCCGTACCTTTTGGGAGCTAGAGGTCCGTAATTGTTAATGACGGATTCAAGATCTTGATCATCCTTTGATAACTTCCTGAAAATCGAATTTGATATAATTGATGAGATGTTAAATCCGTAACAGCGAATAATGATGCAGGTAACTGTTAATACGCCGATTCCTGCGCTAGCAACACCTGCAAAAATAAGTAATAATTCATGAGGCCATATTCAATGTTACAGTTTAGAATATTATTGAATAGTAAACCAAAACTGCTCTAAAACGAAACGTATTTTGGTTCCAACATGCACAACCGTATTATTGTCTGTGATAATACGTATCGTTTTGATAATTTAAATTTGGCACATATTATCTCTTAATCAATTTATGGTTGCCAAGTCCATTCATGCACAACCGTATTATTTTCTGTGATAGGGTGAACCCTTAATATCAAAATTCAAAGTCTAAACTTCAAAAAAAATTCAGTGAGTGCTGCAGTGAAAGCAATAGTTGTTTGGACAATGCATATAAGATGGGTAAAGTAAAGAAAAAGGTAATATTGGTTTTTAATATAATATACGCCAAATTTTATATGTATATTTAACCAACATGGGATATGCGTACTAGCTAGCCATGATATTCTATCACGTGTTACATGACTACCCATAACCCACATGGTGTTTTAATATAATTGTATCCTGAGACACTGAGACTTTCAAACAACTCTTTTGTTTTAATAACATTACTTTGATATCCTTTCAAAGAAAGAGGAAAGCTATTGGCACCTTCATTATTCTTACAAAATCCCACTTCAAATAAAATTTTTATTCTGGACAAATAAGAATTAATACATGCAGATTTTTTTTCCCTAACAAATCACTTACATCTATAACCAATCCTTTTTATTTTTTATTTTTTTATTTTCTACCTGAAACTTCCTATCAAACTAAAATAAATTACATAATTTTAAAATAATCTACAATCCTTTTTCAATTTCTTATTGATTTAGTATTTTTATATTTAAGATTGCTTTCGAGTTATAATTTAAAATATGTGTAATTTAAGTCAATAATTAACATTAAAAAATTTGTCACCTAGAAAACTTTTTATTTTTGTGTGTAGGGTGACAACAAGATTGAAAAAGAGAAAAAAAATATACAATACTACTTTGAGTTTTAACAATAAAAGAAATTAAATAAAAAATTAGAAGATTTATTAAAAAAGGAAATTTTTGGTAATAAAATAAATATAACTCAAAAAGGGGTTTCATGGGAGATTAGAGGGTGCCAATAATCCAACTCTCAAGGAAAATAATATTACTTTTATAAAATTCATAAATTCGACAGTAAAACATCTATAAACTACTAGGGTTTGTACCATATAAAATCTATTAATTAAAGAGATATTAATAACCGACAAATTAATAATTTATTATTTAATAATTAATAATTTATTAAGTCACAGAGTTATTTACAATTCAATTAACATACATTTAATAACTAGAAATTCAATGCATTTTAATAATATTGAAGAATAAGAGATGAAATCCAAATAAATTTAAATCTTAAGCAAAAACAAGTAAAAATATAGTCGTATTTTATGTAAACAAGTAACAAGAGAGTCATATTTTATCTAATTCAAATATCATAGTCAACAACATTTGTAATTTTAGCAAATTATTAATTTATTATATGAACCGGACCACAAAATTATATAAATTTTTTGAGAAAAAAATTATTTTATATTTTATCGAAATTATTAATTTAATCCATGGGCCAAGTTGGGACCTTAAAAATTTATTATATAATACAGATTATTAATTTATCAAGTATTAATTTATAGATTTTCTACTATAACAAGCTTGTGGTACGAAGGGGTTCAGATTTACGATATTTAATTTGAAAAAGAGATGCTGTGAAACATTAAAAATTTATCTAGAATGAGCAAGCAAAACATATTGGTCTGTCACCTTACCTATAACAAGCTTCATTCCCAAGTTCAAACCCTTGCCTGTAAGACAATCATTCAAGTTTATTGAAAAGTCCGATCATCATAAAACTTCTGCATGAATTATTGTAAAAATTCAGACAACATATCTAAAGTTAATCGATTGCTTGAAATTGAGAACCGGTGATGGTTCAAAAGGGAGAACTTAGTTTTAAAAATTTGTTGTGAAACCACACAAAATTTTTAAGCATTTAGATAAATTAAGGACGAGGTTATATTACTTCACCAAACTAACATATATGTTATAATGAAAGAAAATATGATACTAAACTATACTCTCTTTCATTAGATTTCATAGTTAAGAGATATATGTAATAACAAAATATACTTCAAAGGGTAAAAGTCCATTTAGTCACTGTATTTTAAGATTAATATCTATTTAGTCCCTATATTTTTTAAAATACCTCGAAATATCCATGCCGTTAAAGTGTTGATACCCTTACCGTTACTTTGTTATTTTTTTTGCTTACTTTTACAATATTACCCTTTTATAATAATTTTTTGTTTGGACATTAATAAAAAGAAAACAATTAAATTACCAATTTAACCCTAAAAAATTATATTAATTTTTAATTGTCAAAAATTAAATTGTTACTTTTAATTTCTTTTGGCTTACTTTTACAATATTGCCCTTTTATAATAATTTTTTTGTTTAGACATTAATAAAAATAAAATAATTAAATTATAAATTTAACCCTAAAAAATAAAAAATATATATTAATTTTTAATTGTCAAAAATTATATGCAAACTACCAAGTGTGCAAATGGTGCTTGAAAAAAATTAATATGATTTTTTTATTTTCTAGGGTGGAATTGATAATTTAATTATTTTGTTTTTATTAATGACCAAATAAAAAAATTATTCTAAAAGGGTAATATTGTAAAAGTAATCCAAAAGAAATAAAAAGTAACAATAGGGGTATTAATACTTTAATGGTATAGATATTTCGAGACATTTTAAAAAATACAGGGAGTAAACGAATACTAATCTTAAAATATAAAGACTAAATAAGCATTTACCCTACTGAAAACTATTGTAAACCCCTACTTACCAAAAAGAAACAAAAAGAAAAGGACAAGCATATACGCACCAGAACAGGCGTTTGCCTGGGGTCCGTCATGGCAAAAGCATACAAATTTCTCAGAACTCGAGTGATTAGATCCGCGGATTCCTCCAGAAGACTTGCATGCAGAGTAGGGATGCGAATGATACCCTACATCGAACCCTTGTTTCAGAGCTTTTCCCAATTCTCCAGCCTTTATATGATTAACAGCGGTCAACAAAACTGGAACTTTGATACTCGAATTACACGTCTTTGAAAGATTAGGAAACTGAAGCTCCCCCGAAGCCTCATCAATATTTATAATATTTGGGTAAAAGACAACTCTTTTTCTGCCTCCTACGTTGCAGCTGACAGTATTCGGAGCTCTGTCAGGAAATATCTCATCACCACAATTAAAGAATAAAGTGACAAATCCGACGCTGTTTTGGCTGTAGTAAAACGGAGAGTTGTTGAATGATGCTTCGTTGAATATTCCAGGACAAAGAGTATCCCAAACATCACCCCGGGCAATCGTCATTATTCTCTCAGAAGCATTGATTTTCAAAACCCTGAATTTTTTAGGGCTATGATGGACAATTGATTGTCTTGACATTTGAGCTCGAATCCTTCAGCACGGCCACAAAACCGGGGCCTATTGTTCCCCAGAAAGGGTAGCCTATGTCCTGTAGGCTTGACCCACAGGAATAGCGATGACTGCATGCTGCGTATTGCTCGTTATGACGGCCGTAAGCTGCTGGGACATTGACAACAGTGATCAAGATGCAGAAGATGACGATCCGTTGATTACTCATTTTTGTGCAAAGGCTATGGAGGGAGAAGGGAGAGAGAAATGTTAAGTTATATATTAATTTAGTTAATTAGTTAGTTCAATGGTTTTGTAGGGTACACACGTGATAAAAAGGAATGCAACGATGAAGGAGATAATCTGTTAGTGGAAGACAGCACAGTGGTCTACCAGAACTCACAAATAAATGTGGAGTCAAAAGCGCCGCTATACTCAGATTCTAGAAAGTCTTAGTTAAATGGAGAGGCACCACACTCTTTAGACTCTTTAAAAGAAAGCAAGCAAACCTATTTTGAACGCCGCGTTTTGGTTTTCAAGTATAAACAATTTTTCACCGGCTTTTATCTCTCTATCAATATAGTAGATTAGTAGAAGCAACTTTTAATTTATTCATTTTATTACATTATTTAGTCATACATGCACGTGACAATTTTGAATGACTGTCCCGTCAGTTTGTAATTTAAGATCTGGGTTTCAATGATTCAGTCCCACCTGGTGAAAACATAAAAATGTTCAAAAAGAAAAACGTGACACACTTGTCATCCAAAAATGTATTCATGATTTTAGTTAAATTAAAATCCATTCAACCTTTCTAGGATGTGATTATGGTCATGTTTGGGATTAAAGTACCGTAATTTTTAAATTAAAAATGTTATAAAAAAAATTATAATTATAAAATAAAAGTTAATATTATCTAGTAAATATAATTTTTAAATAATAATTTTGATAAAATTAGTAAAAATATAATAGAGTTTTCATTATATAAGTGTAAAATTAAATCAATTTATCTTTTAAGTTACAGCGGCTAATATTTATCAAAGCGGCTAATATTTATCAAACAATTTAATATTATAACTTTTAAACTACAACCGTCCAATCTTAATTTTAAACAGATCTTATGTAGGCTAGTCCTTTAACTTTCTACTTACAATTTTGATCAAAAACTGCCCAATTGCGGTTGGGGAAAAAAAAATTCCTATAGTAATTGCCCTAAATTCATGCTATTCATTTTCCATTAAATCATTTAAAGCACTCAAACAAATCAACATCTTGTTCCTCTCCACATAAAATATAATAGCTGTGTTTGTTCTTGGTACTTATGCTTTTTTTTTTTTTGAGTTCTTGCCTTGTTGGTTTTATTTTAACTTCGTGCTTATCAAACAAATCTAACAGCTTTCTCCTCTCCACACTAAAATAATAGTAATGCGAAGGAAAGATACTTTTAGTAATAGTAACAGACAAGCTATCATTAATCGTTATATCACGAGCACTAATATTAAAATGAAATAAAATGCTACGAAAAACAACGTTAACCCATCTGGTTTTTGCACTTAATTGCTAAGATAATACCTCCGATCAGATGTATGCGCTAATTTTGTATACATTTATTTTCTTTATCATTTTTTTTATCACTGTACATCATCCTTTTTAACTCTTTTTGTCTATTTTTATTTTTACTCACTTATTATTTTATGTCACATCACTTTTTTTTTCCTCAAATATAATAAGAAATTTGCATAAAAATTTTGTACTCTTCGCCAAATGCCAAACGATTTACAGGGAAAAGAAGTACAATTAAAATTTAATTGGGAATTAAAAAATTTATAACTTATTAAAATGTGAAATTTATTCTTATTTATAACTGATCTAAATTGGGATCCAAATTTTCTATAACTACATGGGAGATATTCCTATATAGAGTATAGAACATCATTATATAGAAATTTCACTGAATTCCAACAATCAAGCTTCTCTATGAATCATGTTCATTTTTTTCTTTTTCTTCATTTTTCTTTTCAAATAATATTATAAAGAGATTAGGGTAAATTGGAAAATTATGTGGGTATAGAAAGCACATTTTTATTTTTAAATTTTAATCAAGAGTTTATTAAGTAAATTTGTTTATAGAACAATTTAGTGGTTTCAAATAACCTCACTGGAAAAAAAAGTAAACATCAATTACTAATATTCGTATTATAAAAGATAATTAAAAAATAAATGTAGAATAATATAAATTATACCTTAGCCACTTTATCATCTATTATGTAGAAACAAAAGCTTAAAACCCTCATATAGAAGATTTTTTATTAGAATATTACTATTTTAAATTAATTATTTGATTTGAGCTGTTATTAAAGTATTATTTCATTGTGATTTAGATTAGTAATTTTCAAATTGAATAAAATCGGATCAGATTTTATTCCTTCCTTGGAGGATTGAGTAGAATAACAAGAAAACAAATTCAACTCATGGACTACTGGTCAAAAAATCATGATTTTTTTTAATTCCATTTTTGCTCACGATGTTCGACCTTCATTATATTTTTATTTCTAAGCCAACAAAATTATTAATGGTTTTATGCCTCCTCTTTTTTGATATATATATATATCAGAAAATTTACAACTATAGTTGTAAAGAGTTTGTGTGTCAAAAAATTTTCAAAAAATTAATTTCTGTGTGTGTGGTGAATTTTTAGTGGTCATAAGTCCCGTCTTAGGAGTTTGTACATCCGCTTAGGGCTATAAATCCATACCTGTAGCCATTCATATAGGTTTTAAAATTTGAAAATTTTTATGCATCATGGATTCTCTACTCTGTAGAGTATCTTCTTTTTCTATCTCTTCTTCTGAGAAGACTAGTGATTCAAAGAATGTCGTGAGTTCTGAGGAATTTGTTATTTTTGATTTTGATAAAGCTATTGATAACTGGGAATTACCTAAAGTTTCTAAGAAAATGATTTACAAAACAAAAAAGCTTGATTTTTTAAAGAGTGATTATTTTATAAAAACTGAAGAAAGAGATATCACACTTTCAAAGCCTTTTGAAACAATTCATTTGTTTTCAGAAAAAACTTTAAAGAGTTTAAAAGAAAAAAGGTTCAATTATGTTCATATTGGTCTTATCCAAGTCGGCATAAAGCCATTAACCAAGGAAAGTTTGGATACTTCCATCCTTGTTGTCCTCCGTGATGGCAGGTTCATGTCCTTTGACGATTCTTTATTTAGTAGTATAGAATCCAACTTGTGCAAAGGACCAATCCATTTCAATTATTATCCAAACATAACAATTTCTCTTAAAGATAAAAATATCCTCAAAAGCATGATCCTACAGATCAAAACCCACAATTATCATATGATTGAGGGCTCAATTCCAGTTGCATTGATTTACAAAATTTCTTATAAAGCAATAGACTCTGCGTTTAATACGCAACATAAATTCCAGTCAAAAAGAGATAAAACTCTTTTCTTGCAGATTGATTTGTCTAAAGCCAACATGGTCGTCCCAAAGCCTATTCAATGGAAAAACATTCACCTTCCAGACGAATGGATTCTGGATGAAGCCACTAAACCAGTGATTCCAAAACATCTTGAGCCTAATACAGAGTTGCAAAATGTGACTCAGTTTTTTGATGGTAAAGTCAAACTATCTTTTAAGAGATCAAATTCTTCTAGATACTCCGATAAATATTTTTATTCCAATATGCATTCTTTTGGAAAATAGTTTTCAAAAATCCCTACAGAGATAAATATTCCTAAAGATCAACCTAGGTTTTCCACTTCGGATATTCCTAGTTCTTCTATTCATTCTGTCAATTATGCTACTCGTGTTCCCCATCCAATCTACACTAGTAGTCAGAGAATACAAAGACAGGAAGAGAAGGAATCTTCTCCTCCGACTTCCCTTACTTTTTCTGCTGTCACAGAAAATGTCATTAATGTTCTTGAAAAGAATTTTGAAGTAGATAAAACTCTTCTTCATAATGATTTTTATTTTGATAATAATAAAGAAAAAAGACTTTGGTTTTTTAAACATTTCTTGAACCAAAGAAAAGCAATTTAAGAAATTTACTATGATTTTATCAATTTGAATGAAGTTCATATTTTATTTTTCGATTGGTTTGAAATGTATGCTTCTGACAATAACATTTCTTATCCTTTTAAAGAGTCAAATCTGATTACTATTAGAAAGAAAATTCCTGAATGGAATCTTTCTGATAGTAGTAATACTATTGAAGCCGAACACCCTCCTCTTAGGAGTATAACCATAGACCATGGTGACCCTCATATCCCGATAAAAGCCTATCCTTACAAAGTTCATAGATCAAATGACATTGATAAAGATTTAGATAGTATTATCCAGTAGAATAATTTCTGTAATACTAATCTAAATATCTTAGGAAAACAATTGACTCGTATAGAAAGTCAAATCCAACAGTCTTCCACAACTGTTACTTATATTTCAAAACCAATTCCCGCTAAAACCGATTCCTTGAAAAAGCTTAAAGAACCTATTTTCAGGTCATTTCAGGTCTCGAAACATAGTCAAAAGCTCGTTTAAGATTCAAAGTCAGACTTTGTCAAAGCCATTAGGGAACAATTAGATAGAATAGAAGCTTCCTCTTCTGCTTCTACTTCTAAAATTCAAATTGCTCCTGACACTCCTCAATCAAAAACACCTGGTACCAACCAGTCTTATACTGTTGGTGTCCTTGACCAAGATTATGATCAATCTTCTATAACTACTTCAAATATAAAAGCATTTAGAGAACCAATTCCAAAAGTTAACAAAGTTCATTGGGAATTAGCACTTCCTGCTACTTCTCATTCTCCTCCTAACCTTGCCGTTGATAATAAAATTTAAAATAGCTATAATTACTAATAAAAATCAATCTCCATTATTACATGATAAAATATAATAAAAACACAAATATAGAATTATTTTAATTATATTCGATCTCTCTCCATCATGTATTATAGAATAAAAGGTCAAAACCCGTGTATCTAAAATCTTTTTATGAAAGTACTAGAAATTGTACCTGACCCCATTCCATCACGTATTATAGATTAAAAACTCAAAACCATCATATCTAAAACATATTTTGAAAATACTATACTTTTAAATTAATTAATTTGATTCGAATCGATATTTACAATATGATTTTGTTGTTATTTAGATTGGTTATTTTTAAATTGAATAAAATTGGATCAAATTTTATTTCATCCTTGGAAGATTGAGTTGAATAAAAAAAATAAGAAAATCAAATCAAATCCAATCAATTACGGGCTGTTGGTTAAATAAATTAGAGCAAATTTAAATTCGGTTAGCTCTCCTATTTTGACTACTTAATTCTTAAGAAATTGTAATCCTGTGAATAATTCATAAATTTCTTAATCAAGAAATTTATTTTTTAATTCCGTTTTTGCTCACGACGTTCGATCTTCACTAAATTATTGTTTTTAAGGCAACAAAATTACTAATGGTTTTATGCCTTCTCTTTTCTAATAATTTTTTTTTCTCATTACAAGAGACATGCCAACTTTATCAAGATATCTTCTTTCTAACAAGTCAGCTCTTCTTGATAGGTTCAATAGTTCCCATGTATTACAGATTTGGATCCAATACTGAGTTTAGCTGTGCTAAACTTTTTATAATCTTTTACCATACCTAAACGTATACGTAGTTAAAATTTAATTAATTTTATATTTTCATCCAAATAACGACCAATTATATATTTCTAAAAAGTTAGCCAAAATCTTAGCACTAACTCCGAAACAATGTAATACATGTGCCCAAGCCTATTTTTCATCCGCCTTACGTGCCAAATATTGCAAGCAACAAAATTTCACTTGTGCGTGTAAACTCTACGAACCCTTTCTGGAGTCCTAACTCTAAATAGAACCGAGAGCTTAAATGTATAATCAAACTCTAATTAGAGACAAGCCATTTTGTTGCGATAAAACAGAGAACGAGTTACCTGAAAAATAATTATCCCAGTAAATACACTAGTCGTTGTCACTTGTCAATATGATACAGATATGCACTACAATCTTTCCTTTAAAACCATAAGTTATATATAGGCCAAAAAAAAAGAAAAAAAATTGACACAATTTTGACAATCTCACAAAAGTCAAAAATTGACCCATCATGTGGTTTCCATGCATCCAAGCGTTTAAATGAATCAGAATTGCTAAGAAGTTAAATTAAAAGGCTTTCAAGACAAGTTGCATGCGTCCGTCTTGATATAATCGAATTAGTATATATTAAAGGGTGCAGTAGTAGTAGAAATACAAATTATAATTCCACAGAAATATCAAAATTCTTCAGCACCCGTTTGTCTGACACAAAAATGTCGTCTGGGGAAACATTTCGTCATACTGCAGATTACCATCCTAGTTTATGGGGAAACCACTTCCTCAAAGGTGCTTCTCGTTTCAAGGTAAAGATGAACCCAAACATCCCATATATTACTCGATTTGTTAAGTCAGCATGTAACGTATCTTCAGGAGTTTGACCAAATGGTTTTAAGGCAGCTTTTTTTTTTTTGAATTGACCATTCATTAGATATTGTATGAATTTAACAAATTATTTTTTGTGCTTCAGACAGTTGATCATACAGCAACTCAAGAACGACACGAGGCACTGAAAGAAGAGGTAAGGAGAATGATAACAGGCACTGAAGATAAGCCTGCTCAGAAGTTACGCTTGATTGATGAAGTACAACGCCTAGGGGTGGCTTATCACTTTGAGAAAGAAATAGAAGATGCAATACAAAAATTATGTCCAAACTATATTGACAGCAGTAGCCCTGATCTCCACACCGTTTCTCTTCATTTTCGATTGCTTAGGCAGCAAGGAATCAAGATTTCATGTGGTATGTAATCTCACTCAAGCTATTACAATTGTGAGTAATGAGACAGCCACAAACACTTTATATTGTATTTGTCCCTAGAGATTTGCACGAGTGATTTTCAAGTAATTTTCTTTAGCTAACCACTTGAGTTTCAATATTATAAGCTAGGCCGGGGCTAAAATATCAATTTAGATTTTACCCTCACCATACTTTTATATATATATATATAAGAGTATTGATTGATTAATAAAAATAATAATGAAAATAAGTCATGTGTCATGTGGTATTTTTGTCTAACCAAAATTATGATGCGACTTCATGAGTTTGTAATGGTATTTTTATCTAACCAAAATTATGATGCGACTTGATGAGTTTGTAACGTATGAAGAATTTGTGGCTCTAACATTATTGCAATTACAAAATCATTGACTAATTATTAATCATATAAGCCTTCAGTAATTTACTTTTTGAATTTGATAATCAGATGTGTTTGAGAAGTTCAAAGATGATGAGCGTAGATTCAAGTCATCGTTGATAAACGATGTTCAAGGGATGTTAAGTTTGTACGAGGCAGCACACATGGCAATTCGCGGAGAAGATATGTTAGATGAAGCCATTGCTTTCACTACCACTCACCTGAAGTCATTGGTAGCTCAGGATCGTGTAACCCCTAAGCTTGCGGAACGGATAAATCATGCTTTATACCGTCCTCTTCGTAAAACCCTACCAAGATTAGAGGCGAGGCATTTTATGTCCATGATCAATTCAACAAGTGATCATTTACACAATAAAACTCTGCTGAATTTTGCAAAGTTAGATTTTAACATATTGCTAGAGCAACACAAGGAGGAACTCAATGAATTAACAAAGTAAGTTCTTTCGATAGGGAGAAATTCTTTTATACCTCCGTCGTACATCCAATCAATAGAATCGTGACACATGTATATATTCTTATTTCAGGTGGTGGAAAGATTTAGACTTCGCTACAAAACTACCTTATGCAAGAGACAGATTAGTGGAGTTATATTTTTGGGATTTAGGGACATACTTCGAGCCTCAATATGCATTTGGGAGAAAGATAATGACCCAATTAAATTACATATTATCCATCATAGATGATACTTATGATACATATGCTACACTTGAAGAACTCAGCCTCTTTACCGAAGCAGTTCAAAGGTTAGTGCCCTGCGTATAGCTAATTAATTTTGAATTTCAGAATTAAATTTTTGTTGCTATTATTATAAAATGGTTATTAAATTGATTTCCAGATGGAATATTGAGGCCGTAGATACGCTTCCAGAATACATGAAATTGATTTACAGGACACTCTTAGATGCTTTTAATGAAATTGAGGAAGATATGGCCAAGCAAGGAAGATCACACTGCGTACGTTATGCAAAAGAGGCGGTATGCATCATCCTCCCTATTTTTTTTCCTTTAAATTACCGATATGTGTACTGTACACAATTTTCCACCCACAAAATTACATCAAATATCTACGGGTAAATTTAAGTTTCACAAAATTTTAGACATATTTCATTCACCACCCCTGCAATTTTGCTAAAATTTTCACATCTCTCCCTGAGTTATTACAAATGTAAGAATTAATTGGATAATTAACTGAAACCCTTGGAGCTATTTTTTAGGTTACATAAAACTTATCAAAAGTGCGTTCTATGATGGAGGTTGTTTCGTTTTTTATTGTATTGTTCGGATGGAGATGAGAAATCTTACTCGTCAACCATAAATCTTACTGAATTATTGGCTCTTAGAAATTAATCAGATCAAATTAATATATGCCAACAGGTATTTTAAAATTTAAAAAAATTATTTCTTATTATTGTTTTTATAACAGCTAACGTTTAGCCGCGTTTTGCTTCTCAGAATCAAAAAGTAATTGGAGCATACTTTGTTCAAGCCAAATGGTTCAGTGAAGGTTACGTTCCAACAATTGAGGAGTATATGCCTATTGCACTAACAAGTTGTGCTTACACATTGGTCATAACAACTTCCTTCCTTGGGATGGGTGATTTTGCAACTAAAGAGGTTTTTGAATGGATCTCCAATAACCCTAAGGTTGTAAAAGCAGCGTCAGTTATCTGCAGACTCATGGATGACATGCAAGGTCATGAGGTATGCAAAATAAAAAAATACATAACCCCGCACTTTTATAGAAAATTTATCAAAACCCTCCAATCTATGTTATTATATTTTTTAAAAATCTGCGCACTGAAAAGTGGGGGGTGTGTGTGTGTGTACATCAAAATTAAACTTTTAATTTTTCGAATAATTACTATAATTACTTATAGATCTCCTAATACCAATCTAAACAGGCACCGATACTAAACCAAATGTTATTGTATATGTAGTTTGAGCAGAAGAGAGGACATGTTGCGTCAGCTATTGAATGTTACACGAAGCAGCAGGGTGTCTCTGAGGAAGAGGCAATTCAAATGTTTGAAGAAGAAGTTGCAAATGCATGGAAAGATATTAACGAGGAGTTGATGATGAAGCCAACCGTCGTTGCCCGACCACTGCTTGGGACGATTCTTAATCTTGCTCGTGCAATTGATTTTATTTACAAAGAGGACGACGGCTATACGCATTCTTACCTAATTAAAGATCAAATTGCTTCTGTGCTAGGAGACCACGTTCCATTTTGACGACTAGTTCTATACTTCTATTAATAATATTTTCAGTTCCTTGTTTTGTGTTTGAAGGAAATACGGTGTACCGTATTGGTCTGTACTAATAAATATTTTATATTTTTATTGTTATTTAAAGATTTTCCCTTCGAATAAAAAAATAAACTTTAATATATATTTACTGCCATACTCGAATGCTCCATCGTAAGTTAAAGATAAAATGCGCCGATCAACTTAACCAAACTAATAGGTCACCGCAAGACTCAAACGCTCCACCATAAAGTTAAAAATAGAAAGTACCAATCATCCCAACCAAACTAAGGGGTTAATCATATGATAAGTAGGAGTTAAGAAGTGAAATCAATAGAATTAAGAAAGCATTGTTAAATCAAATTAACAGATTTAAAAAAGCATTGTTAAAGCATATCAATCAACATGATCAAATAAACTAAATTTTCCATGAAACTCATATTATTATTATTATTATTATTTATACATACAGTCCTAAAGGTGAAGCACCGTAAAATTTGTAAAATAAATCTTATTTTCTTTTTAACCTTTTTCCCCCTTTGTTTAGAAATCAAACTTTCTTGGGACCAAAATTCTACTTTATTATTTTTTGGGAGCCGAGTCAAAAAGGCAGGTTAGAGAGCAGAGTGTGTGAGTGTGAGAGAGAGATTTAGTGAAAGGTAAATCAACAAACAACTTGTGATTATGCTTTCATTTCATTTTTAATTGTTCTTTAATTGTTACTACTCTTGATTTTACATTTCCTAAGCTACACATAGATTCATTCATTCATTCAATATTAGATATAGAAATATACAAGGTTGTTATGACGCAATACCCCATATGTTTGAAAAAATTACTCAACGAACCAGTGAATACCCATAAATATAATTGGTGACTGAAGATACACTTTAAGACTTGAAGAAGTAAGATTTGAAATCTAAAATTGTTGTTTTAACCTTTTAAGACTTGAAGAAGGAAGACTTGATGATAGTAAAAACTTAAAAAAACAAGACTTGAAAAACAAGACCTGGACACTCTGCCTCGAAGTCTTGAGAAGATTTTGTGGAGTATTAGCAGGCAGTGGCAGGGTATTGTGGTGGTGGGTAGCTAGCACAGCTGTCAATTTTCGTGGCTAGCTGGCTAGTGATGGCGCGGTGCTGCATCGGTGACTTATGACAGCGGAGAGAGGCTTGGCGCGGTGACGCATGATGGAAGCTTGACGGCGTGACAGAGAGGCTTGACGCAATGACACTTGATGGAGGCTTGAAGCAATGACACTTGATGGAGGCTTGACGGCGTGACGGAGAGGCTTGACGCGGTGATATAAAAGCGAAAGATCTGAGCCGGTGTTGGACCGCTGGATCGAGAGTAGCGGCTCTCTCTCTCTCTTTCAAAGTTTGTTTTTGCGTCTTGTGAGTGTGTGGGGTGAGGTGTCATGTGTGCATGTGTTTTATTTTTTTTTTTTAACAGTTAGCGATACCTCAGTGTCATTGCAAAAAATTATAATGGCTTTTGTTTAATACTTAAAAGCTTAATTTTTATAGGTCTTGGGTTCGAGTTTTATCGGGAACAATATCAGAATTACTTTAAATTTTTTACAGATACTTTAGTGTCAGTAATCTCTAATGTTTAATTTAGAGACACCATAGTATCAATATTTTGTGATACTTATATGTTAAACACGGAAAATAGTCCGTATATATGTAAATACTTATACTTTTTAATAAAGTGTCACAAACTAAATATCAGTAAAGACCATTTTTCTAGTAGTGCATGTTGTATTCTAATTTGAAAAAATAAACTTACTGGTTGTAATGGTAGCCCAATTGGATTATCGATTTAAGATGGAAATGAGATTTGGATTTGGATTATCTATGTATTCCAACAATCATGCTTCTCTCTTTTCCGATCTAAAAGATACCATGTCAAGTTTTTTCCCCTTTCTCTTCTTTTTGCTTTTCAAATAATGTTACAAAGAGATAGGGGTAAATCGGGCATTTAGGTGAGCATATAAAGTAAAATTTTATTTTTAAACTTTAGTCATGGATTTATTAAGCAAATTAGTTTTGAGAGTAATTTAGTGGGTTCAAATAACCTTACCAAAAAAAAAAAAAAGAGCAGTGCCATACTTTCTAAATTTTTTATCCTAAAAAATATCCAAGTGATATAGCATACATCAATTGGATGATAAGATAATGCAATTAATTTACCTGAATCTTATAAAAAAATTATCAACCACTTAATAAATAACAGATCATTTAAGACAAAATCTGGAACAAAAAATTTAAAATAGCTATAATTACTAATAAAAATCAATCTCCATTATTACATGATCAAATATAATAAAAACACAAATATAGAATTATTTTAATTATATCCGATCTCTCTCCATCATGTATTATAGAATAAAAGGTCAAAACCCGTGTATCTAAAATCTTTTTATGAAAGTACTAGAAATTGTACCTGACCCCATTCCATCACGTATTATAGATTAAAAACTCAAAACCATCATATCTAAAACATATTTTGAAAATACTATACTTTTAAATTAATTAATTTGATTCGAATCGATATTTACAATATGATTTTGTTGTTATTTAGATTGGTCATTTTTAAATTGAATAAAATTGGATCAAATTTTATTTCGTCCTTGGAAGATTGAGTTGAATAAAAAAAATAAGAAAATCAAATCAAATCCAATCAATTACGGGTTGTTGGTTAAATAAATTAGAGCAAATTTAAATTCGGTTAGCTCTCCTATTTTGACTACTTAATTCTTAAGAAATTGTAATCCTGTGAATAATTCATAAATTTCTTAATCAAGAAATTTATTTTTTAATTCCGTTTTTGCTCACGACGTTCGATCTTCACTAAATTATTGTTTTTAAGGCAACAAAATTACTAATGGTTTTATGCCTTCTCTTTTCTAATAATTTTTTTTTTCTCTTTACAAGAGACATGCCAACTTTATCAACATATCTTCTTTCTAACAAGTCAGCTCTTCTTGATAGGTTCAATAGTTCCCATGTATTACAGATTTGGATCCAATACTGAGTTTAGCTGTGCTAAACTTTTTATAATCTTTTACCATACCTAAACGTATACGTAGTTAAAATTTAATTAATTTTATATTTTCATCCAAATAACGACCAATTATATATTTCTAAAAAGTTAGCCAAAATCTCAGCACTAACTCCGAAACAATGTAATACATGTGCCCAAGCCTATTTTTCATCCGCCTTACGTGCCAAATATTGCAAGCAACAAAATTTCACTTGTGCGTGTAAACTCTACGAACCCTTTCTGGAGTCCTAACTCTAAATAGAACCGAGAGCTTAAATGTATAATCAAACTCTAATTAGAGACAAGCCATTTTGTTGCGATAAAACAGAGAACGAGTTACCTGAAAAATAATTATCCCAGTAAATACACTAGTCGTTGTCACTTGTCAATATGATACAGATATGCACTACAATCTTTCCTTTAAAACCATAAGTTACATATAGGCCAAAAAAAAAGAAAAAAAAAATTGACACAATTTTGACAATCTCACAAAAGTCAAAAATTGACCCATCACGTGGTTTCCATGCATCCAAGCGTTTAAATGAATCAGAATTGCTAAGAAGTTAAATTAAAAAGCTTTCAAGACAAGTTGCATGCGTCCGTCTTGATATAATCGAATTAGTATATATTAAAGGGTGCAGTAGTAGTAGAAATACAAATTATAATTCCACAGAAATATCAAAATTCTGCAGCACCCGTTTGTCTGACACAAAAATGTCGTCTGGGGAAACATTTCGTCATACTGCAGATTACCATCCTAGTTTATGGGGAAACCACTTCCTCAAAGGTGCTTCTGGTTTCAAGGTAAAGATGAACCCAAACATCCCATATATTACTCGATTTGTTAAGTCAGCATGTAACGTATCTTCAGGAGTTTGACCAAATGGTTTTAAGGCAGCTTTTTTTTTTTGAATTGACCATTCATTAGATATTGTATGAATTTAACAAATTATTTTTTGTGCTTCAGACAGTTGATCATACAGCAACTCAAGAACGACACGAGGCACTGAAAGAAGAGGTAAGGAGAATGATAACAGGCACTGAAGATAAGCCTGCTCAGAAGTTACGCTTGATTGATGAAGTACAACGCCTAGGGGTGGCTTATCACTTTGAGAAAGAAATAGAAGATGCAATACAAAAATTATGTCCAAACTATATTGACAGCAGTAGCCCTGATCTCCACACCGTTTCTCTTCATTTTCGATTGCTTAGGCAGCAAGGAATCAAGATTTCATGTGGTATGTAATCTCACTCAAGCTATTACAATTGTGAGTAATGAGACAGCCACAAACACTTTATATTGTATTTGTCCCTAGAGATTTGCACGAGTGATTTTCAAGTAATTTTCTTTAGCTAACCACTTGAGTTTCAATATTATAAGCTAAGCCGGGGCTAAAATATCAATTTAGATTTTACCCTCACCCTACTTTTATATATATATATATATATAAGAGTATTGATTGATTAATAAAAATAATAATGAAAATAAGTCATGTGTCATGTGGTATTTTTGTCTAACCAAAATTATGATGCGACTTCATGAGTTTGTAATGGTATTTTTATCTAACCAAAATTATGATGGGACTTGATGAGTTTGTAACGTATGAAGAATTTGTGGCTCTAACATTATTGCAATTACAAAATCATTGACTAATTATTAATCATATAAGCCTTCAGTAATTTACTTTTTGAATTTGATAATCAGATGTGTTTGAGAAGTTCAAAGATGATGAGCGTAGATTCAAGTCATCGTTGATAAACGATGTTCAAGGGATGTTAAGTTTGTACGAGGCAGCACACATGGCAATTCGCGGAGAAGATATGTTAGATGAAGCCATTGCTTTCACTACCACTCACCTGAAGTCATTGGTAGCTCAGGATCGTGTAACCCCTAAGCTTGCGGAACGGATAAATCATGCTTTATACCGTCCTCTTCGTAAAACCCTACCAAGATTAGAGGCGAGGCATTTTATGTCCATGATCAATTCAACAAGTGATCATTTACACAATAAAACTCTGCTGAATTTTGCAAAGTTAGATTTTAACATATTGCTAGAGCAACACAAGGAGGAACTCAATGAATTAACAAAGTAAGTTCTTTCGATAGGGAGAAATTCTTTTATACCTCCGTCGTACATCCAATCAATAGAATCGTGACACATGTATATATTCTTATTTCAGGTGGTGGAAAGATTTAGACTTCGCTACAAAACTACCTTATGCAAGAGACAGATTAGTGGAGTTATATTTTTGGGATTTAGGGACATACTTCGAGCCTCAATATGCATTTGGGAGAAAGATAATGACCCAATTAAATTACATATTATCCATCATAGATGATACTTATGATACATATGCTACACTTGAAGAACTCAGCCTCTTTACCGAAGCAGTTCAAAGGTTAGTGCCCTGCGTATAGCTAATTAATTTTGAATTTCAGAATTAAATTTTTGTTGCTATTATTATAAAATGGTTATTAAATTGATTTCCAGATGGAATATTGAGGCCGTAGATACGCTTCCAGAATACATGAAATTGATTTACAGGACACTCTTAGATGCTTTTAATGAAATTGAGGAAGATATGGCCAAGCAAGGAAGATCACACTGCGTACGTTATGCAAAAGAGGCGGTATGCATCATCCTCCCTATTTTTTTTCCTTTAAATTACCGATATGTGTACTGTACACAATTTTCCACCCACAAAATTACATCAAATATCTACGGGTAAATTTAAGTTTCACAAAATTTTAGACATATTTCATTCACCACCCCTGCAATTTTGCTAAAATTTTCACATCTCTCCCTGAGTTATTACAAATGTAAGAATTAATTGGATAATTAACTGAAACCCTTGGAGCTATTTTTTAGGTTACATAAAACTTATCAAAAGTGCGTTCTATGATGGAGGTTGTTTCGTTTTTTATTGTATTGTTCGGATGGAGATGAGAAATCTTACTCGTCAACCATAAATCTTACTGAATTATTGGCTCTTAGAAATTAATCAGATCAAATTAATATATGCCAACAGGTATTTTAAAATTTAAAAAAATTATTTCTTATTATTGTTTTTATAACAGCTAACGTTTAGCCGCGTTTTGCTTCTCAGAATCAAAAAGTAATTGGAGCATACTTTGTTCAAGCCAAATGGTTCAGTGAAGGTTACGTTCCAACAATTGAGGAGTATATGCCTATTGCACTAACAAGTTGTGCTTACACATTGGTCATAACAACTTCCTTCCTTGGGATGGGTGATTTTGCAACTAAAGAGGTTTTTGAATGGATCTCCAATAACCCTAAGGTTGTAAAAGCAGCGTCAGTTATCTGCAGACTCATGGATGACATGCAAGGTCATGAGGTATGCAAAATAAAAAAATACATAACCCCGCACTTTTATAGAAAATTTATCAAAACCCTCCAATCTATGTTATTATATTTTTTAAAAATCTGCGCACTGAAAAGTGGGGGGTGTGTGTGTGTGTACATCAAAATTAAACTTTTAATTTTTCGAATAATTACTATAATTACTTATAGATCTCCTAATACCAATCTAAACAGGCACCGATACTAAACCAAATGTTATTGTATATGTAGTTTGAGCAGAAGAGAGGACATGTTGCGTCAACTATTGAATGTTACACGAAGCAGCAGGGTGTCTCTGAGGAAGAGGCAATTCAAATGTTTGAAGAAGAAGTTGCAAATGCATGGAAAGATATTAACGAGGAGTTGATGATGAAGCCAACCGTCGTTGCCCGACCACTGCTTGGGACGATTCTTAATCTTGCTCGTGCAATTGATTTTATTTACAAAGAGGACGACGGCTATACGCATTCTTACCTAATTAAAGATCAAATTGCTTCTGTGCTAGGAGACCACGTTCCATTTTGACGACTAGTTCTATACTTCTATTAATAATATTTTCAGTTCCTTGTTTTGTGTTTGAAGGAAATACGGTGTACCGTATTGGTCTGTACTAATAAATATTTTATATTTTTATTGTTATTTAAAGATTTTCCCTTCGAATAAAAAAATAAACTTTAATATATATTTACTGCCATACTCGAATGCTCCATCGTAAGTTAAAGATAAAATGCGCCGATCAACTTAACCAAACTAATAGGTCACCGCAAGACTCAAACGCTCCACCATAAAGTTAAAAATAGAAAGTACCAATCATCCCAACCAAACTAAGGGGTTAATCATATGATAAGTAGGAGTTAAGAAGTGAAATCAATAGAATTAAGAAAGCATTGTTAAATCAAATTAACAGATTTAAAAAAGCATTGTTAAAGCATATCAATCAACATGATCAAATAAACTAAATTTTCCATGAAACTCATATTATTATTATTATTATTATTTATACATACAGTCCTAAAGGTGAAGCACCGTAAAATTTGTAAAATAAATCTTATTTTCTTTTTAACCTTTTTCCCCCTTTGTTTAGAAATCAAACTTTCTTGGGACCAAAATTCTACTTTATTATTTTTTGGGAGCCGAGTCAAAAAGGCAGGTTAGAGAGCAGAGTGTGTGAGTGTGAGAGAGAGATTTAGTGAAAGGTAAATCAACAAACAACTTGTGATTATGCTTTCATTTCATTTTTAATTGTTCTTTAATTGTTACTACTCTTGATTTTACATTTCCTAAGCTACACATAGATTCATTCATTCATTCAATATTAGATATAGAAATATACAAGGTTGTTATGACGCAATACCCCATATGTTTGAAAAAATTACTCAACGAACCAGTGAATACCCATAAATATAATTGGTGACTGAAGATACACTTTAAGACTTGAAGAAGTAAGATTTGAAATCTAAAATTGTTGTTTTAACCTTTTAAGACTTGAAGAAGGAAGACTTGATGATAGTAAAAACTTAAAAAAACAAGACTTGAAAAACAAGACCTGGACACTCTGCCTCGAAGTCTTGAGAAGATTTTGTGGAGTATTAGCAGGCAGTGGCAGGGTATTGTGGTGGTGGGTAGCTAGCACAGCTGTCAATTTTCGTGGCTAGCTGGCTAGTGATGGCGCGGTGCTGCATCGGTGACTTATGACAGCGGAGAGAGGCTTGGCGCGGTGACGCATGATGGAAGCTTGACGGCGTGACAGAGAGGCTTGACGCAATGACACTTGATGGAGGCTTGAAGCAATGACACTTGATGGAGGCTTGACGGCGTGACGGAGAGGCTTGACGCGGTGATATAAAAGCGAAAGATCTGAGCCGGTGTTGGACCGCTGGATCGAGAGTAGCGGCTCTCTCTCTCTCTTTCAAAGTTTGTTTTTGCGTCTTGTGAGTGTGTGGGGTGAGGTGTCATGTGTGCATGTGTTTTATTTTTTTTTTTTAACAGTTAGCGATACCTCAGTGTCATTGCAAAAAATTATAATGGCTTTTGTTTAATACTTAAAAGCTTAATTTTTATAGGTCTTGGGTTCGAGTTTTATCGGGAACAATATCAGAATTACTTTAAATTTTTTACAGATACTTTAGTGTCAGTAATCTCTAATGTTTAATTTAGAGACACCATAGTATCAATATTTTGTGATACTTATATGTTAAACACGGAAAATAGTCCGTATATATGTAAATACTTATACTTTTTAATAAAGTGTCACAAACTAAATATCAGTAAAGACCATTTTTCTAGTAGTGCATGTTGTATTCTAATTTGAAAAAATAAACTTACTGGTTGTAATGGTAGCCCAATTGGATTATCGATTTAAGATGGAAATGAGATTTGGATTTGGATTATCTATGTATTCCAACAATCATGCTTCTCTCTTTTCCGATCTAAAAGATACCATGTCAAGTTTTTTCCCCTTTCTCTTCTTTTTGCTTTTCAAATAATGTTACAAAGAGATAGGGGTAAATCGGGCATTTAGGTGAGCATATAAAGTAAAATTTTATTTTTAAACTTTAGTCATGGATTTATTAAGCAAATTAGTTTTGAGAGTAATTTAGTGGGTTCAAATAACCTTACCAAAAAAAAAAAAGAGCAGTGCCATACTTTCTAAATTTTTTATCCTAAAAAATATCCAAGTGATATAGCATACATCAATTGGATGATAAGATAATGCAATTAATTTACCTGAATCTTATAAAAAAATTATCAACCACTTAATAAATAACAGATCATTTAAGACAAAATCTGGAACAAAAAATTTAAAATAGCTATAATTACTAATAAAAATCAATCTCCATTATTACATGATCAAATATAATAAAAACACAAATATAGAATTATTTTAATTATATCCGATCTCTCTCCATCATGTATTATAGAATAAAAGGTCAAAACCCGTGTATCTAAAATCTTTTTATGAAAGTACTAGAAATTGTACCTGACCCCATTCCATCACGTATTATAGATTAAAAACTCAAAACCATCATATCTAAAACATATTTTGAAAATACTATACTTTTAAATTAATTAATTTGATTCGAATCGATATTTACAATATGATTTTGTTGTTATTTAGATTGGTCATTTTTAAATTGAATAAAATTGGATCAAATTTTATTTCGTCCTTGGAAGATTGAGTTGAATAAAAAAAATAAGAAAATCAAATCAAATCCAATCAATTACGGGTTGTTGGTTAAATAAATTAGAGCAAATTTAAATTCGGTTAGCTCTCCTATTTTGACTACTTAATTCTTAAGAAATTGTAATCCTGTGAATAATTCATAAATTTCTTAATCAAGAAATTTATTTTTTAATTCCGTTTTTGCTCACGACGTTCGATCTTCACTAAATTATTGTTTTTAAGGCAACAAAATTACTAATGGTTTTATGCCTTCTCTTTTCTAATAATTTTTTTTTTCTCTTTACAAGAGACATGCCAACTTTATCAACATATCTTCTTTCTAACAAGTCAGCTCTTCTTGATAGGTTCAATAGTTCCCATGTATTACAGATTTGGATCCAATACTGAGTTTAGCTGTGCTAAACTTTTTATAATCTTTTACCATACCTAAACGTATACGTAGTTAAAATTTAATTAATTTTATATTTTCATCCAAATAACGACCAATTATATATTTCTAAAAAGTTAGCCAAAATCTCAGCACTAACTCCGAAACAATGTAATACATGTGCCCAAGCCTATTTTTCATCCGCCTTACGTGCCAAATATTGCAAGCAACAAAATTTCACTTGTGCGTGTAAACTCTACGAACCCTTTCTGGAGTCCTAACTCTAAATAGAACCGAGAGCTTAAATGTATAATCAAACTCTAATTAGAGACAAGCCATTTTGTTGCGATAAAACAGAGAACGAGTTACCTGAAAAATAATTATCCCAGTAAATACACTAGTCGTTGTCACTTGTCAATATTATACAGATATGCACTACAATCTTTCCTTTAAAACCATAAGTTACATATAGGCCAAAAAAAAAGAAAAAAAAAATTGACACAATTTTGACAATCTCACAAAAGTCAAAAATTGACCCATCACGTGGTTTCCATGCATCCAAGCGTTTAAATGAATCAGAATTGCTAAGAAGTTAAATTAAAAAGCTTTCAAGACAAGTTGCATGCGTCCGTCTTGATATAATCGAATTAGTATATATTAAAGGGTGCAGTAGTAGTAGAAATACAAATTATAATTCCACAGAAATATCAAAATTCTGCAGCACCCGTTTGTCTGACACAAAAATGTCGTCTGGGGAAACATTTCGTCATACTGCAGATTACCATCCTAGTTTATGGGGAAACCACTTCCTCAAAGGTGCTTCTGGTTTCAAGGTAAAGATGAACCCAAACATCCCATATATTACTCGATTTGTTAAGTCAGCATGTAACGTATCTTCAGGAGTTTGACCAAATGGTTTTAAGGCAGCTTTTTTTTTTTGAATTGACCATTCATTAGATATTGTATGAATTTAACAAATTATTTTTTGTGCTTCAGACAGTTGATCATACAGCAACTCAAGAACGACACGAGGCACTGAAAGAAGAGGTAAGGAGAATGATAACAGGCACTGAAGATAAGCCTGCTCAGAAGTTACGCTTGATTGATGAAGTACAACGCCTAGGGGTGGCTTATCACTTTGAGAAAGAAATAGAAGATGCAATACAAAAATTATGTCCAAACTATATTGACAGCAGTAGCCCTGATCTCCACACCGTTTCTCTTCATTTTCGATTGCTTAGGCAGCAAGGAATCAAGATTTCATGTGGTATGTAATCTCACTCAAGCTATTACAATTGTGAGTAATGAGACAGCCACAAACACTTTATATTGTATTTGTCCCTAGAGATTTGCACGAGTGATTTTCAAGTAATTTTCTTTAGCTAACCACTTGAGTTTCAATATTATAAGCTAGGCCGGGGCTAAAATATCAATTTAGATTTTACCCTCACCCTACTTTTATATATATATATATAAGAGTATTGATTGATTAATAAAAATAATAATGAAAATAAGTCATGTGTCATGTGGTATTTTTGTCTAACCAAAATTATGATGCGACTTCATGAGTTTGTAATGGTATTTTTATCTAACCAAAATTATGATGGGACTTGATGAGTTTGTAACGTATGAAGAATTTGTGGCTCTAACATTATTGCAATTACAAAATCATTGACTAATTATTAATCATATAAGCCTTCAGTAATTTACTTTTTGAATTTGATAATCAGATGTGTTTGAGAAGTTCAAAGATGATGAGCGTAGATTCAAGTCATCGTTGATAAACGATGTTCAAGGGATGTTAAGTTTGTACGAGGCAGCACACATGGCAATTCGCGGAGAAGATATGTTAGATGAAGCCATTGCTTTCACTACCACTCACCTGAAGTCATTGGTAGCTCAGGATCGTGTAACCCCTAAGCTTGCGGAACGGATAAATCATGCTTTATACCGTCCTCTTCGTAAAACCCTACCAAGATTAGAGGCGAGGCATTTTATGTCCATGATCAATTCAACAAGTGATCATTTACACAATAAAACTCTGCTGAATTTTGCAAAGTTAGATTTTAACATATTGCTAGAGCAACACAAGGAGGAACTCAATGAATTAACAAAGTAAGTTCTTTCGATAGGGAGAAATTCTTTTATACCTCCGTCGTACATCCAATCAATAGAATCGTGACACATGTATATATTCTTATTTCAGGTGGTGGAAAGATTTAGACTTCGCTACAAAACTACCTTATGCAAGAGACAGATTAGTGGAGTTATATTTTTGGGATTTAGGGACATACTTCGAGCCTCAATATGCATTTGGGAGAAAGATAATGACCCAATTAAATTACATATTATCCATCATAGATGATACTTATGATGCATATGCTACACTTGAAGAACTCAGCCTCTTTACCGAAGCAGTTCAAAGGTTAGTGCCCTGCGTATAGCTAATTAATTTTGAATTTCAGAATTAAATTTTTGTTGCTATTATTATAAAATGGTTATTAAATTGGTTTCCAGATGGAATATTGAGGCCGTAGATACGCTTCCAGAATACATGAAATTGATTTACAGGACACTCTTAGATGCTTTTAATGAAATTGAGGAAGATATGGCCAAGCAAGGAAGATCACACTGCGTACGTTATGCAAAAGAGGCGGTATGCATCATCCTCCCTATTTTTTTTCCTTTAAATTACCAATATGTGTACTGTACACAATTTTCCACCCACAAAATTACATCAAATATCTACGGGTAAATTTAAGTTTCACAAAATTTTAGACATATTTCATTCACCACCCCTGCAATTTTGCTAAAATTTTCACATCTCTCCCTGAGTTATTACAAATGTAAGAATTAATTGGATAATTAACTGAAACCCTTGGAGCTATTTTTTAGGTTACATAAAACTTATCAAAAGTGCGTTCTATGATGGAGGTTGTTTCGTTTTTTATTGTATTGTTCGGATGGAGATGAGAAATCTTACTCGTCAACCATAAATCTTACTGAATTATTGGCTCTTAGAAATTAATCAGATCAAATTAATATATGCCAACAGGTATTTTAAAATTTAAAAAAATTATTTCTTATTATTGTTTTTATAACAGCTAACGTTTAGCCGCGTTTTGCTTCTCAGAATCAAAAAGTAATTGGAGCATACTTTGTTCAAGCCAAATGGTTCAGTGAAGGTTACGTTCCAACAATTGAGGAGTATATGCCTATTGCACTAACAAGTTGTGCTTACACATTGGTCATAACAACTTCCTTCCTTGGGATGGGTGATTTTGCAACTAAAGAGGTTTTTGAATGGATCTCCAATAACCCTAAGGTTGTAAAAGCAGCGTCAGTTATCTGCAGACTCATGGATGACATGCAAGGTCATGAGGTATGCAAAATAAAAAAATACATAACCCCGCACTTTTATAGAAAATTTATCAAAACCCTCCAATCTATGTTATTATATTTTTTAAAAATCTGCGCACTGAAAAGTGGGGGGTGTGTGTGTGTGTACATCAAAATTAAACTTTTAATTTTTCGAATAATTACTATAATTACTTATAGATCTCCTAATACCAATCTAAACAGGCACCGATACTAAACCAAATGTTATTGTATATGTAGTTTGAGCAGAAGAGAGGACATGTTGCGTCAGCTATTGAATGTTACACGAAGCAGCAGGGTGTCTCTGAGGAAGAGGCAATTCAAATGTTTGAAGAAGAAGTTGCAAATGCATGGAAAGATATTAACGAGGAGTTGATGATGAAGCCAACCGTCGTTGCCCGACCACTGCTTGGGACGATTCTTAATCTTGCTCGTG
The DNA here is from genome assembly GCA_029633175.1 of Citrus glauca. Classification (NCBI taxonomy): domain Eukaryota; kingdom Viridiplantae; phylum Streptophyta; class Magnoliopsida; order Sapindales; family Rutaceae; genus Citrus; species Citrus glauca. The sequence continues at coordinate 16,508,335 of JAQOOD010000003.1, forward strand.
CAATTGATTTTATTTACAAAGAGGACGACGGCTATACGCATTCTTACCTAATTAAAGATCAAATTGCTTCTGTGCTAGGAGACCACGTTCCATTTTGACGACTAGTTCTATACTTCTATTAATAATATTTTCAGTTCCTTGTTTTGTGTTTGAAGGAAATACGGTGTACCGTATTGGTCTGTACTAATAAATATTTTATATTTTTATTGTTATTTAAAGATTTTCCCTTCGAATAAAAAAATAAACTTTAATATATATTTACTGCCATACTCGAATGCTCCATCGTAAGTTAAAGATAAAATGCGCCGATCAACTTAACCAAACTAATAGGTCACCGCAAGACTCAAACGCTCCACCATAAAGTTAAAAATAGAAAGTACCAATCATCCCAACCAAACTAAGGGGTTAATCATATGATAAGTAGGAGTTAAGAAGTGAAATCAATAGAATTAAGAAAGCATTGTTAAATCAAATTAACAGATTTAAAAAAGCATTGTTAAAGCATATCAATCAACATGATCAAATAAACTAAATTTTCCATGAAACTCATATTATTATTATTATTATTATTTATACATACAGTCCTAAAGGTGAAGCACCGTAAAATTTGTAAAATAAATCTTATTTTCTTTTTAACCTTTTTCCCCCTTTGTTTAGAAATCAAACTTTCTTGGGACCAAAATTCTACTTTATTATTTTTTGGGAGCCGAGTCAAAAAGGCAGGTTAGAGAGCAGAGTGTGTGAGTGTGAGAGAGAGATTTAGTGAAAGGTAAATCAACAAACAACTTGTGATTATGCTTTCATTTCATTTTTAATTGTTCTTTAATTGTTACTACTCTTGATTTTACATTTCCTAAGCTACACATAGATTCATTCATTCATTCAATATTAGATATAGAAATATACAAGGTTGTTATGACGCAATACCCCATATGTTTGAAAAAATTACTCAACGAACCAGTGAATACCCATAAATATAATTGGTGACTGAAGATACACTTTAAGACTTGAAGAAGTAAGATTTGAAATCTAAAATTGTTGTTTTAACCTTTTAAGACTTGAAGAAGGAAGACTTGATGATAGTAAAAACTTAAAAAAACAAGACTTGAAAAACAAGACCTGGACACTCTGCCTCGAAGTCTTGAGAAGATTTTGTGGAGTATTAGCAGGCAGTGGCAGGGTATTGTGGTGGTGGGTAGCTAGCACAGCTGTCAATTTTCGTGGCTAGCTGGCTAGTGATGGCGCGGTGCTGCATCGGTGACTTATGACAGCGGAGAGAGGCTTGGCGCGGTGACGCATGATGGAAGCTTGACGGCGTGACAGAGAGGCTTGACGCAATGACACTTGATGGAGGCTTGAAGCAATGACACTTGATGGAGGCTTGACGGCGTGACGGAGAGGCTTGACGCGGTGATATAAAAGCGAAAGATCTGAGCCGGTGTTGGACCGCTGGATCGAGAGTAGCGGCTCTCTCTCTCTCTTTCAAAGTTTGTTTTTGCGTCTTGTGAGTGTGTGGGGTGAGGTGTCATGTGTGCATGTGTTTTATTTTTTTTTTTTAACAGTTAGCGATACCTCAGTGTCATTGCAAAAAATTATAATGGCTTTTGTTTAATACTTAAAAGCTTAATTTTTATAGGTCTTGGGTTCGAGTTTTATCGGGAACAATATCAGAATTACTTTAAATTTTTTACAGATACTTTAGTGTCAGTAATCTCTAATGTTTAATTTAGAGACACCATAGTATCAATATTTTGTGATACTTATATGTTAAACACGGAAAATAGTCCGTATATATGTAAATACTTATACTTTTTAATAAAGTGTCACAAACTAAATATCAGTAAAGACCATTTTTCTAGTAGTGCATGTTGTATTCTAATTTGAAAAAATAAACTTACTGGTTGTAATGGTAGCCCAATTGGATTATCGATTTAAGATGGAAATGAGATTTGGATTTGGATTATCTATGTATTCCAACAATCATGCTTCTCTCTTTTCCGATCTAAAAGATACCATGTCAAGTTTTTTCCCCTTTCTCTTCTTTTTGCTTTTCAAATAATGTTACAAAGAGATAGGGGTAAATCGGGCATTTAGGTGAGCATATAAAGTAAAATTTTATTTTTAAACTTTAGTCATGGATTTATTAAGCAAATTAGTTTTGAGAGTAATTTAGTGGGTTCAAATAACCTTACCAAAAAAAAAAAAGAGCAGTGCCATACTTTCTAAATTTTTTATCCTAAAAAATATCCAAGTGATATAGCATACATCAATTGGATGATAAGATAATGCAATTAATTTACCTGAATCTTATAAAAAAATTATCAACCACTTAATAAATAACAGATCATTTAAGACAAAATCTGGAACAAAAAATTTAAAATAGCTATAATTACTAATAAAAATCAATCTCCATTATTACATGATCAAATATAATAAAAACACAAATATAGAATTATTTTAATTATATCCGATCTCTCTCCATCATGTATTATAGAATAAAAGGTCAAAACCCGTGTATCTAAAATCTTTTTATGAAAGTACTAGAAATTGTACCTGACCCCATTCCATCACGTATTATAGATTAAAAACTCAAAACCATCATATCTAAAACATATTTTGAAAATACTATACTTTTAAATTAATTAATTTGATTCGAATCGATATTTACAATATGATTTTGTTGTTATTTAGATTGGTCATTTTTAAATTGAATAAAATTGGATCAAATTTTATTTCGTCCTTGGAAGATTGAGTTGAATAAAAAAAATAAGAAAATCAAATCAAATCCAATCAATTACGGGTTGTTGGTTAAATAAATTAGAGCAAATTTAAATTCGGTTAGCTCTCCTATTTTGACTACTTAATTCTTAAGAAATTGTAATCCTGTGAATAATTCATAAATTTCTTAATCAAGAAATTTATTTTTTAATTCCGTTTTTGCTCACGACGTTCGATCTTCACTAAATTATTGTTTTTAAGGCAACAAAATTACTAATGGTTTTATGCCTTCTCTTTTCTAATAATTTTTTTTTTCTCTTTACAAGAGACATGCCAACTTTATCAACATATCTTCTTTCTAACAAGTCAGCTCTTCTTGATAGGTTCAATAGTTCCCATGTATTACAGATTTGGATCCAATACTGAGTTTAGCTGTGCTAAACTTTTTATAATCTTTTACCATACCTAAACGTATACGTAGTTAAAATTTAATTAATTTTATATTTTCATCCAAATAACGACCAATTATATATTTCTAAAAAGTTAGCCAAAATCTCAGCACTAACTCCGAAACAATGTAATACATGTGCCCAAGCCTATTTTTCATCCGCCTTACGTGCCAAATATTGCAAGCAACAAAATTTCACTTGTGCGTGTAAACTCTACGAACCCTTTCTGGAGTCCTAACTCTAAATAGAACCGAGAGCTTAAATGTATAATCAAACTCTAATTAGAGACAAGCCATTTTGTTGCGATAAAACAGAGAACGAGTTACCTGAAAAATAATTATCCCAGTAAATACACTAGTCGTTGTCACTTGTCAATATTATACAGATATGCACTACAATCTTTCCTTTAAAACCATAAGTTACATATAGGCCAAAAAAAAAGAAAAAAAAAATTGACACAATTTTGACAATCTCACAAAAGTCAAAAATTGACCCATCACGTGGTTTCCATGCATCCAAGCGTTTAAATGAATCAGAATTGCTAAGAAGTTAAATTAAAAAGCTTTCAAGACAAGTTGCATGCGTCCGTCTTGATATAATCGAATTAGTATATATTAAAGGGTGCAGTAGTAGTAGAAATACAAATTATAATTCCACAGAAATATCAAAATTCTGCAGCACCCGTTTGTCTGACACAAAAATGTCGTCTGGGGAAACATTTCGTCATACTGCAGATTACCATCCTAGTTTATGGGGAAACCACTTCCTCAAAGGTGCTTCTGGTTTCAAGGTAAAGATGAACCCAAACATCCCATATATTACTCGATTTGTTAAGTCAGCATGTAACGTATCTTCAGGAGTTTGACCAAATGGTTTTAAGGCAGCTTTTTTTTTTTGAATTGACCATTCATTAGATATTGTATGAATTTAACAAATTATTTTTTGTGCTTCAGACAGTTGATCATACAGCAACTCAAGAACGACACGAGGCACTGAAAGAAGAGGTAAGGAGAATGATAACAGGCACTGAAGATAAGCCTGCTCAGAAGTTACGCTTGATTGATGAAGTACAACGCCTAGGGGTGGCTTATCACTTTGAGAAAGAAATAGAAGATGCAATACAAAAATTATGTCCAAACTATATTGACAGCAGTAGCCCTGATCTCCACACCGTTTCTCTTCATTTTCGATTGCTTAGGCAGCAAGGAATCAAGATTTCATGTGGTATGTAATCTCACTCAAGCTATTACAATTGTGAGTAATGAGACAGCCACAAACACTTTATATTGTATTTGTCCCTAGAGATTTGCACGAGTGATTTTCAAGTAATTTTCTTTAGCTAACCACTTGAGTTTCAATATTATAAGCTAGGCCGGGGCTAAAATATCAATTTAGATTTTACCCTCACCCTACTTTTATATATATATATATAAGAGTATTGATTGATTAATAAAAATAATAATGAAAATAAGTCATGTGTCATGTGGTATTTTTGTCTAACCAAAATTATGATGCGACTTCATGAGTTTGTAATGGTATTTTTATCTAACCAAAATTATGATGGGACTTGATGAGTTTGTAACGTATGAAGAATTTGTGGCTCTAACATTATTGCAATTACAAAATCATTGACTAATTATTAATCATATAAGCCTTCAGTAATTTACTTTTTGAATTTGATAATCAGATGTGTTTGAGAAGTTCAAAGATGATGAGCGTAGATTCAAGTCATCGTTGATAAACGATGTTCAAGGGATGTTAAGTTTGTACGAGGCAGCACACATGGCAATTCGCGGAGAAGATATGTTAGATGAAGCCATTGCTTTCACTACCACTCACCTGAAGTCATTGGTAGCTCAGGATCGTGTAACCCCTAAGCTTGCGGAACGGATAAATCATGCTTTATACCGTCCTCTTCGTAAAACCCTACCAAGATTAGAGGCGAGGCATTTTATGTCCATGATCAATTCAACAAGTGATCATTTACACAATAAAACTCTGCTGAATTTTGCAAAGTTAGATTTTAACATATTGCTAGAGCAACACAAGGAGGAACTCAATGAATTAACAAAGTAAGTTCTTTCGATAGGGAGAAATTCTTTTATACCTCCGTCGTACATCCAATCAATAGAATCGTGACACATGTATATATTCTTATTTCAGGTGGTGGAAAGATTTAGACTTCACTACAAAACTACCTTATGCAAGAGACAGATTAGTGGAGTTATATTTTTGGGATTTAGGGACATACTTCGAGCCTCAATATGCATTTGGGAGAAAGATAATGACCCAATTAAATTACATATTATCCATCATAGATGATACTTATGATGCATATGCTACACTTGAAGAACTCAGCCTCTTTACCGAAGCAGTTCAAAGGTTAGTGCCCTGCGTATAGCTAATTAATTTTGAATTTCAGAATTAAATTTTTGTTGCTATTATTATAAAATGGTTATTAAATTGATTTCCAGATGGAATATTGAGGCCGTAGATACGCTTCCAGAATACATGAAATTGATTTACAGGACACTCTTAGATGCTTTTAATGAAATTGAGGAAGATATGGCCAAGCAAGGAAGATCACACTGCGTACGTTATGCAAAAGAGGCGGTATGCATCATCCTCCCTATTTTTTTTCCTTTAAATTACCGATATGTGTACTGTACACAATTTTCCACCCACAAAATTACATCAAATATCTACGGGTAAATTTAAGTTTCACAAAATTTTAGACATATTTCATTCACCACCCCTGCAATTTTGCTAAAATTTTCACATCTCTCCCTGAGTTATTACAAATGTAAGAATTAATTGGATAATTAACTGAAACCCTTGGAGCTATTTTTTAGGTTACATAAAACTTATCAAAAGTGCGTTCTATGATGGAGGTTGTTTCGTTTTTTATTGTATTGTTCGGATGGAGATGAGAAATCTTACTCGTCAACCATAAATCTTACTGAATTATTGGCTCTTAGAAATTAATCAGATCAAATTAATATATGCCAACAGGTATTTTAAAATTTAAAAAAATTATTTCTTATTATTGTTTTTATAACAGCTAACGTTTAGCCGCGTTTTGCTTCTCAGAATCAAAAAGTAATTGGAGCATACTTTGTTCAAGCCAAATGGTTCAGTGAAGGTTACGTTCCAACAATTGAGGAGTATATGCCTATTGCACTAACAAGTTGTGCTTACACATTGGTCATAACAACTTCCTTCCTTGGGATGGGTGATTTTGCAACTAAAGAGGTTTTTGAATGGATCTCCAATAACCCTAAGGTTGTAAAAGCAGCGTCAGTTATCTGCAGACTCATGGATGACATGCAAGGTCATGAGGTATGCAAAATAAAAAAATACATAACCCCGCACTTTTATAGAAAATTTATCAAAACCCTCCAATCTATGTTATTATATTTTTTAAAAATCTGCGCACTGAAAAGTGGGGGGTGTGTGTGTGTGTACATCAAAATTAAACTTTTAATTTTTCGAATAATTACTATAATTACTTATAGATCTCCTAATACCAATCTAAACAGGCACCGATACTAAACCAAATGTTATTGTATATGTAGTTTGAGCAGAAGAGAGGACATGTTGCGTCAGCTATTGAATGTTACACGAAGCAGCAGGGTGTCTCTGAGGAAGAGGCAATTCAAATGTTTGAAGAAGAAGTTGCAAATGCATGGAAAGATATTAACGAGGAGTTGATGATGAAGCCAACCGTCGTTGCCCGACCACTGCTTGGGACGATTCTTAATCTTGCTCGTGCAATTGATTTTATTTACAAAGAGGACGACAGCTATACGCATTCTTACTTAATTAAAGATCAAATTGCTTCTGTTCTAGGAGACCACGTTTCATTTTGACGACTTGTTCTATACTTGTATTAATAATATTTTCAGTTCCTTGGTTTGTGTTTGAAGGAAATACAGTGTACCGTATTGGTCTGTACTAATAAATATTTTATATTTTTATTGTTATTTAAAGATTTTCCCTTCAAATAAAAAAAATAAACTCTAATATATATTTACTGCTAGACTCGAATTCTCCATCCCTACTCTATTCTTCATTTGCTTCTTTTTGTAATAGGTATAGATAAATGATTTCAGTAAATTAAAATTTAAAGACTTAAATAAAATCATTACGATATTATAAAGTATTTAAATTATTTTAAAAATCTGCAAAAGGTTCAAACAATATTTTGAAATGATATCAAAACAAAAAAAAATATTTGAATAAGAGCAGCACCTTAAGAGAGAAAAAAAATATAACAATATTTTAGGGTTGAATAAGAAGTATATTGTAGGGTTTTCTTTTAGTTATGACCTATGTATATTAGGTAAAAATAAAAAAAATTATTAACCAACACAGCAATTGATAAATAAAAATTATAGAAAAAATTAAAAAATATTCATATATGATGGGGATTTCGGTGGGAGTATAGTGAGGAGTAAAAAACCAAGTTTCATCCCATTAAGAATTTGGAGATAATTTTTTTCCCATTCCTCACCCTATTCTCCAAAAATTATTCGAAATTTACCCATTTGGCCCCATGGGGTTCCAAACCCATGGAGCATTGTGTCATCTCTAAAAAAAAATTGGTTTCGGTTTATTAGATTACAAACCAACATCACTTGGTTTGGATTTAGGTACCGGCTCAAACCAATCCAATCCAGAAAATTTAAAAAGCTTTATAACATATGATGTGTCAATTTATTATGGGATTATTAAGAAGAGACATGCACACGACATACAAAATAGCATACGATGTGTCAATCCAGTACCTCCTATCATTCTCAACTCTCATAGTCACAATTTCAAAAATCTGAACTTGAGGAATGTTAATTTTATTTATAATGTTGGATTTGATTTGTCATGGTACAATTTTATTTCATTTTAGTCAGAATTTAAAATGGATTTTGGTGTAATTGATGATAATTTATTTGATTCCATAAACAATTTTTTTTATCTTCATTAATAATAGAAGCTCTTAATGTGGAAGATGATTCCAATGTGAATGAGGCCATGGAAGATGTGGAAACATTGATGGATGATTTTCTAGAGCCCAAAATTAAGATTACTAAACAAAGGGGTGGTCGCCTTCAGAGGTTTAAAAGTTTAGCCTCATTTGTGATTTTGTATTAAATGGATAGGTCGTGAACTTCTTTATTAGGATGTATTGTGAACTTGTATGGATGTATCTTCTCATTGTTAAGTATTTCTGTGGATGCATTGTCAAAGAAGATATCAATTTGGATTATGGACAAAAAAAATAACAAATAATTTAGGTACAATATGATAAAAGAGATGGACTTTTAGGTAATAAGCTCAAGCTGAGAAGCTAAACCGATCCAATCTATTTGGATCAGTTCAACTTGAAAATTTTTTGGGTCAGCAACAATTTCGAAATGTTTCAAACCGATTAATTTAGATCTGTTTGATAATTTATCGAATTTTGCCCACATTTGAAATTAGTATGATTTTACAAGTTATATTATGAAATTTCATTAAAAAAAAAAAGCACAAGGATTTTTATTTGATGGTACAAGTTAAGTTGTATTTCAGTGATAAAAATAATGTTGTTAACCAAATTTAATTGACACTCTAGTATGTTACGCGGCAGAAATTCAATTTTATAGAAGCTGGTGGATTAAAGGACAAAGACACATCAATCACAATAAGGCCTTTGGGCCCTTTACATCATTTTGGCAATAGAGACCACATCACAAAATTGAAATGTAGATTACTAAAGAGGATGAAATGCATCACAAGATAGCATAAATTAAATTGAAATTGATAGCATTTCGATATGTGCCACATATTGTTTGATTAAAACAGTCTTGACGTTATTTGAATGCCAAGTGGAGCTGTTCTTGAATTATTTTGGAATATGCCGTGGGAATATGGTGCTGCGAGCCTTCAACAGACCGACATATATCAAAATCCAACCAATCCTAAACACCACGGCTCCACCACATCTTTCAATTCACAATCTTTGAAGCATAGATATATAAATTATAATCACCACGGACACTTGTCCTTATCTTCTTTTTTGTGCCCAAAATTAGATACATTAATTGGGCCACCGAATTTCGCTTCTTTCTGCCACTGAATTTGTGGGCACCTAATCACCTATTGCCCGTATTTGATTTGGTCCAATAACATGTCTGCTGCTTTGTCAAATTTTCACCAGACGTATTAAATGATATGATAGTATGATACGACTCTCTCATCTGAAAATTTTCCTTTTTAATACCTAATGTCTGGGCGGGCTTCCTTGAAAACGACTTATCTAATTTTATTTTTCAAAATAATTATTCGCGTATCTATTTGATAGATAGAATAATAAAAAATAATTTATTTTTCAAAAATTCTTTTAAATAAAAATAATTTTATATCATTTTCATAAAATTCTTTCTCATTCCTCTCTATTTTTTTTCAATAATATACTTATAATAATTCTCTTCTTTCAATAATAGTGATATAAAAATAGTATGATATTATTTAAAAGAAGAGAAGTCACTTTTCAGCATTAAAAAAAAGACAATCTTATTTAAAAAATTTTCTAAAAGATTTTTTTAAAATTTTAATTATTAACGTAATTTTTGAAATAAGAAGTGAAATTAATTTCATTTAAAGAGCGTTTTAAAGATATTTTTAATTCAAATTAATCTACATAAGTGTAGATATTGTGAAATTTTTTTCCCTTAAAGAAATGAGTGATCACCATTATTAATTGATGAGATTAGGATACCATCACATCTTAAAAACAAAACGATGGTTGACATTTGGTTGTCATAATAGCAATATGTCTTACTCTAAACACTTATATTGGTCGTGCATAATTGTGATTAATGAGAGAATTTTTTTTTTCCAAATTGCGATACAGAACATGAATTATATTAGATTAGGTTCAAGGTCCAATCAAATCTATTCCTTCTGTGGGTGTGTGGATCAGGGGAAGTTCAAAAATTTGAAATACTAAATAAATAAAATTTCATGGTAATTAATTAGGAGATTATAAAATTCAAAGTCCCAAGCTCTTTCAACCTGAACAGTTGATCAATTCAAGTTAGATGGGTTCGTTCTGGCAGGCCTCGATCGTTTTCTGGTCAAAGTCAGCATGATCCCACTAGGTAAACAACAATATTAAATTATTTTATTGCTGAAACGAAAATATACTGCATTGCAAGACCAGGCAAAACAATTTTAAATAATTAAAAAAAAACTTAAATTATTATTATTATTATTATTCGCAACTGGTAAATACTCATACCTCATTAATTATGTTAAGAATTATCTTTATTATTATTGATGAGCTTTACCTATTAATTTAAATTTTGGATTTTGGTACGGATTAGAGCGAACATCTGAAGCTTGATTTTCTCAGTTATTGTTTTAAATTTCTAACTATTTCTTTTCTTTTCTTTTCTTTTTTTAACTTAATTTTAGGTCAAACGATTTCTTTCAACAACTATTAATAATTAAATTAATTATGAAATATATAAAGGTTGAACCATTCACTATCAACAAATCCCAAATTCCTAATTCAAAAACAACATAAACCAACTCGGCTCATGGAGTCATGGTCACGACGAACCCTAATTAGCAAAGCACTAGCAATCCATATTTGGATGGTTCAAATGAAAGTGCTTTTTGATGACAAAGGAATGAGCCAAGCATCCCAAATTTGGAAAAGTCGGCTTAAAAGGATTAGTTTTGGTTTTGCCAGCTTTGTCTTATGCCATTGACCTAATCTTTTAGGTACCGTAAAAAAAATAGGATCGTTTTGTGAAACAGGTACTATCACTTTGGCGATCTCTATTTGTCTTCGCATTGGCAACTCAACTTTAGGATACTTTTATAGGCTGAGCTCAAATTATTACAAATGTTATTACAATAGGATCGCGACTAGATGTTATGAATGATTATTTATTTTTTCATTAAGTAAATTTTAAATGAGATATTTATTACACGTAAATATAGTAATGGAAAATCTAAAATTATTTAGAACTCTGATTCTTCCCCTACTAATTTGAACAAGTTTTACTGTTTTCTGTATATAAAAAAAAAATCGTATGAATTGGTAAGGATACAAATTTGTACAAATTATTAAGTACGCATTGATATGAAATGAAAAAAAAAATAGTCAAATAAAACTATAAAAGCACAAACGTTTATCCAAGTAATTAAAATGAAACCATGTGACAATATAAAGGTTGAGTCCAAATGATGAATTATTCTCATGAATCATCATATCCAGCTTTCTGAGAGCTACGTTTTTTTGGGCTTTTTTCCTTTACTCTCTTAAAAGGTAATCACTCTAATCATTCTTTCTCAGTTTTGTGACCCACCTAGTTTTTTTTGTATTTTTTACAATAATTTCTAATTCGTGTTGAGATAATTGTAAACTGACCCAAAAAAAAAAAAACTAAAATACTAAATTGCGACTATGATCTTGGGTAGTGGTTGGTGGTGTGTGTTGATATTTGCCACCAAGTTTCATGGCTTCGCTTGAAGCATACACACACTGACACACACATATTATAAAATGTGAGAGACATGAGATTTATTTTTTTATTTATATATTTTATTTTTATTTCTATAAAATAATTTTTCTTATTTTTTTCACTTAGATAATAAAGGAAAACAAAACCGTCCACTCAAGGAATATCTTCTATAGCTTTTTGGATGGAACATGTTCCCAATTTTCACATGCAAATGAATTAGAAACAAAAAATAATAATTATATGCCTTAAAGGATGCAACTTCGGTGTCTCAAAGTTACATACTTATATATAGTTTGGAGATTTTTAATTGGTCAAATTCAATAAAAATCAATGGAATATAATAATTTAACGACATACAAGACTACAAGTTGTAGGGGGTGTGCCCATAGAGTCCTATACTCATAGCACATGTTTTAAAATTAAAATTTGGGCTGCCTAATGTTTAAAAATTCTGTCTATTCCAGCATTAATAATCTTGTAAGAAATACTTAATCATTTTCAAATGGATATGCTTATGTTAGATCGAATATCTATTTTTCAAAAAGAAAAATTAAAAATCTAACCCATCAGTTGATTCAATTAAAATCCTTTTTCCTATAGAAATGAATTGAAATCAATTCCTCAAATTATTTTGTTCTTTTTATTTCATATATTAGTCAACATACGTTTGGTATAACATGCTGGCTAAGCTAGTGTGGCCAAAATGGGTTAGCTGATATCATTATCATATATATATATATATATATTATGTATGTATATATGTTTTAATTTTTCAATACGGGATTTTTACTTTAGTAAAATAAGAGATAAAATAAAATATAAGAAAACCACATATACTAATGCAGTGTATTTTATTGCGTAGGGTATTAGCTAAATTTAGAATTTTATCTTTCTATTTTTTTTATCTTGTTTCTTACCATATTAAAATAAAAAATCTCTCACTGGTTGAGAATTGATCAAATAAGCGCCATTACTCATCGACCACTTTTATATATATATAGAGAAAAGATTATCCAAACAAATTTCTACATACAAATTTTATATAGTAGGAAAATTATTACAAATAAATTTATAATTTTTCAATATTATTATAAACATATGATATTATTTTATTTGTGGTAATATGATATCATAATAAAAATAAAACACAAGACCGAAATTAATTAAGATGACATAAAAATAATACACGTGCCATTTTGGACAAGAATTGAAATTAATTTATCGATTAAGATATTTTATTTTACAAATAAAGAAAAAAATAAAAGAATTTATTTATTTGCAAGAAGCAGGCGCCACCGAGTGGGTAGTTCGTAGTTGATGACTTGATGGTAGTATTTGATAAGCTGCGGTGCACGTGTCTGATGGCTCACCTACTCTTCATTCACACGTGCGAATCCATTTCTTGCGAGAGTTAATTTTCCTTGTCAACAAATCCACCAATAAAAAATCGCCTTTCAATTCTTTCTTTGAAATCTTTCCCATCATTATCTTAATTGAAATCTTTTAATTAGTAAAATAATAATTAACCTCCTAAACATGACTTAATCTCACTCCCTTAAAGAAATGGTAATCAATTAATTAATTAATTAAATCCAATTAATAATTGTACTATCTCAGACTGTTTCTTCACTTTAAAAATATATGACAGACTGGTTCACTCTTTGTTCTTCATTTTCCTTCACACAGATTTCATTTCTCCCAAATTAATCATTCACTCTCTGTTAGTCTCTGATAAATAAATAGTCGAAATATAAACTCTGAAAAATTGGATTTTCACGCTGTTTGTTTCCCGAGAAACTGCGAGAAAGCTTAGGAAAAACGAAAGAGATTCCTCAGTTTCCATTTTTTTTTTGAATCGCTAATATTTGAAAACTTATATCTTCACTTAACTAAAACTGTTTTCTAATTGAGATTTGTAAAAGGAGGAGAGAATAGAGATATAGCGTTGTTGTTATTTGTTATTTTTGTTTGATTTTCTTTCGTTTTCTCCGCAACCAAACAACAGAGAATTTTAGGACTATGTTGCCGACGAATTTGCAGTTTGGCCGAGTACGCGGGGAGGATCGGCTTTATGTTCCAGTGAAGGCGAGAAAGAATCAAAACCAAAAGCAACGGCAACAGCAACCGCAACAACAGAAGCAAAAACAAGCCGAGGTGGCAAAGATTGATGAAAACGAAAGTATAATTTCACCGGAGAGTGAAGCTTTGAAGAAGGCGGCTTCTGCGGAATCTGTAGTCTCTGTTAGTAATCTCGATAGGTTCTTGAAATCCACCACGCCTTCGGTCCCCGCTCAGTATTTCTCTAAGGTCCTATTTTTTTTAGTGATACTTTTTAATTTCATTTTTATCATTTAATTGTTGTGAGAATGTGGCAAAGCTTGAGGAATGTAGTATATTTGCTGCAATTTTTAACTATGCCTAGTTGAATTTTACTTTCTTAAGCACCATGAGTGAATTTGGTTATGTTGAATTGTGTTTTAACTTCATAGCTACTAAATGCATTTGTTGGTGTAGAAAACGATGAGAGGTTGGAGGACTTGTGATGTAGAGTTTCAGCCATACTTCATGCTGGGTGATCTGTGGGAGTCGTTTAAGGAGTGGAGTGTGTACGGGGCAGGAGTGCCGTTGGTACTTGATGGAAGTGATTGTGTTGTTCAGTATTATGTGCCATACTTGTCGGGGATCCAATTATATGGTGAATCTACAGAGTCTGCTGCCAAGTCAAGGTATAAGTCTTTTCTGTTAGATACATAGATTTATGTGAAATTGTGTATTCTTAGGAAGGTAATGCAGATTTGATATATTAGCATGTATTTGGTTTAAAGTATCAATTGTTACTAGCTATTTGGACTTCCTTTCGACACTGTCAATGATTATAATATGTTTGTTTGTCTGTCTTCATGACATTGATGCTTGAAATTCAGTTACATTATGCTATGACCAAGTTTGTGGACCTTTTCATGTGATGATCTGGGGTCTTAATTCTTGGGAAAAATAATAACATACTTCGACAGGTCGTTTCTTTCCAGTATATTCCTTAATTTTCGCTCATTTTCTGATGAGCTATTGTTGTTTTATGCCCTATCTTCCTCTTCTCTGTTTCCTCAAACTGACTATTCATAGTAACGGTAAGTGGTACCTTGATTCCTTTGAAGAGCAATGCTACACTTACATGCCAAATCTTAAATACAAATTGATGGTGGACTCCATTGGAACTGTGTTATCTTTTATTACTTTATCCAATCTATCCTGTGACAGCCTTGAATGGAAGCCTTTCCAACTTGTATACAAGGCTGGGAATGCAAATTTTGTTAGTATTGCATTACTTATGGTTTCAGTAGTAAACATGAGCTTTGACGTGTTTGGGGTTGGGGGGGGGGTGGTCGAGGGTGGGTGGGGCGTTGTTGTTGGAAATCACGAAAAGAGACAGAGGAAGGGAAACTATGTGTACATTAATACCCATCAGTAGCCATTCTATCTAAATCAGAACTCATTTAACCCTGACTTAGTGAAGTTCGGAACTACATAGAAACTACCAACTCCTTGTTCAGATGTATCTCGGTCGGTAGGGGCTGGGGTTATAGTTTCTTTGAGCAGATTTTGTTTTTGTTATTTAGAAGCGATCGCATAGGGATCACCTGTCCAAATATTTTAAGGTTGTTTATCCAGTAGATGTTATTAGCTTTAGATATTAACTTATTATTATTATTTCTTCAATTATGCTATGGCTATTATTTTTCTTTTGTGGGATTGTTATTGTTAAAAATTTATCAAACCTTATATTATTTCACACTTTATCTTTGAAGCACTCATAACCCTTTAAGTAAAGATTTCCTAATGACCAAAAGGTTAATTATGTAGCTTCAATTGTGATGTTTTCTTTAAAACCTTGTTAAAATAATCAAGTAATGCATGATACTTGATAATATAGTTTGTCAACTAATGGCTTGTATTATAGTTTATTAGCTTATGACCAATTTGAGTCTATCACATTGCTAGGCAATCTGCAGAGGACAGTGATGGCGAATACTACAGGGACTCAAGTAGTGATGGAAGCAGTGACTATGAAGTTGAAAAAGGCAGTAAATTTTCAAGGGTGCGGCAGGGTCGCTATCATCTTACATATGATGACCCTTCTAGATTAGGTAGCTTGTCAATAAGTGATGAAAATAGTACAATGCAGGAAGGCTTTTCTAGTGATGATAGTGAAGTTGGGAGTTCCAGAGGTCACTTGTTGTTTCAATATCTTGAGCAGGATACTCCTTATAGCCGTGAACCATTAGCTGACAAGGCTAGTTATTTGTCCATTTCAGTTTTCTTTGACTAATTTGGCATGACCTTTATATTAGTTTCCTTATTTTGTAAAATCGTACCTTTGCAGCAGATATCAGATCTTGCAGACCGGTATCCTGGGCTGACAACATTAAGAAGTTGTGATTTGCTACCTATCAGTTGGATGTCTGTGGCATGGTAGGATTATTGTGGTGGATACAGTTATTTGCTTTCTATGACACGTGGATTTATTTCCTCCCTGGTGGAACTTTTGTAGGTATCCTATTTACAGAATACCTACAGGGCCAACTTTAAAAGATTTGGATGCTTGCTTTTTGACTTACCATTCCCTTTCCACACCTTTGAAAGGTAACTATAATGCTCAAAAATCTTTTTTTGGCTGATTGGGACAGTATTTTATTTTATTCTGCTATTCCAGGCACTTGACTTTTTAGGTCCTGTTTCCTTACAGATGTGGGAGGAAAAGTAAAATGAAAGTATAAAGACTCATCTGGTAGTCTTGGCCTTGGTGTAGAAAATTGGGACCCTATCTCAGCTCACGTAAATTGATATCACTGACTGTCATTAAATTAATTGAAAAGTTTTTAGAATTGTAGCACAAGACTGTTTTGGCCAAATAGGCTTCAACTCTATTTTGAATAACCATTAGCCTCAAAATTTTAAGCTTTCCTGAAAGAGCTTAGCAAAAGTATTTGAACTCTTAATGCCTTCCAATGAAAGAATTCTGAGACCTTTGCTTTAACCATTTACTGGCATATGGTATATGATAAAATTTTGTCTCATTGTTTCAATGGCAACTTTTCCACTGTCATTTTTAGGCTTATAATAGCTACTTGGCTTCTGGAGACTCTGGGATGATGCCAGCGAGATTCGTTCAGTGTCAACCATATGATAAAATTTTGTGTCTCATTGTGTCACGGGCAACTTTTCCATGGTCATTTTTAGGCTTATAATAGGCACTTGGCTTCCTGAGGTTTTGGTACGATGCTAGGGAAATTCATTCAGTGTCACCCTCTTAGGTATTACTTATTGTAGGTAATGCGTATTGTTTTCACTTGGATGTTCATATTTGGGCTGAATGTTGAGTTGTTACCCAATAATACTGTTTTCATCCTGTATATGCTCAATGCATTTTCTATCTGTTCTGCGTTTGATGCTTTTCTCCTGTTTTATATTTGTCATTTTCCTATTAATTCATTTCTTTGAAGGATATCTTATCCTTTCCATATTAATTTTTAATATTTTCTTAAGTGGAAAAAGAGTATACGACAGTTGTTTGTCATACAGTTCTGGGAGGTGATTTGAGATAGATTCAACCTCACTGTTTTTGACATAAAAGATAATTTTGAGCCAACTGAATTCTAGATTTTACTTCTTTGGTTTATTCTACTGGGAGTTACACATCCTTTAACACAACCATTGCTATTATCTCTGTTTTTGTGAAAATAGTTAAAATATATCAGACGATGTACTGTGTATGATAATTTACTTTGTTTCCTCAGATTTTTGTTTCTTCAAATTACCTCTTATACGTATTTGCAGGCATTGGAAGTGGCCAAGCTCCAATTGTTGTCTATCCCAGCGAGATTGATGGTATCCCAAAAGTTTCTTTGCCTACTTTTGGAATGGCCTCTTATAAATTCAAAGGACCCATGTGGATACAAAATGGGGTAAGCGAACACCAATTGGCAAACTCCCTTGCGAAGGCTGCAGAAAACTGGTTGAGACTGCTCCACGTCAATCACCCAGATTTCCAGTTCTTTGCATCTCACGGAATGTATCAGAGGTGAAACTGAGATTAGTAATTGCTCGAACTATCACAGTGCAAAAAATAAAACCAATATGAAGTGGGCTGAGTTAAGTGCCATTTGGAGAATATGGTGGCATACTATTTGAAGGAATTTATCTGGTTTTCAGTTTTTTGTTGTTGAGAAACTGAGAAAGTGAATCATCATTAGTTTGAAAGTGATGAAGATTATACGAAAGAAGAAAACGATAAAAAGAACGAAGAGTTTATAGCGTAAGAGGAATCCAAATAAACCCTGGAGAAAGAGGCAGTTAAGAACAACTTTGAAGGTGAATGCTGAGTAGGAGCAAACTGAATACAAGTGTATCAACATGCTTTGCCTGTGAACTTTTTGTTTTATATGTTAATGTTAGTGTTATGATGAGAGGAAAAAAATAGGTTTATTATTACAGGTTCCTTTTGGATTTTGATGTATTAAATGTGTGAGTTTGGATGATCATTTTGATGTACTAACTTTTATGTTGTTCAATTATCAATGAAAAAAAAATGGCGTTGTGACTATGAGATTACTTTTGCTATGCGACGGCATGTTAGCACTCCTTTGTATGCAATCTTCATGTTTGAGGTGCATTGTGTTCTGAAACATGAAATAGAACTTCATTTTATGGAAGTGTTAAAGTAGGAAGTAGCTTTGCCATCCCATAGTCCTAGAGACGTTTGATTTCAGATGCAAGCATGTTTTCACTTTTGTATGCTACCGTTTATTTTGCTATAAACTTAATCTACGCCAATGTAACCTTTCTTCTTCGATTTCTTGGGGCAAATGGAGTTGCTTTGCATGCCATGCTCAGTTGCAACGGAAACTTGTTAAATCCTTTACATCAATTTCGTTTGATGAGGGAAGCCTTCAAAAAGAAATTCCCATGGCTTTTCCTTAAACGGTTTATATTTAGAGCTCTCTATTAAACAACACGTTTGGTAGTCTCGTCGCTGTCTCGGTGCAAATATGACAATAAGAAATTGAGGTGAGAGTTTTGGATTGTACTATAGTCGCGTGGACCTCATAATTTAGGTTATCTGGAATTTATTCGTTTTTATTTTTTTTTTCAACGTTGAAAAATGAAAACAAAATTCCATGCGCACTCTGATGATGTGAACAAGAACTCAATTCTATAACTTTTGTAATATGAAGTAGAATGGAAAAGCTTACTTAAAATGAAAATTAATTTGTCCAATTTTCCTTTTTATTTTTCTTGAAAAAATAAGAGATGGGCGAAGTTTAAATAATTTTTGTAATACCTAACTTTTTCAAAATTCAAACAACTAATTAAACAATGATAATTGAAAAAGCACTTGATCAAGTCATGCGAGCAACTAATTTCTAATTTATCTCTCTTTCTCTTTTAGTTATTAAAAATTTATTGACAGGACTTTAAAATAAAAGTGTAAATCATTTTTATTTTTTTCACATTTTATATTGACTAGTATAATTACATTAAACAAATTTTATTTATAACAAATAAAAATCTCGTAAGCTTTGTGAAATTAAATTTTTATCATGTTCCAAATTAAATTATTCTTAAAACAAAAAATTCAAGCATTTGATCCTAAACAATTGGCCTAAAATTGGGGGTTCAAAAGTACAAAGCCCTTGGGAAGCAAATTTATTCTTTTCTTCTTTTTGTCTTCATGTCGGGTTCAATCAATGCGAAGAAATTGAAATATTCTATACAATAAGAAACAAAACCGTTGAAAACATGAACCGGGTCCCGCTATTCTCTGCGATAAAATGACGAAACGTTAAACAGAGCGCACTCTAATTAATGAACCGGACGAGAAAATGAAAAAGACTTCCCGAGATATAAGCAACTAGCCGTTGGAAACCTAAATTCAAATCAAGTCACATTTTTCAGTCACACCTGCAAATACAAAGATCTTTTTCAAATAACATTTTGTAAAGACAAAATCGAAGCCTATCTCTCTCTCCCCGTTAACGCTCCCAAAATCGAAGCCTCACAATCTCCTTCTGCTCGCTCGGCTTCTCACAAGCTCACTTCAGATCTCAATTCTCTGTGAGTAATTAACTTCAATTTTTTTTTTACCAAAAAAGAATGAATTTTTGATGGGGTTTCATTTATGAACTTTCCTTATTAAAATTATGAAATTATAATTGATTTTGATTGCCAAAGTTTCCATATACTAGCAGATTTCAGATCTAGAAGCTTATCGTGGTTGCAATTAAAAGGATACCTTAAAAGAAGATGACAGTGAGGACACCAGGAACGCCAGCTTCGAAATCGGAAAGGGCGACGCCGACGCAGACGCCGGCGTCGACACCTGGTGGGCCGAAACCAAGGGAAGAGAAAATTGTGGTTACTGTGAGGCTTAGGCCTTTAAACAAAAGGGAACAATTAGCCAAAGATCAAGTGGCTTGGGACTGTGTTGATGATCACACTATTGTTTATAAACCACAGCCTCATGAGCGCGTGGCTCAGCCTTCCTCTTTCACTTTTGGTAACTTCTTAATAATTATCTCATTCATTTCCTTTTTTGAAGTTAAAAATTTTATAAATTTGTTGATTTTTAATTTTTTAATTTTTTTTTATGCAGATAAAGTGTTTGGTCCTTCTTGTTTAACTGAAACTGTATATGAGGAAGGAGTGAAGAATGTTGCTTTGTCTGCTTTAATGGGCATCAACGGTATTGAATCTTTATGTGCTTGCTTGAATGAACATATCGTTTAAGAGGGTAATTTATCAGATTCTAATAGAGTTGGTTTAAATGTGATTTTTTTTCCGACTTTTAGCGACTATATTTGCCTATGGCCAAACCAGCAGTGGGAAGACTTACACGATGAGAGGGATAACAGAGAAAGCTGTTGTTGATATTTATAACCATATAATGAATGTAAGTTTAATAAGATTCTAATATTGTTCATCTCTAATATTGATTTTAAGTTGGTCCTGTATTGTGTTATTGCTGTTGTTCAAATGGGGTTTTTATTTATTTATTTATTTGGATAATTGCAGACGCCAGAGAGAGATTTTACGATTAAGATTTCTGGACTAGAAATCTATAATGAGAATGTCAGGGATCTGTTAAATTCTGAATCTGGCCGCAATCTCAAGCTTCTAGATGATCCCGAGGTACTGCTTCCATAGGTTCTTTCACTTGCAAGAATGGATTTATGCTTCTATCACACATTCTTATGTGACAGCTAATTTCTGTTTGCAGAAAGGTACTGTTGTTGAGAAGTTAGTGGAGGAAACAGCAAATAATGATCAGCACTTGAGACATTTGATCAGTATTTGTGAAGGTACTTTGATGAAGTTGGTGAATTGATTTTGGTTAGCTTTCTCTTCCAAAATGTGCAGAGAACTCGACTAATTTAGCCCTGTTGTGTGTTGCATTTTTAGCTCAAAGGCAAGTTGGTGAAACTGCCCTGAACGATACTAGCTCACGGTCGCATCAAATTATAAGGCTGGTAAGTTTAATTGATTATAGTTTCTGTTGATCCTTGGAGAAAACAATTTTCTATCTAAAGCTGATTAGTTTTTTTGGGCTCTGATAATGAAGAGTATACAAAGTACACTCCGAGAAAATTCAGATTGTGTGAGATCTTTTGTTGCAAGCCTGGTAAGATATCATATGATGCTCACCTTGTGCATGAATATTAAGATTTTGTATATTTATTCTCTTCTGTGATTGTAACTTTCGGGATCTATTACTTGCAGAACTTTGTAGATTTAGCTGGAAGTGAAAGAGCCTCACAGACACATGCAGATGGCGCTAGGCTCAGGGAAGGATGCCATATTAACCTTAGTTTGATGACTCTTACTACAGTTATCAGAAAGCTCAGGTCAGAATTTAACATAGCTATTCTCTGCGTGTTTTAGTTTGAATGTGCCATTTCAAGACGCTAAAAGAATTCTAATGAACTAATCAGAAAGTTGACGACTGTCTTAAGATATGTTTGTGAATTGTAGCTTCTCCTATTCCGGCACGTAGTATTGACTTTCCCCTTTTTCTCTTGGTGAACTGCTGCGGCTTGTAGTGTTGGAAAAAGAAGTGGCCATATACCCTACCGAGACTCGAAGTTAACTCGCATATTGCAGCACTCTCTTGGTGGAAATGCACGTACTGCCATCATCTGTACTTTAAGTCCAGCTTTGAGCCATTTTGAGCAATCTCGAAATACTCTCTTCTTTGCCACCCGAGCAAAGGAAGTAACAAATAATGCCCAAGTTAACATGGTACTGATTCTTTATATGCATTTACTAGAGAATTCTTAATAAAAACATCAAATCCTGACACTTATTATTATTATTAGGTTGTTTCTGATAAGCAACTAGTCAAACATTTACAAAAGGAAGTAGCCAGGCTGGAAGCAGAGCTGCGCACTCCTGATCCATCAAGGGAAAAGGATCTGAAAATTCAGCAGGTAAATATTCATCCAAGTTTGGCGTGATTAGGGATGTCCAACTATATAATCACAAATTTATGATGCATGTATCTCGTTATCTTATCATGTCTAGATGGAGATGGAAATTGAAGAATTGAAAAGACAAAGAGATGTGGCACAATCTGAGGTGGATGAGTTACGTAGAAAGCTTCAGGAGGATCAGCAGGTCAACTTTTTTCCCTCTTCCTTCCTTTCTCAGTCAACTGCAATTTACTAATGCATTTTGTTTAATAACAATTCAGACTTCAAATCCACTCGATCCATCAGTGAAGAAGTGCCTCTCTTATTCTGGTGTACTGTCACCAAAACTTGATGGCAAAGAGCTGGGCCGTGTTGATAAAATAAGAAAAACGATGTCAAGGCAGTCTATGAGGCAATCATCAACTGCTCCCTTCACACTCATGCATGAAATCCGAAAACTTGAACACCTTCAGGAGCAGCTGGGAGAAGAAGCAAATCGGGCTTTGGAAGTGCTACAAAAGGAAGTGGCTTGTCATAGACTAGGCAATCAAGATGCAGCCGAGACGATTGCAAGGCTGCAGGCAGAAATAAGGGAAATGCGTGCTGTTCGATCGGTTTCTAAAGAAGTTGAAGTTGGAACTGTAATAGCCCCCAACAAGAGCGTTTGCGCTAACCTTAAGGAAGAGATAACAAGACTTCATTCACAGGGAAGCACCATTGAGGATCTTGAGGAGCAACTGGAAAATGTTCAGAAGTCTATAGACAAATTGGTAATGTCTCTTCCAACCAACAATCAACAACCTGACAGTGAATCAACTCCCAAGGCTAAGAAAAAGAAAAAGTTACTTCCTCTGGCTTCGAGTAATGTTAACCGACAAAATTTTATAAAATCTCCATGCTCACCTCTATCAACATCTCGGCAAATTTTGGAGTCTGAGACTGAAAATCGACCTCCAGAGAATGATAATATGGCCGTTGAGAATCTTCCAGAGTCTGAGAAAGGGACTCCCACAAAGAGCGAAGAAGGTGGAGCTGTCTCATCAAGGGAAGGCACTCCTGGCTCTGGCTATAGACGTTCGAGTTCAGTTAATATGAAGAAAATGCAGAAAATGTTTCAGAATGCAGCGGAGGAGAATGTAAGAAGCATAAGAGCATATGTAACGGAACTGAAAGAACGTGTAGCTAAACTGCAATATCAAAAGCAGCTGCTTGTTTGCCAGGTACGGTGGTTTCCTCTAAATATCAAATGTATTTCACTCATGCATTACATTTTTATTCCACTTATGCTAAACTGCATTTTGCGTCTCTAGGTGCTTGAGATGGAAGCAAATGAAGCAGCTGGATACAATATGGAGAATGACGAGAACATAGTTGAGACCGAGGAACCTGAAGTTGCATGGCATATAACTTTTAAGGAGCAAAGGCAGCAGATTATTGAGCTATGGGATGTGTGTTTTGTCTCTATTATTCATAGGACACAGTTTTATTTGTTGTTCAAGGGAGATCCAGCTGATCAAATATACATGGAAGTGGAGCTTAGGCGGCTGACTTGGTTGCAGCAGCATTTGTCAGAACTCGGGAATGCAAGCCCGCTTCCTGTGGCAGGCGGGGAGCCCGCCGTCTCTCTCTCATCAAGGTTCCTGTCCACTCTTGCTTGGAAAACTTATAGAATAGGAAAATGTATTCCTTTTAGCAGTTAAACATCATAATCATGAAGTTGAGCTAATTATCTTGTTCTGACTTGCAGTATTAGAGCTCTAAAGCGCGAAAGGGAGTTCCTCGCGAAGAGGTTGAGCTCGCGCTTGACAGCAGAGGAAAGGGATTCATTGTACATCAAATGGGACGTCCCACTTGACGGGAAACATAGAAGGCTGCAGTTTGTAAGCAAGCTTTGGACAGACCCCCATGATCCCAGGCATATACAGGAGAGTGCTGAGATAGTGGCAAAGCTTGTAGGATTTTGTGAAGGCGGGAACATGTCAAAGGAGATGTTTGAGCTCAATTTTGCAATACCAGCTGATAAGAGGCCATGGATGATGGGCTGGAACCAAATTTCAAATCTTCTTTTGTGAGAGAGTCATTCTGTTGTTGTAAGTACTTCCTTCCATTATGTAAATGTAAATGAACTTTGGAGTTGCTTCTCCAAAATTACAGTTCTGTCATTACTGATGGGTTAGGATTTTTTTTTCCTTTCAAAATTTTTCGTGTAACCATCCGTTTCAATAATAAAAAATTCATTTATTTCAGTAGGAATTCAATAAAGTGAAATATATTTACCGAAACTAGGTAGGTTGGCGCAACACTGACAATAATTTGGGGTTTGAATCAGCTCACGTGAATCAGATGAAATTTATTTTGTTGTTGAGTTAGGTGTTTATTAAGGGTGCGTTTGAGGGTATACTGTTTTATATTATAGTGTATTGTATTAATATTATATTATATTAATATTATACATTATAGGTGTTTATGATAATATTTTATATTATTATTTTTATGAAATTAATATTATGCATATTTTGTTAATGTTTTATATTGTTATTATACAACATTTTTTAATTAAATTTTGAAGCAAAAATAAATAATTCATTGACAGTCGCGTCAACCACTGTCAGCTACCATGAACCTTTTCCAGCACAATATTTCGGTTTTATTTGACGGCATTTTTTATATTTTTGAAATCCTCATTGATAGAGCTTTTGCAAGTTTGCAATGGTACTAGTTTCACCAGAAACGGAGCTACCAATCATTGTATATTTTATGGTTAAAGTTTTAAATTTCAAAACTTTAACCACACATCTACTGTAAATAGGAACTCCATTTTCGATGACACTTGTATCATTACAACATTCAAGTAATTAGGATTTCAATGGTATCAAAATGAACTCCAATTGAAGTCTAAACACAACCTATCAGTGGGCGACAATAATAAAATTGCTGCAGTTGACCATTAATATTTAAGATAAAAATTTATATAAAAATAAATTGAGTCTAGTTATCTTGAAACTGCTATAAGGTAGACCACCTTTTAAAAGCACACGATTAAAATTATAATAATTTTTTTATTATTTATCATCAAAATTATAATAATTTTTTTTATTATTTATCACTTGTGGTTGAGATTCGTATTTCTCCAATTAGAATTAATGAAATAACAAATTTAAAGTTAATGCAATGCGGCTTATTTCCGTAGGGGTCATGATTATTTAATGTGGTAAAAGCTCCATTAATTTGAATCATAACAAATTGCAATGCAATCTCTGTTTTTTTTTGCCCTTTTTTTAATTCCTTTTGAGCCAAACGTGTAATATCATTGTTTCGATGAGAACAGTGTTATGCTATGTTCCAAACATGAGGGGCTGTTCTTCGTGAGGGCTAAAACGGGCCTTATAGTCTGGCCTAGCCCAAAACATTCTTTAAAATGCCTGAAGTTTTATTCTTTTTTTAAATGTGAATATAGGATTTTCACTTTTTCTCTAAAGTCTATGTCCCTAGCGCAGTCTCTATTAGGCTAATTGGAAAACTCAAGTTACTCTAACATGGGATCTTCAAAGTTCAATATTAAAAGGATTAACTTATTATTTTAATTGGAGTTAAAGACTTCTATACTTAAATATATATCATCACCCTATATTACGTTTAACAAAATATATATATACTCACAACAATAGTAATGACTTCTATCATTAGTATTGTTGTTGTGAGTATGTGTATGTTACGTTAAACGTAACATAGCACTGGGCTTAATTTTATTTAAAACGAGATTCTTCATGCTACAATTTTATTTTATATATTTTTTCACTATTTTATATGTACTGTCATTCACACAAACAAATACAATGAATTATAATTTAGTCATAGATTCTCAACTCAAGAACAGACACTCCCAAAGTTTCTATTGCCACTGATTTGTTTAGATATACTGTAAATAAAATTGCAAATAACAAAGGATACAAGACAAAGAGAAAAAGGAAGACGATACAACAGTGATTTCCCTTATAAATAATAAGTAGTGCCTTCGGAACAAACAGAACACACTAGCTAAGACAGATGTTGGTGCCATGTGATGTAATCCATGACCCCCAACATTGTTTCCATAAGTATCACAACAACAACAACATAAAACACAGCACAATTAAACGACTAACTCATAATTCTCTTCAATCACCACTCGATATTAGACTATGCATTAAACGAGATTAATGCAGCAAAGAGAAATGGGAGAGAAGAGAAATTTAGCATTTTGGGAAGGGAGTGCCACAAGTGCTAGCAACTTTCCTGGCATTTGGGGTGTTGATAAACTTCCTGAGGCTCGGGTTTCGAAGGTACTGGCAAAGGCAAGGCTTCTGTTCTTTGATCTTGCTGCAGCAGAGCCTTGATGGTGGAGTTGAAGATGTGATGGCGCTAACACAAGAGCTCAGCTGGGTTGGGCTGCATGTCACTGCCACTGAGACTTGAGTTTCAGCTGCCAGAAGAAGAACCACCAATGTGCAAATGGCTGCTACATGCGAAGCCTCCATTTTTCGATGCAGTATGAATCAAATGGACTTACAAGCTTGAGACTAATGTGCTTTGTTAGATGGGTGATGCTGTGGATTTGGCTTTGGCTTGCTCTCAATTTATAGGTGGAAAGAAACTGTAGTAGAAGAGAAATAAAAGCATGAGCGGAAGGCATTTTCATATGATTTTAATTTTTTTTGGTTGGATTCATCAAAGTAAAAGCAAATGTAAAAACATGGGTTTTGGCCCCACAAATTCGGCGCATTTTCTAAAAAGGGAAATCATTTGACTGCAAAAGCTTAGCATGCAAATGAAGTTCTAGGCTCAATGATATCAATTCATTTCTTATGTATTTTATATAGCAAAGGAAACTTTTTCTTGTGAGATGTACTTAATGCCTCTGTGACGAAGTACAAGATGAATACCAATAAATAATGAAGTAGTGTTTATACTTATTAGCATAATATGTATCTGTTGCCATGATTAGAGTTTTTTTTCTTTTCCCATTTAATTAATTGCCCACCGGATTTGTCAATGCATACTATAATAACAAGAATGGTGTTATAAATCTCAAAGGGTAATCAACCATATTAAATGATTGTATAAATAAGCTTTCTTTTATTCAGATCCCAAAGTGATTATAGTTTAGCAGTTTTCAGAAAAAGTATCACCACATTGGTATTTGGTAATGTTTATCAACTACATTTTTTTTTATTCCTCTTCTGAAGAAATAGCATTTTCCAAAAGGCAGCAGGCCTGCTTCATCCACTATGATTAGCACGATATTCGCAAGGATTAAATATAGCAACCTAGTCTTTTGCCCCACTTTGTTTTGAATCCAATATGATTAGCATGATATTTACAATGACTAAATTTATTAATCTAATCTTTCTATCCACTTTGCTATGAAATCTTTAGAGGTCAAGTGGTTCATAAACATGGTATATGAGTCAAGATTCATGCTCAAATCTCGTATTTCATTATTTTTCAATCAATTTTGAAAGTGACAGTTTTTGGAGTGTAGTTTGATCAAATCTTGGTCTATCTCAGTCTTATCCGATATTTTTCATGAGAAAGAATGTGCTAGACTTAATTTTTAATATTAATGACGACCATTATCTAATAGCTTAAATTTTTAATATATAAAATCAAGAATAGGAAGGTGGGGGAATAAATATTGTAGCTTAAACCTGTAATTAGCACTTGCTCATAAAAATAGGATAAAGGATGAAAATGGACCATGGACCTAACCCCACATCCCTATCATAAGTAGTGGAGCAATAGACCGATTTCCACTCATTAAGCACCAATTTCATTTCATCCCCTTTTGATTGCAATGCATGAAAATAGTGGTGCCCGCTTTGACAATGACAGCACTGTTTTGCTTTCGGTGGTGGCGCATTTTACAACTGCTGTCTAGTGTGGACACATACAACTTCTAAGCATTAATTTGACCTGCATTTGAGATTTATTTGATCATGATTGCAATATAATTATAGTCACTCATTGAACTTCTGTACCAACGAGCATGTATGCAAAAGCCACGTATATTCTTAGTGGTGAAATGATCAAATGAGCAGTCTTGAGGATAAGAAAGAAGACTTTTGATGCATATGTGTTGTGGCGCATGTTTTCCATTTCCTCTTAACACAAAAGAAAATGCTGCATTTTACTTTGAAAAAATCTCCATCGTGATTCAAGAGCTAAGATTTCCGTGACCATATACAGATGAAGAAGATGGAAGTTAGGCGAAGCCCTACCTCAAGTGGTAAAAGAGCAGCCTGTCTAAGATAAATTGGATTCGAGCCTCATTAGAAAAGAATGAGGTAATTAAAATATAAAAATAGTCTGTCAAACTAAATATAATTTTTATCATGTGAGTAGGGCTTCTACATCTTGTACCACCCTAAAGATTTTACCAACTGAACAATTAATATTTAAAACGTATAAAATTGATTTGATGACTATAAAATTACAATGAAAATCACCAAAAGATGACTTGGGGGGAGGAAAAAAAGTGTCTAAAGAATGTGTTCTTTTGCCTTTGTAGGCGCATGTTATTTGAGCTAACAATTCGGATGAAATGCACATCTTTAGTTCTAACGCACAAGGGAATTGCTACGTAATGAGTGGAAGACAGAGCAAATCTATAAATCAAATCTTCTGTTTACAACACAAGTTTCGCACTGCATTGTCAATTTAATCCAGTTTCTCTGTCCTCGGAGGAATGGTTTAGATGACAAGATCTCTTATAATTCACTAAAAGATCTATAGATTAAATCCTCCACAGCAACTTAAAAAACAATTTTAAGCGACTCATATATCGAAAACAAGATTCAACCAAAACAAACCATGTGGCAAGAACAAGATTCAATAAAGAAAGTATGTGAAATCATTGGAGAGAACCTGTTGAATTTTGGATACATATTAGTTTAATGCACCAGTATTGAAGACACAATTCCACATTACATTGAGATGCTAATTTTCTCCGGTGAAAGATAAAGTCAAAACAGGCAATATGAATCTTTGCAAGTCTTTAATCGGATTTTGTGGTCCAATACTCCAATTACAGTCAAAATTAGACAGCTTGATATCATAATGTGGGACAGTAAATCATGGTAATGTAAACTTAATCTTCACGCTTTCTTGTTAAGTAATGTTCAATAACTTTAGTCAAGGCGTCTACCTTAGGGTGGCGTGACAATGATTAGCCCATTTTAACGTGACTGTACTTTTACCATCCTCCATTTTCATTTCTTATCGTTTTGCCATCAAAGTTCTATTCAAATTTGACCAAAATGTAAATAAATTACAATATTTAACGCCTAGCACCGAAGAATTTGAGTGTGTGTATATATATATATATATAGTAATTCAGTTCGGTGAAGAATTGTGTTGTAAATTTGGAGACTAACTTGTAAATGAAAAAGAGTTACTGGGCCATAGTGCAGATAGCATTCAGTGTTGGGGTCTATTTGCAAATACTTTGCTGATGTGGTAAAGTCTGTTATGGTCGTTGAGAGCGTTTTTGGAAGATTTCCATAAACCTCAGTATAAAAGAGGCTAATGAACAGCCTCTGATGTCAGCATGATTACTCTTTTTTTTTCTCATCCAATTTCTATAATTCTTGCTTTAACTGAAAGCTTGTAATCTCCTTTTGGATGTATGATCGTGTGTAATCAGTTTGAGTAATAAAAGCGCATGAGGTTTTCCTTTAAACAGTGTTGTTTTGGTTAAGATCTTTAGCTGGTACATTTTCTTTCTCTAATTCTTGATCCGTTTTACGTGAATCTTTTTCTAGTAATTGGTTCACAAAATTAACAAGTGATATCAGAGCCTTGGTGGTTCATAGTAATGTCTCTTACAAAGCCTGCAATTGAGAAGTTCACCATTGGTGGTTATTTCTCACTTTGGAAACTAAAGATAAGGGCCCTTCTTGTGCATCAAGGCCTTGAATCTACTCTGAAGGAAGATGATCCAGAGGATCCTACAACTTCAGTATCCGATGAGAAGAAGAAGCAGATTCAAAACAGGGCTCACAATACTCTCATCTTAAGTCTCAGTGACTCAATCTTGAGAGAAATTTCTAAAAAAAAGATAGCCTTAGGAATCTAGAACAAGGTTGAAGCTTTGTGCATGAAGAAGTCTTTGGCTCATAGACTATTCAATGAGAGAAGAAGTCTCAATTTAGGATCATATCAACACTTTCAACAAGATCATCCTAGATCTTTAAGGGGTCGAGAATGTGAAGATAAGTGATAAAGACAAAGCCTTCTTTCTGTTGAGTTCACTGCCAAAGCCTTATGAAAGCTTTGTAGATACAATGTTGTATGGCAGAACCTTCTTAACCTTGGAAGATGTTAAAGCATCTTTATGTTCGAAAGAAATTTATAAAAACGAGCATGACGAAAGCAATGGTGAAGGATTGATTGCTAGAAAAGAAAAGAAGAAAGATCAGAAAAATAAGAATCAATGGAAGGGGCAAAGAAAGAATCAATAGAATGTAGACAAGAAAAGAAGAAAATGAAGTGTTTCTATTACAGAAAGAAGGGCACTACATTAGAGATTGTGCAGAGAAAAGAGAAGTTAGGAGATGCAGTTGTAGCCTCATATGACTCCATAGATGAAGGATATCAGAGTGCTTGTTGAGTGTTAGAAAATGTATATTTATAAAGGAGAAAATCGTCATTTTACATTTCAAGTTTTACTAACAACCCTTACTTTTATGTGTTTAAGTTTATTGTAATTTAATTATGTGTGTTTTATTTTAATTAAGTATTTTATGTATTTTAGAGGTATCATAGTCATTTCACAATAAACGAGAGATCAAATGGCAAAATGGACATCATTTTTGAACTCAGAACGGCCGAAAACCTTAAGAGAAACATAAAAGGAAAAATGGCACTGTTCACATGTACGAGTATTGTCTACGGCACTGTTCGCATAGACGGATCGATGACATGGCATTGACCGATGATGTGGCATTGACTGATGACGTGTCAAGATCCTGTTGGACTAAAATTTTTATGTACTATTTATGGTGACATGGCAGTATATTAGTGGACCAAAAAATGCACGTACGGTACATGCAAGACATGGGATTATTACTGTGCAAACCGCGGTACTGTTCAAACCGTGTCACTGTTCAAACGTGGTCAAACCGTATTACTATTCACACGTGCTGTTGACTGTACTGTTGACGGATGACGTGGCGCAATCCTGAGCGTCCAAACTGTTTTTAATTCGATGACCATGATTTACTCGATGTATCTATAAAAAAGAGGCCCTCCCCTAATTTGACACCTCTGAATCCATTTTTGGACTCCATTTTCTGTAATTCCTTCTCCATCTTATATTTTCTACGTATTTTAATAAATTTCCATTTTGCCTGTAGTTCAACTATGAGTGGCTAATTTTCTTTCAAGCTTGGGTTGAAGGTGAAGTCTCAACATGTGTCATGAGCTTTATTTGGTAAATTTATTTTCTCTTCCCCTCTAGTTTTATGGATGTTTTGACTTCTCGTTGACAGATAATAATAATCTTGTCTAGTACCGCCCTGGTTTCACTGGCTCCCTAGTATAAGGTTATTATTATTTGGCACGATAAGCTCTTAGCACCATATTTATTAGAGCGTAGTTCATAAGGTGTGGATTCCCCCCTTCATGATTTAATTAGTATTAAGAATGAATATTTAGCCCATGATGTATGTTGATACGGATCAAGATACCCAAGTACGTCATTTCAATAGATTTCTCTTCAATTTATTCTTGCCATTTAAATTCTAATTTTAGAATTTATTCTTGCCATTTAAATTCTAATTTTAGAATTTATTCTTGCCATTTCAATTCTAATTTATAAGATAATTTGAATCACTTCCACCACAAATCCAACCACTCATTTACAAAATTAATTCTATATATAATTAAAATCCACCTCCTCGTGGGATCGACACTCATCACCATTGATCTATACTACAATAGATTCGTGCGCTTGCGAGTTCAATAAAATTTGTACAACAGTGTTGATCTACTGATAGCTTCAAAAGGTGATTTAGAAAGTTAGTGGGTGCCAAATTTAGGTTGTTCTTTTCACATATGTCCTAATAGGTCACTTTATCATGAATATCAATCTGCCGATGGGGATAGAGTTCTCACGGGAAACAACACTGCTTGTAAAATTGTTGGGATAAGATCTGTTAAAATTAAGATGTTTGATGGGGTCATAAGAACTTTACATGGGGATAGAAATGTTCTTGAGTTAAAAAGAAACCTGATCTCTTTAGGCATGTTAGATAACTCTAAGTACTCATTCAATTCAGATCATGAAGGGATAAGAGTGACTAAAGAGGGTATTATAGTGATGAAAGGCGAAAAGAAAAATGGGTTGTATATGTTGATTGGCTCTTCTGTTCCTACAAATGCTGTAATGACAACAGAATTAAATGTAGATAAAAATGAAGCTTTGACATCTCAGGCTTGCTCATATGAGTATGAAAAGACTACAAGAACTAGAGAAAAAAGAGCTACAAGAACTAGAGAAACAAAGGCTGTTATGTGGGGACAAGATAGGTAGTCTTGATTTTTTTGAGAATTGTGTTTTTGGTAAAATACATAGAGCTAAGTTCCCTAAAGGAGTGCATAGTTCAAAGCATGTATTAGAATATGTACATGTTGACTTATGGGGACCAACTTAGGTGTCATCACTGTTAGAGGATAAATATTTCATGACTTTAATAGATGATTACTCAAGAAAAGTGTGGCTTTATATTCTGAAAATAAAAGATCAGGTTATGGAGAAGTTCAAAGCCTGGAAAGCACTGGTAGAAAACCAAAGTGGTAGAAAACTAAAGGCCTTAAGAATAGATAATGGCATGGAGTTTTGTAATAGAGAATTTGAAACCTTCTGTCAAAAGCATGGCATTTTGAGACACAAAACAATTAGATTCACCCCTTAACAAAATGGCTTAGCTGAGAGGATGAATAGGACTATAATAGAAAAAACCAAATGCATGCTTATCAACTCAAAGCTTCCAACATGTTTTTAGGCAGAAACAGTGAGTACAGCCTGCTACTTGGTGAATAGAAGCCTACCAGCAGCTGTTGACTTCAAGACACCAGAAGAGATATGGTTTAGGAGACCATCAAAGTATGAAAATCTTAGGATTTTTTGGTGTCCTACTTTTGTACACATCAATCAAGGTAAGCTAAATGCTAGAGCCTTGAAGAGATTCTTTGTTGGATACCTTGATAGAGTCAAAGGTTATAGGGTTTGGTGTGGGAACAAAAGAAATGCATTATCAGCAAAGACGTAATGTTCCATGAGGCTACTTTGTTGAAAGAAAATGCAGCTAGTAATGCTGATCTTGCTAATAATGACTCTGAACAGTTTGCTAAAACACCAACACTTAAGGTGGAATTTTTTGGTCATGAAATAAAAGCTTTTGATAACGAAGACACCTGTGCATACTGAAATTGAAGATACTGAGTCACCAACCTTGTAGCAAACTGATCTACAAGATTACCAATTGGCTAGAGATAGGGAGAGAAGGCAAACCAGAGTTCCAGATAAACTTGGTTATGCTTCTTTAATTGATTTTGCATTAGTAAGTGTTGATGAAATAGCAATTGAGAAACTAGGAAGCTATTCTGAAGCCATTAGTGGTAAGGATTGTGCTAAGTGGCTTGCAGCCATGCAAGAAGAGATAGATTCCGTGTAGAGAAATAAAACCTAGACACTTGTGCCAAATCCAGGAAACAAAAAGTTGATCAGTCGTAAGTGGATCTTTAAGAAGAAGAAAGGTATTCCAGAGGTTAAGCCCTCTAGGTACAAAGCAAGACTAGCGGCTAGAGGGTATACACAGAGGGAGGGCATATATTTTATTGAAAATTTCTCCCCTATTGTCCAACATGGTTTTATAAGAACCATTTTAGCTATGGTAGCTTTGCGAGATATGGAGATGGAGCAAATGGATGTTAAAATAGCCTTTCTCCATGGAAATCTTAAAGAATAACTACTAATGAAGCAACCTGAAGGTTTTGAACACAAAGGAAAAGAGGACCATGTTTGTTTGCTGTATAAGTCATTATATGGACTCAAACAATTCCTTAGATTGTAGCATAAGAGATTCGATGAGTTCATGTTGAATAATGGTTGTCATAGAAGCAAGTTTGATAGTTGTGTTTATTTTGGTGGCTTAGATCAAGGTGGAGCTATATCCTTGCTTCTTTATGTAGATGATATGCTAATTGCAAGCAAACACCAATCTGAGGTAGAAAAATTAAAGAATCTGCTGAAAGGTGAATTTGAAATTAAGGATCTGAGGGGTACAAAAAGGATCCTTGGCATGGAGATATTTAGAAACAGGGCTATTGAAACTTTATATCTCATTTAAGAAAAATATATCAAGAAGGTTTTAGAAATGTTTGATTTGCATAATAGCAAACCTGTTCTGACACCTCTTAGTTCTCAGTTTAAGTTGTCAGCAACTCAACTCACAGAAGCTGAAAGGGCTCAAATGGATGGGATACTATATGCACAGGCTATGGGAAGTCTGATGTATGCAATGGTCTGTACTAGACTAGATATAGCCTTTGCAGTAAATGTGGTTAGTAGGTTTTTGAGTTGTTCAAATAAAACTCATTAGGGTGTTGTTAAGTGGATTATGAGGTATCTCAAGGGCTCTTATACATGTGGTCTACTGTATAGGAAGTCAAGAAGTGGTGTAAGTGAATCGTGGAGTATGTAGACTCTGATTTTGCTGGTGATTTAGACAAGAGAAAGTCTATTTAGGGTACTTGTTTATGGTGAACATGTGCATAGTAAGCTGGAAAGCATCCTTGCAGCTAGTCGTAGCCTTGTTGTCAACTGAGGCTGTATTTGTTGCTATTACAGAGGTAGTAAAGGAAGCTATATGGCTTAAGGGGATACTGAATGAACTTTGGTTGAATCAGAAAACGGTTCAAGTTTTTTGTGACAATCAAATTACTCTACAATTGATTAAGAATCTAGTCTTCTATGAGAGGACTAAGCATATAAATGTAAAGCTACAATTTATTAGAGAGGAAGTTGCCAAAAGGACTATAGCAGTGTCTAAAATTCGTACAAATATGAATCCAACAGATGCACTTACCAAAGTGCTTCCCATTGTAAAGTTTGAGCTCTGTGTGAACTTAATGGGTGTCTTGCCCAACTCAAACTGAATTCAAGAGTGAATTACAGGTTGTTGAAGGTTTTTTTGATGTTGCTTTGGTGGTTGTTCAAACTGAATCTAATCTGCAAGGTGGAGATTGTGAAGAATTGTGTTGTAAATTTAGGGACTAAATTGTAAACAAAAGAGAGTTACTGGGCCATAGTGCAGATAACATTTAGTGTTGGGGTCTATTTGCAAATACTTTGCTGATGTGGCAAAGTCTGTTATGGTTGTTGAGGGCGTTTCTGGAAAATTTCTAGAAACCTCAGTATAAAAGGGGCTGATGAACAACCTCTGGTGTTAGCATGATTACTCTTTGTTTTCTCATCCAATTTCTGTAATTCTTGCTTTAACTGAAAGCTTGTAATCTCCTTTTGGATGTATAATCATGTGTAATTAGTTTGAGTAATAGAAGTGTGTGAGTTTTTCCTTCAAACAGTGTCGTTTTGGTTAAGCTCTTCAGTTGGTGTATTTTCTTTCTCTGATTCTTGATTCATTTTACTTGAATCTTTTTCTAGTAATTGGTTCACAAAATTAACAAATTCTGACACCTATATGTGATTTATTTGAACTGTTGTACCATTAGATATGCTTGGGGTTCTTGCTTAATTTTAAGAATATTATGATCGTTACTCTGTACATAATCTCTAGAGAACTGAAATGGATACATGCCGAAACTAGTATCAATTATATACTTAGTTTAATAGAACTTAAATGTAAATGCAAAAATGCAAAGATTTGGCAATACAATTTCTACTATGCTCAAAGTAGTGGCTCTTATCACGGAAGCCAAAAATAAATAAATAAATAAAAATAAAGCACTCATAAAATGAACAAGTTAACACACATTCAGTGCTGCATTAAATTGCAACGACATCATGCATCCAGAAATTTCACTCTAATTTTCTTGAGTCTTGTTGCAGCATCTGTCGTATCTATCCTTCGGTCAGGCGAGTCCATGCAACAATCTAATGTTAACTGGCTGACGCTTAAAAAACAATCCATTTTGGGCCAAGAAGCTTGCTCTTCCTGCATCAACAACCTCACTCAATCCATGAGGTAAAGACTGCATCACTCAATTCTTTAATAGTGTGTTTCTTTTCTGAATTAGAAAATTAGAATTTAGAATAAAAATAATTAATAATGTTTTCTTAGATTTAAGATTGAAATTGTGGAGTCCATCACTTATAAATGAGTAATAGGAGATTCATTCCGAGGAAGTGGGAATGAGTCTTCCATCTAAGATTGACCATTTTAGCCTCTCAAAATTAAAAATGTCCACTTTATCTTTATTTATAATTAATTAATATATTATTATAATTAATAAAAAAGTTATTATTGCATCATCTTTATTTTGTCTTATATTCATCTAACCACTATAAAATTTTAACATGTACTTTATACTACCTTTCTTTTCATATTTGTATCAACTAGCCACTTTTGTATTAATACTATTAAATAATTTTAATAAAATGATAATTTTACCCACAAATAAAATAAAAAACTATTTTATTTTATAAAAAATTTAAAAAATAAAAAATATAATGATAAAAATATCCCTAAATTTAATAAAAATAAATCCCAAAATTAAAATTTTATTTTTAATAAAAATTATTTTAATATAAAATTATAATTATAAAAATAATTTCAAAATTTTGGGATTTAATAAAAATCCCCTAAATTATTAAAATTTTAGGATTTATTCTTTTAAGAAATAAATTAAGTTATTTTAATAAAATTTTACAAAATTATAATTTTTTAATAAATAAATTCATTTATTTTTATTAAAATTTTGTAAAATTATCATTTTTAATAAAAATAATTATTAAAAATTTTGTAAAATCTAAATTTAGTAAAAATTAGTTGAGCACCTCTATTTGTGATTTATTTTTTATTAAATTTAGGGATATTTTTATGATTAATTGTAAAAGTTTTTTAAAGATAAAATAGTCTTTTAATTTATTGGGGGTAAAATTGTCATTTTATTAAAATTATTTAATAATGTTAATGCAAAAGTGGCTAATTGATACAAATGTGAAAAGAAAGGTGGTGCGAAGTACATGTTAAAATTTTATAGTGGTTGGATGAACATAAGGCAAAATAAAAGTGGTGTAATGATAATTTTCCTAATTAATATATTTTTAACAATAACATGTTAAAAATTATAGTTTTTGAATAAATAATCACAATAATTAATATATTCATACATTATTGACAATAATTAATAATAATAATAATAATAATAATTTTTGAATAAATGATCACTACAATTAAAATATAAAATAATAATTATGACAATAATTCATTAAATACTTTTTAATAATTTGTTATAATTTAAGTCATTCTAATTCTAATACATTAATGGTAATCCAGTTCATCCCGATTTCGATTCTTACAATTTGAATAAACAACTTATTTTGATTCTCATTCATTGTTCTCATTCCAGCCCATTTTAATTACAGTCTATTCTAATTCCAATTTTAGTAAACTCACCATAAATTCATTTATCCAATAAACATTTCAATTGTAGGCTTCTTTCTAGTGAAAGTTTCCGGCAATAAAAGACCTTAACTATAGACATCACATTTGATGGAAACAATTCCCTCTACTCCGTACTATGTTTTTTAATATCAATTTGCCAGTAAGGTATCTCATTATCAAATAAATGATAAACAAATTGTATGGTTATTATAATAATCTGTGTAAACTATACCTACCCTTGAAAAAAGAACAAAATTAGGAATTAGACGTGGAGCATTACCAAGTGCCATATAACCAAATGTAGCGATTGTCATGGTCTGTGTTATTGAGTCTTCTCCTTCACCTAAGAGTTTAGAGATGCTGAAGTCACTAACATGTGCAACCATATCTTCATCTAAGAGAATATTGCTAGGATTCAAATCACAATGAACCATAGGTGTTGAACGACCGTGATGGAGATATTCAAAAGCTAATGCCATGTCTATCATTATATTTAACATCTCTGGGAAATCTAAGAAAATAATTGTGAGAATACAACCGCTTCTCAAGATCCCCATTAGGCATGACGCATGAACTCAAGTACCAAGGCTTTAAAATCAATATTGCAATAGTTGTTAAGATTTTTATGAGATTTCAATGGCGGACATTTTTATGTACTTCACATTTTGAATCAAAACTCCTAAAAGCTTGCTTTAGCTGCAAATTGAAGACTTTTATTGCAACATTAGTCTCATCTAAAAATATCTATTTATACACTGATCCCAAGCTCTTTGTACCAAGCAAGTTCCATTCATTAAATTCATCAGTTGCCTATAGAATATCTAGATAGGAAGTTCTTCTCCATGTTGCCAGAGATAACAAATATTTCTTGATCTAGATTTTTTACACTTTTGTTTCGGCATCTTATAAAGAAGACAATGACGTTCACTATTAGTGTCGTCGTTATTATTGGAGGTAAAGTATATTTTAGGACGCGTTGAGTAGCTTTCTTGGATCCTTTACTATCTTCTTCCTTGCAAGATGGGACTTGGAATCTTGGTAGGCACAAAGTGCATAATTCGAAATAAATGATTGACTTGAGAAGTTTCCAAAAGGTACATTAGTTGGGATTTCTCCTTTTAGCCTGTTGTAAGAGATGTTGAGTTCTTTGAGATTCGAAAGTGCCTCTAATGACTTAGGAATTTTACCAGAGAGATTGTTAGATGAAAAATCCAAGAATTCCAAGCTTGCTAAACTTTCAAATGATTTTGGTATAGAACCTTGAGATCGATTACCAGCCAAAAATAGAGTTGTCAGGTCTTTGAGGCCACTAAGGCCACTAATAGTTATTGGAATATCACCATATAATTGATTTCTTGAATTTGCAGAGGGACTTGGCTTGGCGAGGCTCTACTATTTCCTTCCTCGTTTAGTTCTTGAATAGAGACCAAGAAGCTTCGACCCTTCTTAAAAGCCCTTTTGAATTGCATGGCAGAGAGTGTCTTCTCCTCAGACTTGCCTCGCTCTGTGGGTACCATGCATGCTTTGCTCCCGTCGAGGATGCTTAAGGAGTTTGTAGCAGGTAGCAGGCAGCAGGAAGGCATAGACTTGGTCAAAGAATTCCATGCCAAGGACCATCTTGAAGTCGTCTAGGAGCACAATGGAGAAGTCAAGCTTTCCACTCCACATACCGAGTGTGATGTGCACGCCTTGTGCGATTCCCGCAATTGGCTTGCCGGGTGAGTTTATGCCTTCATTGTGCCTCCTTCCTTGGTGGCCTTGAGATCTAAGCGCTTGACCTCGTCTACGGACACAAAATTGTGCGTCACTTTTGTGTCTAGCAGCGCGCGAACAAACTGGCCATTTATCTTTGTGATGACATACATGAGCCCTTTCTTTACGAGTGTGGACTGTTGGTGATTAAGTGCGCCGAGGCATTGGAGAGAACTCATGCTAAGTTGGGATTCTTCCGTGGAAATTGTGGGGGGGTGCTCTTGACTTGGGCAACAAGAGCGTTAAGCAACTTCTCCACTAGATAGTCGCGTAGCCAATGAGAACCGTTGCATATGAAACATGGGCTTCGCGGCTTTGTTGCCTCCTTCTTGCCCTCTGATTTTCCTTACCCGCTCTTGTTGCTAGGCGGCTTTTTCTACCCTCAATCCTCGCGGTTGTTGCCCTTGTCCTTGCAGCTCTCTCCCCCACCTTTGCCTTGGCTAGCCTTTTTGTCCTTGGATTAGGCAGAGTATTCGGTGAGCGACTCCGCAATGGCGATGGCGTCGTCAAGTGTTTGAACACCCCGCCTATCAAGCTCAGTTTTGGCCCAATCCTTGAGGCTATCTTGGAAGTAAAAGAGTGAATCCTTGTCGGATGTCGCTTATCTCCAACATAAGGGTAGTGAACTCATTGATGTAGTCCCGAATGCTACCTGATTGCTTGAGACGACGTAAGTGCACTTACGCTTCCTTCTCTGCATTACTTGGAATAAACTGCTTTTGGAGTTCTTGTTTAAAGTCGGCCTAAGTGTTGATGGTGCAAATGTCCTTGGTCATCTCACCATGCTTGCGACGCCACCATAGTTGTGCAGCACCTCTAAGATAGGTGGGTGCAGTGCCCACTTTTGATGCTTCATCTCATACGCCCATGGTATTGAAGTATTGATCAAGGCCGAATGGGAAGTTGTCAATGATGTTGGCATTACGTATGCCATCATATGTGTCCGGCTTTGGCACGTTAATGCAGTGCGCATCACTCGTGCTTGCGGAAGCTGGACTAGAAGAGAGTGTGCGCTCGTGCCATGCCCAATCCAAGCGGACTTCATCTACTTCCGCACGGATGTTGTGCAAATTTTATTAAACTCGCAAGCGCACGAATCTGTTATAGTATACTAAAACTTAAATTAAAATGACGAGAATAAATTATAAAATTGAAATTGAAATGGCAAGAATCAATTGAAGAGAATTCTATTAAAATGACGTACTTGGGTATCTGGATCCGTATCAATATGCATCATGGGCTAAATATTCCTTACTAATACCAATTAAATCATGAGGGGGGAATCCACACCTCATGAACCACGCTCGAATAAATATAGTACTAAGGGCTTATCGTGCCAAATAATAATAACCTTATATTAGGGAGCTGGTGAAACTAGGGCAGTACTAGACAAAATTATAATTATTTGTCAACGAAAAGTCAAAACATCCACAAAAACTAGAGGGGAAGAGAAAATAAATTTACCAAATCAAGCCCATGACACATGTTGAGATTTCACCTTCAACCCAAGCTTGAAAGAAAATTAGTCATTCATAGTTGAACTAGAGACAAAATGAGAATTTATTAAAATACGTAGAAAATACAAGATAGAGAGAGTAAATAATGGCCATCGGATTAAAAACAGTTTGGACGCTCAGGATTGCGCCACGTCATCAGTCAACAGTATAGTTAATAGTACGCGTGAATAGTACGTGGTTTGCACAGTAACACGGTTTAAACAGTAACGCGATTTGCACAGTTATAATCCCATGTATCGCATGTACTGTACGTGCATTTTTTGGTCTACTAATATGCTGCCACGTCACCATCAACAGTACATGAGAATTTTAGTCCAACAGGATCTTGACACGTCATCAGTCAATGCAACGTCATCGATCCGTATATGTGAACAGTGACGTAAACAGTAATGTAGACAGTACCCGTACATGTGAATAGTATTGTATATGTGAATAGTATCATTTTTCCTTTTATGCTCCTTCTAAGGTTTTCGACCGTCCTGAGTTCAAAAATGATGTCTGTTTTGCTATTTGATCTCTCGTTTATTGTGAAATGACTATGATGCCCCTAAAATATATAAAATACTTAATTAAAATAAAACACACATAATTAAATTACAAGAAAATTAAACACATAAAAGTAAGGGTTGTTAGTAAGACTTGATATGTAAAATAACGATTTTCTCCTTTATAAATATGCATTTTCTAACACTCAAAACACACCCCAACCAGCTTATTGCTAGTCCCTATCAAATAAAGCGAAAACAAAATTCAAAAATGATTTTTTTTAAAACACTTTTGTTTAATCAATTAGACTAATGATAACAATCAAATAAAAGTATAAGCATTACCTCAAGTCTAAAGAAACATCACACCTACATCAACCATCCACATGAATCAGCCTAGCAGACTATCATAGCTACTTTCAAGAATGACATGTCAAACCCCAATATCTCACTGGAAGTAGTGACACTCTTATAAAGAAATTAAACCCAATAAAAATAGTCACTCTAATTAATGGTAATTGAGAGAAAATAATAAAGAAGTGATCTCACATGCTCTCACAAAAATGAAAGAGATATGCCCTCAGCTTAGAAATAATACGATCTCAAGTCAAATAAAATACTAGTCAACCCAATTTATTTATTTATTCATTTTTTTGTTTTCATTTTTTTTTATGCATCACTACATCCTTTTAGCCCATATAACTAGCTTCTACTTCAGACTACAGTTCCCTAAAATCAAGAAGGACTTTTATTAGGATGTAACGTAGGCTAGGGACATGGCTAATAAAGAAGGGAAATAGGAAAAACAAAGTGTATGTTTGAGAAAAATGCAGAGGATTTTTTTTTTTGGAAGTTGGAAGGTGGATTTCACCTATTATTTATTTTTTGAAACAACAATTTGTTTTTTTAAGCAACAATTTTTTTCTTTTATTTCTTTTTTTTTTAACTAGGCATAACTTCATTATACAAAATATTTATTTACATTTTTCTCAAACATAAATACGTGATGGATCTTGTAAGATATTAGGTAATACTTCAAATCGGAGTAGGTGAAGATGATAAGTTGACAAAGAAAAGTTTTTTTTTTAAAGGCTCAAAAGGGTTAATTATGGATATTTGATAAAAAACAGATGGCTAGAAAGGCTCAAACGG
Source organism: Citrus glauca (assembly GCA_029633175.1). Taxonomy (NCBI): domain Eukaryota; kingdom Viridiplantae; phylum Streptophyta; class Magnoliopsida; order Sapindales; family Rutaceae; genus Citrus; species Citrus glauca. Next base: position 16,551,052 of record JAQOOD010000003.1, read on the forward strand.
ATTAAAGATGGCATTTCCATCATCTTTTAGGGCTATAAATAATCTTTCATGTCTACTAATTAGATGGGCTTCCAAATGTAGCAACACACTTTTTTTTTAATTTTCAATATTTTTTTTAGGGTTAACTCAAAAGAAATCTAGAGATCGTATATCCAATAATAAACTACTAAGCTGTATAAATGATGGGTAAAAGGGTTACTCTCCAAGAAAAATGATAGGCTCAAAAATTCACTTGGTATTTACTATGAAATGTTCATTCCTTCAAGCAACACATATTTGTCTCCGACATCAACATGTAGAGTAGCAAACATAGTGTAATATCACTTAAGACCAAAAATAATACAAATACTAAAATTTGAAATTAATCATGTCATCCAATGTTAAAACAAATTACACAATTTTTTTTAACAACAGTCTATGCCCCAACTTATTCTAAACATGAAAGGAAAATATACATGCAGAAATGCGAAAATGATGCAGAAAAACTAATTGAAAAATAATAAAAAATGATTTTTTTTAACTTAAGAAGATGCGTTTCTAGAGACACTACACTCTATATTCAGCCATCTTCGACTCAAAATGTTTTTTGAAAATGTATATTTATAACGGAGAAATTAAAAAGAAGAAGAAAAGTGAACATCAAAACATAATAAAGAAAAAGAAAGTATCTGAATTTTTTTTTAAAGAATGAAGATGTGTTTCTAGAGTCACTACACTCCATATTCAGTCATCTTCAATACAAAAAGTTAACAACAGTTAGTTTCTACAATAAAAAATTAGTAAAAACTCAACCAAGATTCCACAGTTGTCAACTATTTCCTTCCCCCAACCAGAATGAAACATTATCCTCAATGTTTTAAAGGAAAGAAGTAGAGTTTAGAAGACATCACCTGAGTGGTGCAACACAGAAAAAAATTTACAGGCCGAGAGTTAAATATAATTTGTACTTCTTACTACGGCTACTGTTACCGTCATCATTTGAACGCTCCAACACAAAGCTCCAGGGGTCTGGCTCCGGTTTATAAGCTTGTAACATATCAAGTAGCTCATTAGCAGTGTGAGCACAAATAAAAAGCATCAGTATGATTAAACATTTCAGTTATTCGTTCTTGCATACCTGAGACGACTAACTCTTCTCCAGTCAATGAGTCAGACACACTGCCTAAAGGTTTTAGGACTCTTGGGATGATGCCTAACACTTGACTTCCTCTAATAAAAGCAGCTTCTGAGACCAATTTTGATAACCCTCGGTTACCTCCTCCATACACCAAGTGTAATTTTCTCTCTGCTATGCTTCAACCAAGATCTATGGCTGCATCAACGAACTCTTTATGTCTGCCATAGGTAAATCCAAAAAGCATACAAATGTTCTTGAATTGTCTACTGGGAGTAGCTGCCATTGGAATATTTCTCAAAAACAATTTGTGAGTGCTTAACAAAAAGTCATATTTAAGAATCTTGGTGACAATGGATTACAACTGTGTATGAGGTGGCATGTCAGTGTCAAATACCGCGTAAAGCACATGGCTCGATAGTCAAAAAGCAAACTGTAAAAACAAACAGGAATAAAATTATTAAAGACAATAATGCAAATGATAAAACAACAATGAAATAAAATAAAATAACAATAAAGTAAAAGGATATTTACAGGTAGTTGCGATTGTGGCTCACGTCTTCCTCTGGTTTTACGTCCAGAAACCTCTATGGGTCGAGGATAGGCTTCCCATCCAGTTTTCTTATAAACTGGCAAACAGTGTTGTTTATAGTCAAATTCCCAAGACTATATCGTGCATGCTCTTTCTGGAATAATGGCCATAACTGGAGAATCGCTCTTTGCACATTTCCACTGGGATGTGTTTCAAGAGACAGAAGGATATCATTTAATGACTCCTTATTCAAGCCATCCTTAATGAATTGAATCTTATCTTCCCTATTATTAGACAACATTCTTAAAGAACATGGGTTTTTATTGCAATTCATTCTGGCACACTTATGACAAGCAATAGAAATTCTTCGAGCTCGTTATTTTCTTGCATAATTTCCTTTACCACAACCAGGCATGTATGCAATAAATTTTGAAGGTAACTCACCTGCCAATCATACTTTCGCCTCGATTAACCAACGGATGTTAGCATGTATGTTATTCCTCATGAGCAATCGCATGCGTTCGGACCGAACTTTATAGATCGTAAAAAGGGCATTATGAGGAAGTGAAGGGAATCGCTTGTGAAGCTTCGCTAGAATTTCAGTTCTGTCCATACCTTCGCCTCAGAATATCAGTTATTATGAAAAAACTGAAGTAACCGACTTGATTGTCATGGAGTACCGTTATCCGCCACTTTACCGGGATAACAAACTAAAGCACACAAACAGAAAAACAAATTAAAACACACAAAGAAAATCAAAATCGTCCTCTTATTGAATTTACCTCAAGCTCCAACTGGATATTGTAAACACCTCTCTCAATATTTCTGAGTTGGATTTCTAAATCCTCAACATAGGCTACTAACTCTGGTGGTTGTAGAGCCCAAATGCGATGTGTTTTACAAGATTGAATCTGCCTTTTGAGATTAGTTTTGATACGTTGAAGTGGTTTAAAAATGTTCAGGAAGAACGATCTATGTACGAGACTCATGATTAAAAATGATAAGAGAAAACTTAATGGTAAAACAAACACACTTATGCAAAAATAAATTCAATAAGCAAAAGAATAATAATAAAAAAAAAGAAAAAGATTAAACCACCGAAAAGAAAAAATCAATTCAAATCTGGTGGGTCACTCAAATTTATTTCGATATCTTCTTCATATGGTTGGTATTCTAGATATGGCTTTAATCTTTGACCATTAACTTTAAACGTGACACCGTTCTTTGGGTCCTTAATTTTAATTGCCCCATGTGAAAAAGCAGTATGAACAATAAATGGCTAGACCATCAAGAACATAACTTACCTGAGAATAGTTACAAGCGAGAGTTGAATAAAAGCACTTTCTGACCTGGAGTGAAAGATTTTCTCATAATATGCTTGTCATGGAAGACTTTCATTCGTTGTTTGTAAATCTTGGCATTTTCGTATGCGTCATTGCGAATTTCTTCAAGTTCTGCCAGTTGTAATCTTCTTTCTGAGCTAGCTTGCTGCATGTCAAAATTGAATTTCTTGATGGCCCAATATACACGATGCTCGAGTTCCACAGGTAGGTGGCAAGCTTTTCCATACACTAGCCTGTAGGGTGACATCCCAATCGGGGTCTTGAAAGCTGTTCTATATGCCCATAATGCATCGTCAAGTCTTAATGACCAATCTTTTCTGTCTAGCCTCACCGTCTTTTCTAATATGTGCTTTATTTCTCGATTGGAGATCTTTACTTGGCCACTGGTTTACGGATGATATGGGATCGCCACTTTATGAGTGATTGAATACTTTATCAAAAGAGCTTTGAATACTTTATTACAAAAGTGGGCACCACCATCACTGATTATTGCTCAAGGGAATCCAAAGCGCGAAACAATGTTATTTTTCAAAAACCCTATCACCATCTTGTGATCATTGGTTCTACATGGAATTGCTTCTACCCATTTCAATAAGTAGTCAACAACAACCAATATAAATTGATAGCCAAAAGAAGAGGGAAATGGTCCCATGAAGTCGATACCCCATACGTCAAAAATCTCAACCACCAAAATTGGATTTAGTGGCATCATATTTCTTCGCGTAATACTCCCCATTCGTTGACACCTATCACATGAAGAACAAAACGTGTAAGCATCTCGAAATATAGTTGGCCAATAGAAATCACATTGTAAAACTTTTGTAGCTATTTTCTTAGCACTGAAATGACCTCCACAAGCTTGTTCATGGCAGAATAAAAGGATATTCTGAATTTCATTTTCTGGGACACATCATCTGACAATTTGATCTGCACAATACTTGAATATCGTATGAAACTGGCATGCATCTTGGCTCCTGAGACTCTTTCATAGAATTCCAACAAATTCTCCCGCTCCTCAGAAGCCCACAGGAACGGAGTTGATGCTCCCACATCCATAGCATGAGTAGTTCTTGTTTCTTTAGTACCTTTAGTGGTTCCTATACCCGTCATGTTTATTGGATTATTTACAAGCAGTATTCAAAAAAGGCCTTCCAAGAAATTCCACCTCCACGAACCGAGAAAGAGATTCGGGGGTTTCTCGGTCGCGTGCAATACATTAGCCGCTTCATATCTACGGGTCATCCCAAAAGAAATTCTTTATTTCTGTAAAGAATTTAGTCTTGTCTTGCTTGATCCAATGCTCTAGAAGTTGACCTGTAACAAGATAATTAACAATATCAGCATACCAAGGTAATACTTCCACACTCATTAATTGTTCATCTGAAAATTACTCATTCAATATTAATGGTTCTGTAATTGTGTCAAAATGGAGACGAGAGAGATGGTCTGCCACAACATTTTTTGTGTCTTTCTTATCTTTGAATTCCAAGTCAAATTCCTACAAAAGTAACACCCAACAAATTAGTCTAGCTTTTGCATCTTTTTTCGTGAGAAGATATTTAAGAGCAGCATGATCTGTGAACACAATTATTTTACAACCAATGAGATAAGATTGAAATTGTTTCAATGCAAACACTACTGCTAGCATTTCTTTTTCAGTAGTTGAATAGTTCAACTGTGCATCATTCAATGTCATACTAGTATAGTAAATAACATGGGGAATTCGATCAACTCTTTGTTCTAATACTGCTCCTACTGCATAATCAGATGCATCACACATGAGCTCGAATGGTAGGCTCCAGTTTGGGGGCTGAATGATGGGTGATGATGTCAACAATTGCTTTAATTTTTCAAAAGCCACAAGACATGAATTATTAAAGATAAAATATGCATCCTTAGCAAGTAAATTGCATAAGGGTCTAGAAACTTTGCTAAAATATTTAATGAAACGTCTATAAAAACCAGCATGTCCAAGGAAAGATCTTACTTCTCTGACTGTTTTAGGTGGAGGAAGATTAGAAATGAGATCTACCTTGGCTTGGTCAACCTCAATACCTTTGTTCAAAATGATGTGACCGAAAACAATACCTTGTTTTACCATAAAATGGCACTTCTCTCAATTTAAGATCAAGTTCTTTTCGATACATCTCTGCAAAACTAGTGTTAGATGGTGTAAACATTGATCAAACGAGTCACCAAAGATAAAAAAATCATCCATAAAGACCTCGAGGAATCGTTCAACCATATCAGAAAAAATGCTCAACATGCATCGTTGAAATCTAGCAGGTGCATTACATAATCCAAATGGCATCCTCCTATATGCAAAAGTACCAAAAGGGCAAGTGAAAGTGGTTTTCTCTTGATCTTTTGGTGCTATGGGAATCTGATTATATCCTAAATAGCCATCTAGAAAGCAATAAAATTCATGGCCTGCTAATCTATCAAGTATTTGATCGATAAATGGTAAAGGAAAATGGTCTTTATGTGTGACAAAATTCAACTTCCTATAATCAATGCATACACGCCATCCTGTAGTTACTCTAATTGGTATCAATTCATTATCAGCATTGGTAACTACAGTGACTCCTGACTTTTTGGGAACAACTTGCACAGGACTGACTCATGAACTATCAAAAATGGGTTAAATGATACCTGCATCTAATAGCTTAAGGACTTCAGTTCTAACTACTTCCTTCATATTATGATTCAACCGACGTTGTATTTCCCTAGTAGATTTAGCATTTTCATCAAGGTGAATGTAATGCATACAGTCTACTAGATTTATACCTTTTATATTCGCCATGGTTCATCCTAATACTCCTTTGTGCTCTTTTAAAACATCCAACAACTTATCTTTTTGTTCGTCTTTGAGGGATACTGAGATGATTACCGGTAGAGTACTTTCTTCCCCCAAAAATGCATATTCCAAAGTGTTAGGCAATGGTTTAAGCTCGAGTTTCGGTGGTGATTCTGATGATGGGATGAGTTTCTTCTCTGATGGCGCTAATTGTTCAACTCTTGACTTTCATTTATTAGTGTCCATGGATGGTGCTGAGTCAAGCAGAGCGTTGACCTTATCGACTGATCTGTCAATATCAAAATCCAAACTAAAGTGAGTTAAACATGTTTGTAAAGGATCGTCACTAAGGTTTGAAACAAAAGTGTCATCAACTAGTGCTTCGATTAAATCCACATCAACAATTTCATCATCTGTATTGTGAGGTTGTTTGGCAATGTTAAAGATGTTCAGCTCCATAGTCATATTGCCGAAGGACAACTGCATATTTCCAGTCCTATATTGAATGTGAGCATCCACAGTTGCCAAGAAAGGTCGGCCTAGAATAATGGGGATGTGCTTCCTGGAATCCTGTATTGGTTGAGTGTCAATTACAATGAAATCAACAGGAAAATAAAACTTATCTACCTGGATAAGCACGTCCTCCACAATACTACGAGGTATTTTCGTGGACCGATCTGCAAGCTATAACACCACTGAAGTTGGGTGTAATTCTCCAAGTCCAAGTTTCACGAAAACAGAGTAAGGCAACAAATTTACACTAGCTCCTAAATCCAACAAAGCATTCTCAATTGTGTGGTTCCCTATGCTACATGAGATAGTAGAGGAACCTGGATCTTTGCATTTTAAAGAAATTTTATGTTGGAGTATAGAACTAACGTTTTCTGTTAAAAATGCCTTCTTTTGAACATGCATGTTTCTCTTTTTAGTACATAGGTCATTAAGAAACTTGGTATAAGATGGAACTTGCTTTATAGCATCAAGTAAAGGGATGTTGACATTTACCTGTTTGAAGATTTCAAAAATCTCACCCGTACATTTTCTCTTCTTCCCTTTAGCTAACCTCTGAGGAAATGGAGCTTTGGGAACATATTCTCGTGGGTTGGTTTCTTCTTTCTCTTCCGGTGATGATTCCTCGACATTTATAGGTACAATTTGATTTTCTTTCGTCACCGACATCTCCACTTTGTTGTCGACTTCTTTTCCTTTCCGCAAGGTCATGACGGCTTTGACCTCTCCATGCTGTTGTGGTGAACTGGTACTTGCTTCATGCACTCCTTTAGGGTTAGGCACTGGTTGACTTGGAAATTTGCCTTTTTCAACAGTCATTGCCAAAGTCTGAACTGAAGAAGCAAGTTGTCCCACCATCTTCTCGAGGCTTGAAACTGATTGAGCTTGTGAGTTGAAGCCTGCTCTCAACTCATTTCGTAGTCCATCAATGGTGCGGTTATGTTGCTCAATCGTGGAGTGAGTAACATTCCTAAAATTCTGGAATGAATCCTCCTATGGTCTGGGTTGAGAGTAGTTTTGGTTCTGATTGAATGGTCTAAATGATGGCTGAGAGGCTTGAGGATTTTGAGGAATTTGTTGCATTGGTGGAGCTGGAGCTACTGATCCATTATGTTGGAATCCTTGAGACTATGAAAAATTGGGGTGGTCTCTCCATCCAGGGTTATATGTGTTGAAGTATGGGTTGTAATTCGATGGCTTTCTCATTACACCTATGGCATTGGCTTGATCTGAGTATGAGTCATGGTCATATGGCTCTGTTGATTTAGCAGTCGATAACGATGTTATTTGTCGAGAGAGACCTTCAACTATCTCCTTGATTTCTTTGATTTCTGAACTTGACTCACCAATGTGAACCTCATTTACTCCCTTAACTCTTCTAGTATTCCTGAGTGATCGATTCCATTATTAGGAATTATCTGCTTGTCGCTGGAAGAATTCTCAAATTTCTGATGTACTTTTGGACATTAGCTCTCCTCCACTTGTTGCCATTAGTCATTCTTGCATATTCGGCAATAATTCCTCCAAAACGTATTGGCATTGATGCCATTTCTCGTACCCATGATGTGGACACTTCAAGAGTAGCCCATTGAATCGCTCCCATGTTTCGAAAAACTGCTCGTCATCTCTCTGGGTAAGCTCCGAGATTTCCCTGCGAATACCATTAGTTTTATGCACTGGAAAATATTTATTTAAAAATGTTGTAACCATTTGTTCCCATGATGTAATGCTATTAGCAGGTAATGTATTAAGTCATGAACGGGCTCTATCCTTTAAAGAAAATAGGAATAATCTGAGTTTAACATCATCATCTGAAAAATTTTCATATTTAAAGGTTTGGCAAATTGCGTGAAAATCATTCAAATGATTGTATGGGTCCTCGTTTTCTAGGCCATAGAATGTGGGGAGACAATTTAGCACACTAGATCTAGCAGCTACATTTGGATACCTTATACATGATGTGCTCAAATTGGCTAAAGGACTGAAATAGTCCTTAAATGGCCTCTCCTATGGTGCTTGTAAATCCATTTTATTTTTAACGTGCTTGTATGTGCGAAGTGTTTTCTCAAGTTCAAGGTCTATAGGTTCAAGATTAGGTAATAATGACCTACGACCATGCATGCAAGAAATACAAAAATAAATGGGAACAAAACAAATAAAATAAAAATAGAAACAAAACAAATAATAATAAAGAAGAATGAGAAATTATAATACTAACCTTATTGCGCTATTACAACCTCACCATAAAAATACACAAAAAAAAAATACGTGAAATAAATTAACTAAAAACAAATTAATAAGATAGAAAAATTAAAAAAATAACTTGAAACTAAATTACAGAATTTTAAAGAAGAGAAAAAGAAAATAATTACTAACCTTTAAATGTAGATTCACTTTTTTAAAAAAAAAATGAAGAAAACAATTAAATGGAAATATTCACAAAAATTAATTCTATAAATTAAAATTACTTACCTCCCCAGCAAAGGCGCCAAAAACTTATTGTGCAAATTTTATTGAGTTCGCAAGTGCACGAATCTGTTGTAGTATAGATTAATGGTGACGAGTGTCAATCCCACGATGAGGTGGATTTTAATTATATATAGAATTAATTTTGTATGATGGGTGATTGGAAATGATTTGGAATATACTAAAACTTAAATTAAAATGACAAGAATAAATTATAAAATTAGAATTGAAATGGCAAGAATAAATCGAAGAGAATTCTATTAAAATGACGTACTTGGGTATCTGGATCCATATCAACATGCATCATGGGCTAAATATTCCTTATTAATACCAATTAAATTATGAGGGAGGAATCCACATATCATGAACTACGCTCTAATAAATATGGTGATAAGGGCTTATCGTGCCAAATAATAATAACCTTATATTAGGGAGCTGGTGAAACCAGGGCAGTACTAGACAAGATTATAATTATTTGTCAACGAAAAGTCAAAACATCCACAAAAGCTAGAGGAGAATAGAAAATAAATTTACCAAATCAAGCCCATGACACATGTTGAGACTTCATCTTCAACCCAAGCTTGAAAGAAAATTAGTCACTCATAGTTGAACTAGGGGCAAAATGGAAATTTATTAAAATACATAGAAAATACAAGATAGAGAGAGAATTACAGAAAATGAATCCCAAAAATGGATTCAAAGGTGCCAAATTAGGGGGGGAGGCCCCCTTTTTATAGATAAATTGAGTAAATAATGGTCATCGGATTAAAAACAGTTTGGACGCTCAAAATTGCGCCATGTCATCAGTCAACAGTATGCGTGAACAGTATGCGGTTTGCACAGTAACACAGTTTACACACTGTTTGAACAGTACCGCGGTTTGCATAGTAATAATCCCATGTGTTGCATGTACCGTACGTGCATTTTTTGGTCCACTAATATACTGCTACGTCACCATCAACAGTACATGAGAATTTTAGTCCAACAGGATCTTGACACGTCATCAGTCAATGCCACGTCATTGATCGATGCCACGTCATCGATCCGTACATGTAAACAGTGTCATAAACAGTAATGTTGAAAGTATCCGTACATGTGAATAGTACCGTATATGTTAACAGTGTCATTTTTCCTTTTATGCTCCTTCTAAGGTTTTCGACCGTCCTGAGTTCAAAAATAATGTCCGTTTTGCCATTTGATCTCTCGTTTATTGTGAAATGACTATGATGCCCCTAAAATACATAAAAGACTTAATTAAAATAAAACACACATAATTAAATTATAAGAAACTTAAATACATAAAAGTAAAGGTTGTTAGTAAGACTTGATATGTAAAATAACGGTTTTCTCCTTTATAAATATGCATTTTCTAACACTTAATAACGGACAACGCGTAGTTCATCCTAAACAAAACTATGAAGTTTGAGCAACTCATCATGAAAAGAACAGAACTCACCTCCGAGAGTGTTCACTTGCTCTTGGATGAGATCTTTTGTTGCCACCGTGAACTCGGCGTAATCTCCCTCAAAACTATCCACTCTTTCTTCTAATTAATAAAGGCTATCTTGAGCGGTGGACAATGCTATTTCAAGAGTAGTTACACGAGACTCCAACACATCCACGGATGGTGCCTTGGACTTGCCGCAAGTCTTACCTTGGGCGCGTTCTCCCTCTCGGCCATGGCTTGGTTCCGATGGAACATCCACACCAACAACACCTTCTTATGCTTTATTCTAAGGGTTGGCCATTGCTCGTGAGCTAACTTGCGTGCGTGCAAACCTTAGCTCTCATACCACTTGTCACGGGATGAGTATTTTGCGTAGCTAACCCGTGCGGCACTTAGACAACTTTGTCGAATGTTGCTAAATAAGCCTAGAGTTTCTCGAACTAAAGAAGAGAGGAATGGAGCCGAATAAAAAAAAAACTTATATTGCACAAAAGAGAGATTACAATGCTTGAGTGCCCAATGCTTGTTGTTGTGTTTGTTGAATGCAAATGGCTAATGTCATACCATATTTATAAGGGAAGCTTGTCAAGCTCTAGAGATTCTAGAGAATTCTACCATTTCCTAGCTATTTACATGTGTTGAAATTGTAAAGAGAATTCTAGAATATTTACAAGCTCACATGTGCTAAAGTTACCTAAAATTTTTCAGAATTAAACCAAACTAGCACTCTTGACTTTGTATTAGGCTCTTAATGAACAAATTAAGCTAGCAAATTGGCTGTCCGCAACAATAAGCCCTTAATTCACGTCACAAAGTCGCCGTAGTGAATGGATTAGGAACTATAAAAATTGAAAAGCATTAAATTTGCGTCTTTCTAATTTTAAAGGACGAGCTTAAATCAAATTAAGTGGTGCGTGATCTACACCCTCTTGCATCAGTTTTTGTTTTTATTCGTTTTTTTTGGTTGGATTTCATAAGCAACTACGCTTTCCAACAAAAGTAGAGCCCTCACAGGCCACTGTGGATATTCAAATCAGATATTTTATGTGTTATTTATTGAAAAGCTTGTAAAAGTAATAGATTCATAATTGATCAAAAAATTAATTATTATTATAGACGTGATATTAAATTATTAATAATATATTCATAAATATCACAATTAAGTGCCGAAACTTAATGAATTATACAGCGTTATTATTTAAGAGCTAGCCTTGATAATAGCTTATCATGATTAACATTTTTAATATTTAGGGCTAACTTGATACATAATTACATTAATTTATTGAAGTTAAATGAGCATTTAACCCTATATAGGTATGGACCCGGCGCAATTTTTTTTTAAAATTACGAGCAAAAAGTAATGTTGAAAAATTATTGGAAACCAGAAAAGCTTGGTTGTTTCGATAGCTAGACTTTGTAATCCATTTTATTTATTATTATCGTAGAAGTTCTATGATGACGTTAACAAGCAGTGGGGCCTGAAAATGTCGAAATTTGGAACAATAGTTATGAGAGCAAAATGTGCGGTTACATAGAAAGTCAGGGTCATCCTCTTAAGATAAAATAATGTCGTAAATGTGTACCGTGAGAAATAAAGCGCCATATGCGACTTGGAAAACTTATGTCATAAACCAACCATAGTGAATGTGGATAATAACAATTGACAAGCATACGCGTTTACTTGGAAAACTCATGAGTCAAAAAGTATTTATTAATGTCGTGCTCTTGTATGTGTATGCTATTTTTCTTCCCTTTAAAATCATATCAATCTCTCGTAGCTCTTAGTTTGCTGCCTGTAATTATTTGAAAATATGCGCTTCTTATTCTTCTCTTGTCCTATGCTGCTGTTACAGTACCGTTTCATGGCTAGCTTATTAGCTATGGCTACTGTAATAAACAATTTAACAACAGATCAATCTGCTCTTCTTGCATTTAAAGCCGATGTCACAGATTCCCGAAGTGTCCTGGCAAATAATTGGTCCATTTCTCACCCCATATGCAACTGGGTTGGTATTTCTTGTGGTGCGCGTCATCATAGAGTCATAGCCGTAAATCTTTCATCTTTCAGTCTCGGGGGCATCATTCCTCCACATTTAGGAAATCTCTCATTTTTAGTTTCTCTTGATATTAGAGAGAACAATTTCTATGGCCATCTGCCAAATGAATTGGGAAAATTACGCCGACTCCGATTAATAAATTTCGCTTACAATGAATTGAGTGGAAGCTTTCCATCATGGATTGGTATTTTATCCCGACTCCAAATATTGAGTTTTCGTAATAACAGTTTCACAGATCGTATCCCAGATTTTCTCCTCAACTTATCAAAGCTGGAGTTCTTGGACTTAGGTTCAAACGATTTCTTCGGCCAGCTTCCGTCAAGTTTAATTGAGTGCACACATCTTCAAACTCTGTGGTTGGCGGATAATAAACTCATTGGACGACTGCCAGAAAGTATTGGAAATTTGAGTAAGCTTACGCTTCTAAATCTTGCTCATAACAACCTACAAGGTACGCTCAGAACAACCCATATTTTTTTTTTTATATATTGAGTGTTCGAATTTTAAAGTCAAACCACAACAATTATATTCCACCTCTTATAAAGATAAAAATAAATGATGTAACAAAATTAGTGCATTTAATTCCAATCAAGTTCAGACTTTATTCAGCTTTCATTCGGAAAAAAAAAAGAAAAAGAAAAATGAAAGCATCTGAAAATAAAACTTTAAGAACTAGCTTTGGAGTTTCAAGGGAGAAACCGCTCCATATCTTTATTGCCCTATGATGAAGGACTTGGCGGGGTTCATTGTCAATGAAGAGAATTAACAATACATTTGTACCATTCGCATCCTTCAAAATACCTCTTAAATTTCTTTTCTTTTATTTATTTACTCCATTAAAATATTTAAAATTGATATAAAATTCTTTTAACATCTCTATCCATAAATTAATATAAAAAATAACATCAATGAAACTTATTGTCATAAACCCCATTCTTTATTTTTTTTTAATTGTTAAACTCCATTTCAACAGGGCTTGTTTTCCTGTTCACAGCCATATATCCATTCTCACTTTAAGCCATATACTGTGATTGTCAATTTGTCATCACAAAATCCACTTCTTTATTTCTGCACTCTGCAGGAACTTTTTTGTAATTAATTAGATTTATTTTGAGTTTTTTTTTTCATTTTTGAGTTTGTAAGTTGTAACTATTAAAATTACTTTTAATTGCTGGATCTCTATTTTGATTTTGAAAAAGCATGGGATGTTGGAAATTTTCTAAAATTCGGATTTCATGGTTGCTAAATATTTTAGGGCTTTAATAAGCTGATTTGATTTCTGGGTGAGAGTTTGTAGTCTCAAAAAAATAATGGCTAAAGTTTGTTAAATACTAAAGAGGTTTTAAGAGGCATTTGGAAGAGTACCTATAGAGAATCTCAGTCCCACATCAACTATCAATTTTTTATTTGAAAAGAAAAAGCCATGTCAATTATGGGAACACTCCTTCCAATATATATAAATTGAGCTTTCCAATTTCATTGCGATCTTTCAGGCCCCATACCTCGGAGCTTCTACGACATTTCCTCCTTAACAAAGATTGATTTAGGTTTCAATAGCCTATCTGGTAGTTTGCCGAATGATATGTGTAGTCGTCTTCCAAAGCTTGAGAAACTTTACTTAGGTTCAAACGATTTCTTCGGCCAGATTCCGTCAAGTTTAAGTGAGTGCACACATCTTGAAACTCTGTGGTTAAAGGATAATAAATTCAGTGGTCGACTGCCAGAAAATATTGGAAATTTGAGTCAGCTTACACATCTAAATCTTGCTCAGAACAACCTACAAGGTACATTCCACCTCCTCATTTTGAGTAATTAATATTTGCATATATGCGTTTGCTGAATTTATTTTCTAAATACGATGCAAAATTCCATGTGACATATCTAGGAGGTTTTCGTAAACTGTGCTCCAAATAGATCTTGTTTATTCCTGAAATTGATATCGGCCTATATCTCATTTCTATTATTTGCAATAAAAAAAACGAAAAGTTCTAGTACAGTATTCTGGGATCATAACAGTAAACTATTCAAAGTCATTATTGTTTTAGACGTTGTTTTCATGCAAGATGATTGAGCTCGATAGTAGAACTATCATCTAAGACATAAATATATAATTTCATAGTTATCTTTTTTCAGTACTTATATTGAATAAAAAAATTAAATATATATGAGGTTGTACTAAAGCTGAAGCAGCTACATGAGTTAGAATATCATACTCAAGCATGACGTTCCGATTTTTTTTTAAAAAAAAATTGATTAATCTACTTTTTTTAAGAACAAAATTATATCTTAATAATACTATAATAAAAGTTCAGTAACATGTTATTAGGTAAACTCTTTGTATCACACTTTTTTACTCTTTAAAGTCTTTTTTCAACTTGAATTATATTTTTACTGAAAAATCAACGTTTGCTAACAAAATTTGGTAAATGTTTCAGGGTACTTACACAAATTGTTCCATTACAATTTTAAATTTTCATAAATGACTGTACTTTAAATAAAAAATTAAAAATAAGAAATTTCATTTTAAATAAAAATTCCTCCTCACCAATAAATTTGCATAACGATCTTATTAAAATATAATTTCTATTAAAATTATTGTTCTAATATTCTTATGGGCTCCACTAAAGCTCTTTTAAAAAAATTTTCTCATCCTCTTCTCTCGTCTCTATATTTTAGATAAACAACTAAACACATTTTCATTTTTTTCATTTTTAAATACTATTTTAAAGACAACCTACCAAACAAAGTTTTCAAATTCACCAAAAACTAATCATATCTCTATTATAAAATAAAATACATAACTAACCCTCAGTAATTTTCAATTCATTGCTGGCATTTTGGCAGGTGATATGCCAACGGCGATTGGCAATCTACAAATGTTGGAGCATCTAAATCTTGGTATGAATAACTTAAGTGGTCCCGTTCCACCCACGATCTTCAATATTTCAACCATAAGACTCATTAATCTAATTGAAAATCAACTCTCAGGCCACCTACCGTTAACACTTGGCCACTCGCTTCCAAACTTAGAGTTTTTAACCTTGGTCGGCAATAATCTTATCGGTACAATTCCAAACTCCATCACCAATGCTTCTAAACTCATTGGCTTAGACTTGAGCTCAAATTTATTCTCTGGCCATATTCCACACACTTTTGGTAACTTGAGGTTCCTCAGATTTCTCAACCTAATGCTTAATTCCTTGACAACTGAATCATCTCCTGCAGATCAATGGAGTTTTCTCTCTTCTTTAACCAGTTGCAGAAGTCTAACAGAGCTAGCCTTAAACTTTAATCCATTATGTGGCATTCTTCCACCATTCATTGGGAATTTCTCTGCTTCTCTTCGAAAATTTGAAGCAATCGAATGCGAACTCAAGGGGAGTATCCCTCAAGAAATTGGAAATTTAAGTGGTTTGATGTTTTTAAAACTCGACGATAATGAATTGAATGGAACAATTCCAGCTACTGTGGGAAGATTTCAACAACTACAAGGACTATCTCTCTATGATAATGATTTACAAGGATCCATTCCCTACCATCTTTGCCACTTGGAGAGGTTGAGTCAATTACTTTTAAATGGCAACAATCTCTCCGGTGCCATACCTGCGTGCTTGGGAAGTTTGACATCTCTACGAGAACTCCATTTAGGGTCCAACACGCTCACTTATAGTATCCCATCATCCTTGTGGAGTCTTGAGTACATCTTGTATGTAAACTTGTCATCAAATTCATTAAGTGGTCCTCTTCCTTCAAGTATACAAAACTTGAAGGTCTTGATAAATTTAGATTTATCAAGAAATCAGCTATCAGGTGATATTCCGATAACCATTAGTGGCCTCATAGATTTAGCAACTCTGTCCTTGGCTGGTAATCAATTTAATGGTCCTATCCCAGAATCATTTGGAAGTTTAATAAGCTTGGAATCATTAGATGTCTCTAGCAACAATATCTCCGGAAAAATTCCCAAGTCATTGGAGGCACTTTTATATCTCAAAAAACTTAACGTGTCTTACAATAGGCTAGAAGGAGAAATTCCTATCAAGGGGCCTTTTAGAAACTTCTCAGCTCAATCGTTTTATGGGAATTATGCACTCTGTGGTCTACCAAGACTCCAAGTCCCACCTTGCAAGGAAGATAAAGGCAAAGGCTCCAAGAAAGCTCCATTTGCTCTGAAATTTATTTTGCCTTTGATTATATCCATTGTACTAATAGCAATTGTCATTATGTTCTTCATAAGACGTCAAAACGGGAATACAAAAGTTCCAGTTAAGGAAGATGTGTTGTCTCTGGCAACATGGAGAAGAACATCCTATCTAGATATTCAAAAGGCAACTGATGGATTTAATGAATGCAACTTGCTTGGTAGAGGCAGTTTTGGATTAGTGTACAAAGGGACACTTTTTGACGGGAGTAATGTTGCAATTAAGGTCTTCAATCTGCAGCTAGAGAGAGCATTTAGAACTTTTGATTCCGAATGTGAAATATTGCGGAATGTTCGCCATCGAAACCTTGTCAAAATCTTCAGCAGTTGTTGTAATATAGATTTCAAAGCTTTGGTGTTGGAGTTCATGCCCAACGGCAGTTTTGAGAAGTGGTTGTATTCTTACAATTATTTCCTAGATATTCTGCAAAGGTTGAATATAATGATAGATGTGGCATTGGCACTAGAATATCTCCATCACGGTCATTCATTAGCGCCTATAGTCCATTGTGATTTAAAGCCCAACAACATTCTCTTAGATGAAAATATGACAGCACATGTGAGTGACTTTGGCATTTCCAAACTCTTAGGTGAAGGAGATGATTCTGTGACACAAACTATAACAATGGCTACAATTGGGTATATGGCACCAGGTAAAGGTTTCAAATTATGTTCTTTTTAAAAGCAGATGCAAAGTTTGGCTCCATTATTATGAAAAGATTTTTTGTGTGGTATTTGTTGACAATGGCATATATGTCTGTTTGATAAATTGAAACTAAAAAATGCAGAGTACGGATCAGAGGGAATTGTTTCAGCCAAATGTGATGTCTACAGTTATGGTGTTTTATTGATGGAGACTTTCACGAGAAAGAAGCCCACCGATGAACTGTTCACCGGAGAAATGAGTTTAAGGAGATGGGTAAAGGAATCATTACCTCATGGACTGACTGAAGTTGTTGATGCAAATTTGGTGGGAGAAGAGCAAGCTTTTTCTGCCAAAATGGATTGTTTATTAAGTCTCATGGATTTGGCATTGGATTGTTGTATGGAGTCACCTGAGCAGAGGATACATATGACAGACGCTGCAGCAGAGCTCAAGAAGATTAGAGTGAAGTTTCTGCAGCAAAGCTCAGTCGCTGGAACTAATTAATGTAATATTTGTTGTTATGCACTTATGGTTAATTTTGTGCGTACACTTTCTTGTTTATGCTTGTGGAATAAAAGTCATTGCTTTGAGCTGAACATAAATTGGACTGAGAAATATGGTTTTCGAATTTGAATCTTTGAACGTTTGTTATATTTTGATTCCAGTTATGGTATGTGTTTTATTTAATAAATATTCTGGAGATTAGGAAATTGTTCCTTTAATAAAGTGGTCCGAGCTTTGAATCTCTGCTTCTCTCTTAGCATCTTTTCTTTCCTTTCTTACCTATCAATCGAGTTATTAATTTTTGTATACAATCCTAAATGGTTCTTTGGACAGGTGGAACTATAGATAACAAATTCTTATTTCACCTTCATAATTAATTAAAATTCCCAGTGAGGGAAACTGTATCATATCACTCACAATCACAATTGGACGCTTGAACATTGAAAACAGAACTAGACATCACTCACGTTTTTCCCAAATATTTCAAATGACTCTTTATGAACTCTTTTTTTTTTTTTTAAAGCGAACTGTTGTACAAACTAACACAGTGAATTCATATGCAAACATGAATTCAAGTTTCCATTTCCCCTCTCTACAAGTAGTAATACAGAAATAAATACTCTAGTTTCCATTTAACAAATGACAGAGGCTACACATTATTTAATCTAATGTGCTTAGACTAACTGGGTGGGTTTGTACCATATCTGCCAAGTCAATACTTGACTTCACATATATGATGTTAATAACACCATCCATTATTAATTGTTTAACATATTCATTTCTTGAGCTAATATGCCTAGATTTTTCATTGTATGCTTGCTAAATGTTCTACATAAAGTACCTTCACCATCACAGTATAAAGAAATAGATGGCATCAGCTGCCACCACAACTCTATATCTAATAACAAATTTTTCAACCGTTCTGCATTTTTACTTGCTGCTACTACCGCTATAAACTCATATTTCATTGTGGAATGAGAAATACATGTTTGTTTCTTAGAAGTCCATGAAATGACTCCTCCAATAGCAAAAGTCCAACTTGATGGGGATTTATTATCACCAGCACTAGTAGTCCAACTGACATGTAAGTACCCCTCTAGCACCGCTAGAAAGTTGGAATAAAATAAGCCAAATTTCATAGTTCTTTTGAGATATCCAAAAACTCTACCAAGGGCTTTGTAGTGAATTGTACTAGGATTACTTATATATCTTTAAAGTTAGCATACTGCAAATGCTGTACCTAGCCTAGTACAATTGCACTTTCATATTGAAGCTGTGCAATTGATCTGCCAGAATTCTCAAGTATTTTCATACTTGAATTGAATGAGGTATTTGTTTCTTTTATTTGCAAATTATTAAATTCTAAAGGCATTTTCTCAATATAATGAGACTGACATAGTACATAACCCCCACTATATTTTTTCACTTTAACCCCCAAAATAGTATCAAATTTATTTAAGTAATTCATTTTGAAGATCGAAGTGTTTATCATATATTCCTTCCAAGTTAATTTTTAAAAAAATTAGTAAGTTATCAACATAAATATAAATAATCGCACCATATTTATCCGTGAGAGGAAGAGTAAATAAATTATTTTAGATTTGGGTAAAGTGGCTTCGTAAGCATAGTGGTTTTGAAATCTGAATACTTAGGCCCCAATGCTCTAGCAAGCTAAAAGACTTTGTCATCATCAGCCACTGGTTTGCCAATTGCTACCAAGTTATCACATATCGTCTTGAGTCTCTTGAGAAAATCTTAAAGCCTTGAATTTCCTCTTTTGAGAGAATAAAGGCCGTCCTTCAATAAAGATTCTTTGTACTTTGGTTGAGGGAAGCAATTGCTTTTTAATTGAGAGCCAAACCTCAAGCGAGGTTTGCCCACCAATTGTCACACTCAGCACATCTTAATTCCTCCATCAGTCCCCTTAGCCAAGTCATCAATAATCCGTCGTTATCCATCCATTGAATGAACTCGGGATTATAATGTATGTGAACCAAAAAAAAAAAAGAGAGAGAGAGGGCGGTTAAAAAATAAAATAAATAAAAGAAGAAGCTATCAAGTGGTGGAAGCATGTTCACACGTGAGAGTGAGGAAGCTATCAAAACCGACCCAAACCCACGAACCCGACCCTGCCATACCTCCAATTTCCGGCCACATCACCAGCCGAGCAAGGTACCAATCTGAAGCTTGAAGACTGGCTGTCGTATCCCAGTCATCACCCTTGCTGAGCAACGGTCAAAACGCCGGCAATCAAGCTCGATAAGCCGCGGTAAAACCCACCCCTTCTCGCCGTCGATTCCACCGGTTTTGGGTGCCGCCACCGCCTGGATCTTGATCCTTAGCTCACCCTCATTATTTTCCGACCAACCCCACCTGAAACCGCCGTTTTGGCCGCGACTTTCCGCCGGAAAGCTTGCGGCTTTGGAAGTTCGATCAGCCGTTGTTGCTGCGCGTGGGATTCACCGCCAGCACTATTAGACTCAACGTGGTTGGAACTATCAGACCCGAGCTTTCCGGCCACCGTTAACTAGAATTTGGTCAACGTTGACCGGCGAGGGCAATTCGGTATCTTTACATTTTGAGGGCGATTTTGTAATTTATGACCTGTAGATATTTTAGTAATGGGTGGAGATATTTCAACTTACCAATTTATTCAATAAATTTATTTACTAAATAAATTCATCTTTAAATTTTATAAAATTTTAAATTTTACTCAGTAAATTCACTAAAATACTTAATATATCATTTTTAAAATAATTTTTATAATAATAGTAATTTTATTCATTAAACTCATAATATTTATTTATAAACTTATTAGATTAAAAATTAAGTATTAATTAAAAATTTAATAATTAATTTTGAGTGAATGGCCCTTGTTCAAAGATAAATGAATCAAAACATTCTAAACAGATAAAATAATTGTTATCATAAAATTATTTTTTTGAATTATATTATAGTGGTGAGAAAAATGGTACGAAAATTTAATATGAGGAATTTGAGAAAAATAATTTTTTTAGAATTTGGGAGAAAATAATAATTGATTATTAATTAAAAATTTAATTATTAATATTAATTAAATAATTTTAAGTGAGAGATCATTTCCAAACAAATCATATCTATTATCCATATCAATCGACGTTGAGCAATTTCGGTCATTGAATTCGTTTTGGAGAAGGAAAAAATATGAAGCTTTTAATTAGCTTTACAATAGACCAAGACACTGAATCAAAATCTAAGTGTTCATAAAATTACTAATAAATTATAAGAGCTCTAAAAATTTTAGTAGAATTCCAGAAACAGAGATCACATCTAAACCCTGAAGTAAGAAACCAATAATGATGAATAATTAAGTGGTTCATAGTAAAGAACTATAAAATGAATAGAACAAAAATGAAAAAAATATAATTTAATTGGTAATTACAATGAGTAGTTGCTGCTTGCTATAAATTGAGCTATAAAATAATCGAAAACTAAGATGAGTTGTGGCTAATCCTTAATCCTTACCTTAAAATAGAATAATTACAATTTCTCAACTTAAGTATACATATAAGAAACACATTAAAGCAAAGTAATAAACCATACACTAATTGAGTGGTTTCTATCAGTAAAACAAAATATTCCGAACTTGCATGTAACCACAATTCATTTGAAGATAAGATTAGTCATTTGACTGTGTTGTGTCAAATTGAGTTGTTTTGGCTGCTAAGAGAAAAAAAAAAGAAAGAGATGATTTTTTTTAAACTAAATTAAATAATTTTGAGTGAGGGGTCATTCCCAAACGAATCATATTCATCATCCATATCCATGAACGTTGAGTTGGAAGAACAACGTGAATGGCATGCCAACATTAAAGCAAAAATAAATAAACAAACATATGAATAGTATTATAGAGTCAATTGTCTAAAATTATTCTATCTATAGTAGCCACCTTAGGACTTATAATTTCTCTAAAATGTTGTATTTGAGAAGCATATGAAGTCTCCAATCCATTTGCGATAGGGTGATGATATGTGCCCAATCAGGTGTAATATGTGGAATATGATGATTTGGTGTTAAAAAAACTTATAAAAGTTAATAATTAATAATTGTAAATTATAAATGGAACAAACATTTAATTAATAAAATAATAAATTATACCTCAACAAAATGATTGCCAAATACATAGGCAAGAGCAATATTTTTGCGAGATAGTATATGCACTGGCTCAGATCTCAAAGGCAAAAATGTAAGCCATTGTATTGAGGACAAGTGGAATAAGACAACATTATAGCACGATACTATAAGTTGACCCATGTCAGGCACAATCATCCATCGATCAGACGATGTTGGCCAATTCTCATAATATGAAAGGATGTGAATAAGTTCATTCACTCTTTCATGTCCTTATAATTTGCCATAATCATCTAAGTGAGAGTACAACTTATTTAGTAAATATTTCCTCACTTGTACCCATCCATCCTCACCCAAGCCTATTAAGTCAGCTATTGCTCTAAAACCACAGTTACCATCAGCTACAACATCTTTAATGTGATGAATATATGATTGTAATCCAACTGGAAATTCATCAATAAAAGTAATTGATTTGACTGGTGTGCTCTTGTTAACCTACAAATATAGGTATTACGTATAATAAAAAATTTAAATTAAATAACTTAAGCATAAATTTGTGTTACCTTTGTTTTCGGTCTTCCTCTACGTTTAACCTCAGCTTTTGATTTAGCAATTGTAACTGAATTACTCCTCACATTAAGTGAACAACTTTCTTGGCCAGATAATGATATCTTAAAAGCAGATGGGTCGCAACGGGTAGAAGTATCGACTTTGATAAATGGTCGACCTCATGTTCTTATCTTTACTTCTCGAACTAAAAGAAAGGTACACCCAGGATTGGCTATCTCTTTCAATTTTTTCAAAATATCTAACTGGATTTCAATTGAACTCTCATTAAACCGGTTAGCAATTAACTCAAACTCTGGTTGACAACTTAACTCTACTTTTTGCTTCTGAGTAACAGCTATTAAATCAAGTTTTTTCCAATGCAGATCAATTCTCTCAAGTGGAATAGCCTGACATTCTCTTTTGTATTCTGCAATCTCATGAGCACATGGTCAACCATGTGTTTAGCGAATAACACACCCACATGCAGAGCGGTCGACCCCAGTAGAAATAGCACGTTTCAGCTCACTAAGGGTGATATTTAATGCAGTTATAGAGATGAAGCCTTAAATATGTTTGAATTCTGTAGGCTTGAATTGATGTTAAACAACTGTCAAACTTTTATCAAATGATGCTTTAATATCTGTATGTTGCAGCTTAAGTAAATTCTGTATCTTTGCCCATGATGTCTCAAAGTTTCCTTGACTTGTGGAAAGATACTTCTTCAACCTTGAATGTGAACTTTCAACCCTATTAAAAAGATAATATTAACAAAAAAATTAATAACAACGATAATAATAATGAATAAATTTAATAAGTAAAACCAATAAGTTATTGGTAAAATTAAAATGTTATATACCTGTTTGTTGTTAAATTTCCAAAGTGAATAATTTTATCTGTCCATGCTGAAACAAATCTTTATTTATAATTGTTCAACCATGTATTTGTTACATATTCCATCACTGCCGGAAAAGATGCAAAATTTCACTGAATGGTTTTAAAGTGGTCAATGAATTCAATTTCATTTGAAGATAACACCAATAAGTTCCAACTCATTATGAACTTCTCCCACTTATCATTTGCTGCAAATAACTTCTTGCAGTTTGCCATAATATTCCTACTAATGTTCCACCTACATAAAAAATGATTTGCACGAGGAAATATTTTCCAATGGCATGCATTAAAGCCAACACTCTATCAGTGACAATGACCCTAAGTGAAAAATCATTGTCCATTAAACCCCTCAATCTATCTAATGCCCATGTGTAGCTATCTTCCCGCTCACATGTGTAGCTATCTTTCCGCTCAGAACTGAGATATGTATAAGCAACATTAAAAGTCATATAAGTTGATGTCACTCCTATAATCTCAAATAAAGGAAGATGATATTTATTGACTTTATAAGTACAGTCCATTAGCAAAACGCTTGGAAATGAACGTAACAACTCTATGCTCTTAGGGTGTGCCCAAAACAAGTCTTTAACAATATCTGTATTTTCATAACACCTATCGCACTCAATGTAATTATGTTCAAATAACTTACTCAAAAGTTGTTACATTTGTGATCTGTCAGCCATCTCAATCACCTTATATCTCTGTCGTGCATTGTATATTGACTTTGTTGTAGAAACATTAAATGGATCCTTGTTTTTCAAAGTGACTAAAATATCTTTTGGTCGTACCATATTTTTTGACATGTCAACTAATATTGATGTTTCTTCTGCAGTTAATCGCCCTGCAAATGAGTGCCCTTCAAGATGTTTTGCAATTGGATGATTATGAACTCCGCGCATTACCTTTAACATCCAGTCACTACGAGTGTCTAATTTACGGCCCTTTAGTTTAAAAGGACATCCGTATTTTTTGTACCAGTTATTCTCGATTTCAAATCTTTTTTGTTGTCTTTCTTCCTTATGTTTTCATACTTTCCACCTCTCTCACAACCAAAAACGATCCTTGCTCTTTTACCACCACGATCCACTTCAAATCTCTTGATAACAACCATTATACCATTTTTCTTTCCGACTTACGAGTCCACTGAATCATTGCTTCTCTACTCTTAAATATCTAGATAGAAAGAAATCTCATGTAAGTTAAATAAAATTTGGTAAAAAAATTAATGCAAAATGAATTATAAACTAAAGTTACCTCATGAGTTGTAAATTCACTGCTATAATCCATCACACAATATGTATCATAATTCTTATATTTGATGGAAGCATCGTCCTACATATACTAAAATGTAATTACTAAAACTACAAACTACATTTAAAAAATTTATTTTATATGACACATAAAAACCAAACTAAAACGATATAATTTTCTTAGTATTAGACCGGTAAAAATAATAGTTACTCTCGGAAGAAACATAAAGTTACAAAAACAAATTATTAAAAGAAGTGAACCTCAGCAAATGAGTTAAAATACTGCTCAGAAGCGACTGGCTCCACATGTGCTTTAAGCTGCTCACTTGCATCCAAAACTACAGCTCTATAAATATCAGAACTTGTAGAGGCAATTGTTGGTGACGCATTAAGAACCTAATTTATTTTGGCAAATTCAAATACAATAAGATATAAATACATCAGCTACTATTTATGAGGCTACCAAAAACTAATTAAAGGCAAAGATCAATGCATAACACAAAAAGAAAATTTTCAATAAACAAAGAGGATTAAAGCACGATTTGTTATTCTCGTAATTCTAAAACCATAATTTGGAAAAAGAAAGCAAGATAATCAATGAGGAACTAGCTTTTAATGATGTGGTGCTTGGTGGAATAACGTGGTTACCCACCTGCATGAAATTGTTAGTTTAAAAATTGTAGCCAATTCCTCTATGAAACTAAAAGCATTCAAGTGTACAGGGAAAGTTTATGCAATGAGACGAAAAGTTAAAGAACAACCAACTTTGTTCATGATTCAAATAAATGAAAATTTTGTCAACATTGTCTATCAATTTTGAATGAAAAAGGGGAAAAATCAAATATAAAAAAATCATATATGTTCATGATTATCAATATTATTTTGTTTCTCCATAAAATCAATATCCATCAAATCAATAACAATTAATTTTTTTTATTCTAAATCAACTCACGTGTACCTATTTAACAATATATATAGCTTGAGAGAAGAATCACACCTCTTGATTGATCAGGGTTTAATAAAAATTTGATTAGGGTTTTATAAAACTACGTTAAATATAAAGATGAGTTTAAAGAGTAAAAAATCTATTTTTTTAATTATATTCTAATGTCCATAACTGTAATTTAATTTAAGGGTATTTTAATGATAAAAAAATTATTTTTAAAAGTGAGTTTCTTGAGTAAATTAGTGGGTTCAAATAGCCCCACCCTTTAGTAATTCCCAAAATTAAGGATGGGTTGGTAATTACGATCCTAAGGATAATTTAGTGGTTTACAATTTCGAAGTACTGTAATAATTTACGAATGTGAGGGTATTTTGGTAATTTTATTGATGCAAGAGTTGGATATTATAGATAGATATTCATTTCGAGTTTATTGAATAAATTTAGTCCTAATTCCAATTTACAAAAAATAATTATGTTGTTTTCTTAATTTAGAAGGATTCACAAGCGAGAATCGGTTTGCAGGCATGGACGATAACCAAGTTTAAGTGTTGTCACTGTGAGTGCAATATACAAAACTTATTTTCATAGTTTATTACGATAGTAAAATATGTTTATGAAATAAGTATTTTAAATACTCAAATTTAATGATTTTCTCTAAATGAATTTTATTTACGTATTGATTTGTTATTTAAAAAGTGTTTGGTGACTGGTTTTCTGTGTTGATGTAATATAAAATTAGATAGTATCTTAAAGATAAGACAAGTGGATTTAAATGTGTCAATGAAAGGAAAGTTATTATTTAAATTATGGTTAAATGGTATATGAATACAAGTATAAAGATTGTTTTAAAATCATTAGACAATATCCTTCCCTGGTTATAGTGATACAAATATGATGAGGCCTTTGAGGCCCGTTTGAACACAGAAGTTTTGAACTATGCATTTGTATGCTTCCGGCTTTTGGGGGCATATGCATGTGATATGATGATAACAATGATATAGCTGAAACGCAAGTCTTTGGGGCCTGTCTGAATACACACAAAGGTTTTGAGTCGTGTGCTTGGGCATTTTGTCCTTTGGGGACTATCTTATGTGTGCATAGATATGATGAGACATGAGATATCATTTTCCTGTCTATCCATGTAGTTCTAGGGCATGACAGTACTTAGATAGTACATCATTGCTTATCCGTTGAGATCCAGAGATGACGAGATTATTCTCCTGGGTACTTGTTTAGTGACAAATTTTAGAATTCAATTTTTGAGTAATGGATTTATAACTTTCCTAATTTTATGTGACATTATATATTATGTTTATGTCAGTGTATGATTTATAATTAAAAAAGTTTATTTAAGTCTTCTTATGTTATTTTGATAAAGATATTTACTAACAACATATAATTATTTTGAAGTAAGTTTATTTTCAAAAACTATTATTCATTCTCTGAGTTTTATACTCATCCATTTTTATAATATTCCACCTCACACAAGAGGTTGTAGGTACATCTAATCAACCCAACCGTGATTGTAGATATATTTTGAATTTTGGTCATGTGATGGTATTTGAATATATAGATGATTTTTGTTAGAACATTCTAATCATCTCATTTTTTTGGAATTGTATAATTTTGTTGTATTTTTTTTTTTAGTTTAAGAATAAACTAATGTATATTGATATTAGTTATAATATAATCTTTTGATACTTCAAAGGTCTTTTGGATAAAACTCAATATTTTGTTTGAGGATATTGATCATTGAAGCTAGTTGTATATTGAATTATTTTGAGAGTGATATATTCATAAAGGAGACTTTTCAGAATTTTTGGTAGAATCCTTACTAATTAGATTATTATCGATTCAATTTTGATAAGACTGGATAAACTCACCCTGGGAGTTTGGGGTGGGTTAAACTAAGGGATTGATTGTTTCTTTTCCATCTTTCATGATCATTTTTGGAAGCGTCTCAATTTAGGTAAGGTGATGTTCTAGTCCAAGGCTTTAAACTAAGAAAAGAACTTGGATGTGAAGAAATATGTATTTTTCAATAAGGATTTCGTAAAATATTTTCTTTTTTACTGGGATTCCTATTTAAGGAATATGTAATTTTCCTTTGACACTTAACTTATACAAGGAAGAGTACAACTAGTATAAGTAAAATAATACTTTTCTTTCAAGAAATAATTACTATATATAGGGAGGTTGGGTTCACTTGTTTATAGAGTATAATACAACAATTAATTCTTTGCAAGTCGATAGTTTATAATGTAAGAGAAATAGTAGGTGTATTGAGAGATTAGATATTATTAGGGTTTTGAATGTGAGGAAACTACTAGAGTGATTTTAATAATTTTTTACATAGTAAATTTTTCTCTTGTCGTTTGTTGAGTGTTAGAAAGTGCATATTTATAAAGGAGAAATCGTTATTTTATATATCAAGTATTGCTAACAACCGTTACTTTTATGTGTTTAAATTTCTTGTACTTTAATTATGTGTGTTTTATTTTAATTAAGTATTTGATGTATTTTAGGGGCATCATAGTCATTTCACAATA
This sequence comes from Citrus glauca, assembly GCA_029633175.1. Taxonomy (NCBI): domain Eukaryota; kingdom Viridiplantae; phylum Streptophyta; class Magnoliopsida; order Sapindales; family Rutaceae; genus Citrus; species Citrus glauca. Next base: position 16,578,964 of record JAQOOD010000003.1, read on the forward strand.
AACGAGAGATCAAATGGCAAAACGGACATCATTTTTGAACTCAGGACGGTCGAAAACCTTAGGAGGAGTATAAAAGGAAAAACGACACTGTTCACACGTACGGTACTGTTCACACGTATGGTACTATTCACATATACGGGTACTGTTGGCGTTACTGTGCAAATAGTGGCGGTTGACTGTACTGTGCAAATAGTGGCGGTTGACGTTACTGTGCAAATAGTGGCGGTTGACTATACTGTGCAAATAGTGGTGGTTGACTATACTGTGCAAATAGTGGCTGATGACGTGGCGAAATCCTGAGCGTCCAAACTGTTTTTAATCCGATGGCCATGATTTACTCGATGTAACTATAAAAAGGGGGCCTCCCCCCCCTAATTAGACACCTCTGAATCCATTTTTGGGATTCATTTTCTGTAATTCTCTCTCTATCTTGTATTTTCTTCGTATTTTAATAAATTCCCATTTTGCCCCTAGTTCAACTATGAGTGGCTAATTTTCTTTCAAACTTGGGTTGAAGGTGAAGTCTCAACATGTGTCATGGGCTTGATTTGGTAAATTTATTTTCTCTTCCCCTCTAGTTTTTGTGGATGTTTTGACTTCTCGTCGACAAATAATACTAATCTTGTCTAGTACTGCCCTGGTTTCACCGGCACCCTAGTATAAGATTATTATTATTTGGCACGATAAGCCCTTAGCACCATATTTATTAGAGCGTGGTTCATGAGGTGTGGATTCCCCTCTCATGATCTAATTGGCATTAATATGGAATATTTAGCCCATGATGCATGTTGATACGGATCCAGATACCCAAGTACGTCATTTCAATTGATTTACACTTCAATTTATTCCTGCCATTTTATTTCCAATTCCAGAATTTAATCTTGCCATTTTAATTTAAGTTTTAGCATATTTCAAATCATTTCCACCAACCATCCATTTACAGAATTAATTCTATAAATAATTAAAATCCACCTCCTCGTGGGATCGACACTCGCACCATTAAGCTATACTACAATAGATTCGTGCGCTTGCGAGTTCAATAAAATTTGCACAACAAGTTTTTGGCGCCGTTGCCGGGGAGGTAAGTAATTTTAATTCATAGAATTAATTTTTGTGAATATTTCCATTTAATTTTCTTTTGTATTTTTTAAAAAAAAAAATGAATATACACTTAGAGGTTAGTATTTCTTTTCTTTTTCTCTACTTTAAATTATGTAATTTAATTTTCAAGTTAATTTTTATTTCTTCTTTGTCATTTTTATTTATCTTATTAATTTATTTTTAGTTAGTTTATTTCACGTATTTGTTCTTGTGTTTTTATAGTAAGTTTGTAATAGCGCAACAAGGTTAGTATCGTAATTTCTCCTTCTTCTTTATTTGTTTTGCTCTTATTTTTATTTTTATTTTATTTGTTTTGTTTTCCATTTATTCTTGTATTTCTTGTATGCATGGTCGTAGGTCATTATTACCCAATCTTGAACCTATAGACCTTGAATTAGAGAAAACACTTCGTACACACAAAAACATTAACAAAATGGATTTACAAGCACCACAGGAGAGGCCATTTAAGGACTACTTTAGTCCCTTAGCTAATTTGAGCACATCATGCATACGGTACTCAAATGTAGCTGCTAGGAGTTTTGAATTAAAACCTAGTGTGCTAAATTGTCTCCCCACGTTCTATGGCCTAGAAAATGAGGACCCATACAATCATTTGAATGATTTTCATGCAATTTGTCAAACATTTAAATATGAGAATTTTTCAGATGATGATGTAAAACTTAGATTATTCCCATTTTCTTTAAAAGATAGAGCTCGTTCATGGCTTAATACATTACCTGCTAATAGTATTGCATCATGGGAACAAATGGTTACAAAATTTTTAAATAAATATTTCCCAGTTCATAAAACAAATGCTATTCGCAGGGAGATCTCGGAGTTTACCCAGAGAGATGACGAGCAATTTTTCGAAACATGGGAGCGATTCAATGGGCTACTCTTGAAGTGTCCACATCATGGGTACGAGAAATGGCACCAATGTCAATATTTTTTGGAGGGCTTATTACCGAATGTGCAAGAATGGCTAATGGCAACAAGTGGAGGAGAGCTAATGTCAAAAAGTGCATCAGAGATTTGGGAATTCTTCCAGCGACAAGCAGATAATTCCCAACAACGGAGTCGATCACTCAGGAGTACCAGAAGGATTAAGGGAGTAAATGAGGTTCAAATTGGCGAGTCAACGTCAGAAATCACAGAAGTCAAAGCAATAGTTGAAGGTCTCTCTCGACAAATAGCATCGTTATCGACTGCTAAATCAATAGAGCCACATGACCTTGACTCATATCCAGATCAAGCCAATACCATAGGAGTAATGAAAAAACCATCAAATTACAACCCATACTCCAACACATATAACCCTGGATGGAGAGACCACCCCAATTTTTCATGGTCTCAAGGATTCCAACAAAATGAACCAGCAACTCCAGCTCCACCAATGCAACCAATTGCTCAAAATCCTCAAGCCTCTCATCCCCCATTCAGACCATTCAATCAGAACCAAAACTACTCTCAACCCAGACCATGGGAGGATGCATTTCAGAATTTCAAGAATGTTACTCACTCCATGATTGAGCAACAGAACCGCACTATTGATGGACTACGCAATGAATTGAGAGCGGGTTTCAACTCACAAGCTCAATCAATTTCAAGCCTTGAGAAGATGGTGGGACAACTTGCTTCTTCAGTTCAGACCTTGGCAATGACTGTTGAGAAAGGTAAGTTTCCAAGTCAACCAGTGCCTAACCCTAAAGGAGTGCATGAAGCAAGTAGCAGTTCACCACAGCAGCATGGAGAGGTAAAAGCTGTCATGACCTTGCGGAAAGGAAAAGAAGTCGACAATAAAGTGGAAATGCCAGTGACAAAAGACAATCAAATTGTACCTGTGAACGTTGAGGACTCATCATCAGAGGAAAACGAAGACACCAACCCACGAGAATATGTTCCAAAAGCTCCATTTCCTCAGAGGTTAGCGAAAGGAAAGAAAGGAAAATCTACAGGTGAGATTCTCGAAATTTTCAAACAGGTAAGTGTTAACATCCCACTACTTGATGCTATTAAGCAAGTTCCATCTTATGCCAAGTTTCTTAAAGATCTGTGTACTAAAAAGAGAAATATGCATGTTCAAAAGAAGGCATTTTTAACAGAAAACGTTAGTTCTATACTCCAACATAAAATTCCTTTAAAATGCAAAGATCCAGGTTCCCCCACTATCTCATGTAGTATAGGGAACCACACAATTGAGAATGCTTTGTTGGATTTAGGAGCTAGTGTAAATTTGTTGCCTTATTCAGTTTTTGTGAAACTTGGACTGGGAGAATTACACCCAACTCCAGTGGTGTTACAACTTGCAGATCGGTCCACGAAAATACCTCGTGGTATTGTGGAGGACGTGCTTATCCAGGTAGACAAGTTTTATTTTCCTGTTGATTTCATTGTAATTGACACTCAACCAATACAGGATTCAAGAAAGCACATCCCCATTATCCTAGGCCGACCTTTCTTGGCAACTGCGGATGCTCATATTCAATGCAGAACTGGAAATATGCAGTTGTCCTTCGGCAACATGACTATGGAGCTGAACATCTTCAATATTGCCAAACAACCTCACAACACAGATGATGGAATTGTTGATGTGGACTTAATTGAAGCATTAGTTGATAACTCTTTTGTTTCAAACCTTAGTGATGATCCTTTACAAACATGTTTAACACACTTTGGTTTGGATTTTGATATTGACAGATCGGTCGATAAGGTCAACGCCCTACTTGACTCAGCACCATCTATGGACACTAATAAATGGAAGCCAAGAGTTGAACAACTAGCGCAATTAGAGAAGAAACTCATCCCATCATCAGAATCACCACCAAAACTCGAGCATCGTGCATATTGGGCTATCAAGAAATTCAATTTTGACATGCATCAAGCCAGCTCAGAAAGAAGATTACAATTGGCAGAACTTGAAGAAATTCGCAATGACGCGTACGAAAATGCCAAAATTTACAAGCAACGAATGAAAGTCTTCCATGACAAGCATATTATGAGAAAATCTTTCACTCCAGGTCAGAAAGTGCTTTTATTCAACTCTCGCTTGCACCTATTCCCAGGTAAGTTACGCTCTCGTTGGTCTGGTCCATTTATTGTTCATACTGTTTTTCCTCATGGGGCAATTGAAATTAAGGACCCAAAGAACGGTGTCACGTTTAAAGTTAATGGTCAAAGATTAAAGCCATATCTAGAATACCAACCACATGGAGAAGACACCGAAATAAATTTGAGTGACCCATCAGATTTGAATTGATTTTTTCTTTTCGGTGGTTTGACTTTTCTTTCTTTATTTATTTTTATTCTTTTGCTAATTGAATTTATTTTTGCATAAGTGTGTTTCTTTTGTCATTAACTTTTCTTTTATCATTGTTAATCATGAGTCTCTTACTTAGACCGTTCCTCCTGAACATTCTTAAACCACTTCAACGTGTCAAAACTCATCTCAAAAGACAGATTCATTCTTGTAAAACACATCGCCTTTGGGCTCTACAACCACCAGAGTTAGTAGCCTATGTTGAGGGTTTAGAACGCCAACTCAGAGATATTGAGAAAAGTGTTTTCGACATCCAGTTGGAGCTTGAGGTAAATTCAATAAGAGGACGATTTTGATTTTCTTTGTGTGTTTTAATTTGTTTTTATTTGTGTGCTTTAGTTTGTTACCCCGGTGAAATGGCGGATAACGGTACTCCGTGACAATCAAGTCGGTTACTTCAGTTTCCCATAATAACTGATATTCTGAGGTGAAAGAATGGACAGAACCGAGATTCTAGCGAAGCTCCACAAGCGATTCCCTGCACTCCCTCAGAATGCCCTCCTTACGATCTACAAAACTCGGTCCGAACGCATGCGACTGCTCATGAGGAATAACATACCTGCTGACATCCGTTGGTTAATTGAAGCAAAAGTACGATTGGCAGGTGAGTTACCTCCAAAATTTATTGCATACATGCCTGGTTGTGGGAAAGGAAACTATGCAAGAAAACGACGAGCTCGAAGAATTTCTGTTGCTTGTCATAAGTGTGCCAGAATAAATTGCAATAAAAATCGATGTTCTTTAGGAATGGTATCTGATAACAGGGAAGATAAAATTCAATTCATTAGGGATGGCTTGAATAAGGAGTCATTGGATGATATCCTTTTGTCTCTTGAAACGCATCCCATTGGATATGTGCAAGGAGCGATTCTCCAGTTATGGCCTTTATTCCAGAAAGAACATGCACGATATAGTCTCGGGAATCTGACTATAAAAGACCCTGTTTGCCAGTTTATAAGAAAATTGGATGGGAAGCCTATCCTCGACCCATAGAGGGCGTTCAAGCCGTTTCTGGACGTAAAACCAGAGGAAGATGTGAGCCACAATCGCAACTACCTGTAAATATCCTTTTACTTTACTGTTATTTTATTTTATTTCACTGTTGCTTTATCAGTGCATTATTGTCTTTAATAATTTTCTTACTGTTTGTTTTTACTGTTTGCTTTTTGACTATCGAGCCATGTCCTTTACGCGTTTTTGACATTGACCCGCCACCTCATACACAGTTGTGATCCATTGTCACCAAGAATCTTAAATATGACTTTTTGTTAAGCACTCACAAATTGTTTTTGAGAAATATCCCAATGGCAGCTACTCCCAGTAGACAATTCAAGAACATTTGTGTGCTTTCTGGATTTACCTATGGCAAACATAAAGAGTTTGTTGATGTAGCCATAGATCTTGGTCGAAGCATAGCAGAGAGAAAATTACACCTGGTGTATGGAGGAGGTAACCGAGGGTTATCAAAATTGGTCTCAGAAGCTGCTTTTGTCAGAGGAAGCCAAGTGTTAGGCATCATCCCTAGAGTCCTAAAACCTTTGGGCAGTGTGTCTGACTCCACGACTGGAGAAGAATTAGTCGTCTCAGGTATGCAAGAACGGATAACTGAAATGCTCGATCATGCTGATGCTTTTATTTTCCTGCCAGGAGATCTTGCAACACTAGAGGCACTTATCACACTAGCATCTTGGGCCCAACTGCACATTCACCAGAAACCCATCGGTTTGTTAAATGTCAATAATTTTTATGATGGCTTTATCGCATTTCTTAACCATGCAATAAAAAACTACTTTATTCCTTCCAGTGCGAAAAAACTTTTTATTTGTGCTCACACTGCTAATGAGCTACTTGACATGTTACAAGCTTATAAACCAGAGCCAGACCCCTGGAGCTTTGTGTTGGAGCGTTTAAATGATGATGGTAACAATAGCCGCAGTAAGAAGTACAAATTAGATTTAACTCTTCGCCTGTAACTATTTTCTTCTGTGTTACACCAACCAGGTGATGTCTTCTGAACTCTACTTCTTTTCTTTAAAACATTGAGGACAATGTTTCGTTCTGGTTGGGGGGAGGGAATAATGGACAATTGTGGAATCTTGGTTAAGTTTTTACTAATTTTTTGTTGTAAAAACTAACTGTTGCTAACTTTTTGTGTTGAAGATGGCTGAATATGGAGTGTAGTGACTCTAGAAACGCATCTTCATTGTTTAAAAATAAAAAAAAAATTTCATATATTTTCTTTTTCTTTGTTATGTTTTGATGTTCATTTTTCTTTTTCTTTTTAATTTCTCCTTTATAAATATACATTTTCCAACAAAATTTTTTTTTTGAGTCAAAGATGGCTGAATACAGAGTGTAGTGCCTCTAGAAACGCATCTTCTTAAAAAAAAAAATCATTTTCTATCATTTTCTAATTAATTTTTCTGCATCATTTTCACATTTCTGCATGCATATTTTCTTTTTACGTTTAGAATAGGTTGGGGGGTAGGGTGTTGTTTAAAAAAAAAAAAATTTTTTTTTTTTGATTTGTTTTAACATTGGATAACATGATGATTTCAAATTTTAGTATTTGTATTATCTTTAGTCTGAAGTAATGTTACACTATGTTTGCTACTCTACATGTTGATGTCGGAGACAAAAATGAGTTGCTTAAAGGAATGAACATGTCATAATAAATACCAAGTGAGTTTTTGAGCCTATTATTTTTCTTGGAGAGTAACCCTTTTGCCCATTCTTTATATAGCTTAGCAGTTTATTATTGTACACGATCTCTAGATTGCTTTTGAGTTAACCCTAAAAAAAAAAAAAGAAAAAAAAAGAGTGTGTTGTTACATTTGGAAGCCCATTTAATTAGTAGATATGGAAGATTATTTAGAGTCCTAAAAGATGATGGAAAGGCCTTCTTTGATCCGTTTGAGCCTTTCTAGCCATCCCTTTTATGAATATCCATAGTTAGCCCTTTTGAGCCTTTAAAAAAAAAAAAAAAAACTTTTCTTTCTCAACTTATTATCTTGACCCACTCCGATTTGGAGTATTACCCAATATCTTATAAGATCCATCACCTTTTTATGTTTGAGAAAACTGTAAATAAATATTTTGTATATTAAAGTTATGCCTAGTTCAAAAAAAAAAGAAAAAAAAGAAAAAAAAATAGAGAGAAACAAAAATTGTTGCTTCAAAAAAAAAAACAACAATAATAGGTGAAATCCACCTTGTAACTTTCAAAAAAAAAAAATTCTATGCATTTTTCTCAAACATACATTTTGTCTTTCTTATTTTCCTTCTTTGTTAGCTATGTCCCTAGCCTACGTTACGTCCTAATAAAAGTCCTTCTTGATTTTAGGGAACTATAATCTGAAGTAGAAGCTAGTTATATGGGCTAAAAAGATGTAGTGATGCATAAAAAAAAATAATAATAATAAATAAAATGGGTTGACTAGCATTTTTATTTGACTGGAGATCGTATTATTTCTAAGTTAAGGGCACATTTCTTTTTGGTGAGAGCATGTGAGACCACTTCTTATTATTTTCTCTCAATTACCATTCATTGGAGTGACTATTTTTAATTGGGTTTAATTTCTTTGTGAGAGTGTCACTACTTCCAGTGAGATTTTGGGGTTTAACATGTCATTCTTAAAGGTAGCTACAACAAAGTCTACTAGGCTGATTCATGTGGATGGTTGATGTGGGTGTGATGTTTCTTTAAACTTGAGATAATGCTTATACTTTTATTTGATTGTTATCATTAATCTGATTGAATAAAAAGAGGTTTAAAAAAAAAATCATTTTTTGAATTTTTGTTTTCTCTTTATTTGCTAGGGACTAGCAATAAGCTGGTTGGGGGGTGTGTTGAGTGTTAGAAAGTGCATATTTATAAAGGAGAAATCGTTATTTTATATATCAAGTATTGCTAACAACCGTTACTTTTATGTGTTTAAATTTCTTGTACTTTAATTATGTGTGTTTTATTTTAATTAAGTATTTGATGTATTTTAGGGGCATCATAGTCATTTCACAATAAACGAGAGATCAAATGGCAAAACGGACATCATTTTTGAACTCAGGACGGTCGAAAACCTTAGGAGGAGTATAAAAGGAAAAACGACACTGTTCACACGTACGGTACTGTTCACACGTATGGTACTATTCACATATACGGGTACTGTTGTCGTTACTGTGCAAATAGTGGCGGTTGACTGTACTGTGCAAATAGTGGCGGTTGACGTTACTGTGCAAATAGTGGCGGTTGACTATACTGTGCAAATAGTGGTGGTTGACTATACTGTGCAAATAGTGGCTGATGACGTGGCGAAATCCTGAGCGTCCAAACTGTTTTTAATCCGATGGCCATGATTTACTCGATGTAACTATAAAAAGGGGGCCTCCCCCCCTAATTAGACACCTCTGAATCCATTTTTGGGATTCATTTTCTGTAATTCTCTCTCTATCTTGTATTTTCTTCGTATTTTAATAAATTCCCATTTTGCCCCTAGTTCAACTATGAGTGGCTAATTTTCTTTCAAGCTTGGGTTGAAGGTGAAGTCTCAACATGTGTCATGGGCTTGATTTGGTAAATTTATTTTCTCTTCCCCTCTAGTTTTTGTGGATGTTTTGACTTCTCGTCGACAAATAATACTAATCTTGTCTAGTACTGCCCTGGTTTCACCGGCACCCTAGTATAAGATTATTATTATTTGGCACGATAAGCCCTTAGCACCATATTTATTAGAGCGTGGTTCATGAGGTGTGGATTCCCCTCTCATGATCTAATTGGCATTAATATGGAATATTTAGCCCATGATGCATGTTGATACGGATCCAGATACCCAAGTACGTCATTTCAATTGATTTACACTTCAATTTATTCCTGCCATTTTATTTCCAATTCCAGAATTTAATCTTGCCATTTTAATTTAAGTTTTAGCATATTTCAAATCATTTCCACCAACCATCCATTTACAGAATTAATTCTATAAATAATTAAAATCCACCTCCTCGTGGGATCGACACTCGCACCATTAAGCTATACTACAATAGATTCGTGCGCTTGCGAGTTCAATAAAATTTGCACAACATCGTTCTTGGTGGTTGTAGTTTTTTCTCTTGTCGTTCTTGGTAGTTGTAGTTTTTCTCCGATATAAGAGATTTTCACTGTGTGATTAATTTTATTCTTTATTTATTTTCTGTTCTTTGTTTGGTTTTTTTTTTCTTTACAAGATCTTAGGTAGGATTAAACTTTCATAACACCTGAGACTTCCAAAGAAAAGAGTTGTTTGTTGTGATAACTTTTCATATAGTAGATTTTTCTCTTGTTGTCCTTAGCAGCGGTTGTTTTTCTCTGGTAATGAGCTTTCCATGTAAATTATTGTATTGTGTGATTGATTTTATTTTCCATCTATTTTGTGTTTATTATTTATTTGATAATTTTACTCACAAGATCTTGGATAAGATTAAAATTTCCTAACACTTGAGACTTCCAAAGGAGATAGTTGTTTGATGTAAGCTTGATGGAAATTAGATTGGTGCATTGGTAAAACGATTTGATATTGAATTTTGGTTGGGTTTGATTTTCTGCCATAGGCTCTAATACCATAATGAAAGGTGAGGAAGGATTTATATATGTCACCGCACTGTTTCTCATTGGATGGCTCATTAACAAGACTTTCCGTCTCATTAAAGAAGGTTTGAACACGAGATCAGGATTCTCTCCTGATATGATTTTTTTTAGTAAATTTTATTATTGTGATTGGTGGTTAATAAATTAAAAAATAAAGGTCGTTAAATCTTAATCATACACTAATATTAAAATAAAGATGTCAATAGATTTATAAAGATCAAGAGAGTTCAGATCAGGAGAAGATCCTAATTCCAAATATGCGTCTGCCGTATGATAAAGTAAATAAATTGTGTTTCACCATCATCGTTTGATTTTACAAAATTCCAAAAGTAGCAACATTAATAGTATTCACAGCATTAGTACCCAAAGACCCGCCCTGCTTGGACACGAAGTCCTCGTATGCAATCTCGGGTTTCCAAACAATTGTTGAATTAAACACAACAAACACTTTATTTGAGCATTTCTTATGAAGTAAAGTAACAAATAAATATATTTTAAAATTTTTTAAATGTATAATATAAATGTGCACCTCAATTATTTTCGACGCAACGCAATCCCAAACAGATACAAACTTATTCAAGTTTGGTTTGAATTGGTCTGGTTTAATATGCGCTTCTTATATTTAAAGACCATGTCACAAATTTGAAAAATTCTAGAGTACATTTGAGATACTATGTAATCCATACAACAAGTAATGATAGCATGACATATGTGCATTTATTTTAAACCACTATCATACAGGTGGTGGTTGAATTAAATTCAATTACACAATGTCATGCATGCATCAATTGGTTGTAATACATCTGACGTATCCTAGAATTTCTCCATAGATTCTCAAAATGTCCTGGCTAGTAATTGGTCCATGTCTTACCCGATATGCAATTGGATTGGCATTCCTTGTGGAGCGTGTCATTAAAGAGTCATAGCCTTGAATTTTTCATATATGAGTCTTGCCTTACAATAGGCTAAAAAGAGAAATTCCTATCTAAGAGCCTTTTAGAAACTTCTCAACGCAATTGTCTTTTGGGAATTATGCAGTCTATGGTCCACCAACACTCCAAGTCCCACCTTGCAAGGAAGATAATGGCGAAGGCTCTAAGAAAGCTATTGTACTTGTTTTGAAATATATTTTGCCTCAACTGTATCCATCGTACTAATAGCAATTGGTAAAAAAGAGTAAAACAAGAGTAAAAAAATAACAAATCGGGAAGATTTGTTGTCTCTGGCAACATGGAGAAGAACATCCTATCTGAATATTCAACTAGCAACTGATGGATTTAATGAATGCAACTTGTTTGGTAGAGGCAGTTTTAGATTAGTGTATAAAGGGACACCTTTTGATGGGACTAATGCTGCAATAAAAATATTCAAATTGTAGCTAGAGAGAGCATTCAAGAGTTTTAATATTGAAACCTTGTAAAAATCTTTGGTAGTTTTTGTAATATAAATTCAAAGCTTTGGTGTTGAAGTTCAAGTTGGGATTATATGCTCTTTTAAAGTATATTAATTTATTTTCTGATTAATAAAATATTTGAGATATTTTCAATTGCATAAATATATATTGAATAAGGTCTGTTTAATCATATTATATGTATTTATGTGATCATCATATAGATTCACATAAGACATAAATATAAGTTATCTTATAATTAAATAAATTTAGTTCGCAGATGATAAATAAAGTTGGGCACTTTATTTAGGTATAGACTATAATCAATTCATTGAATGATTTGTCTTAATCATGTATGAATTTATTGATGTAGTACGATTACATTGAACAAGATCACATATGAGATTTAATTAACTTTATAATAACTGTCTAACTTATTAAATCTCATAGGTATTTATTTTACTGTAATCTTAATCTTGAGTTAATTATGATTTTATGATTGTAATTGTTATTCCATTTGAGTTACCAATGGACATGACACATACTTGTAGTTAAGATTACTTGGCATCTTGGTGGGAGCAATTATGAGTATTGGAGTTATAGATTAACAATATAGAATTTGTACAATACATCTCTTGATGGGTTTTCAACACTTGATCATAGAATTCTCTGGCCAGAGTGTGTCAACATATTTAGTATGTTGAAAATGATAATTAGAGAAAATCAGTAAGTATCAAATAATAAGATGTAATTAAATTGATTGGACAATTGAGATATCGATTTAATTAATGATGTGTACAAAAGATTGTGCAGTAAAGAAATCAATGTGGCTTAGGATGAATTATTATTCAAACATACAATTATGGAAGTCAGTTCCAATCTTTTAGTGGAGTAGATTTGGAATTAAATAATTAGGCTAGTTTAATTACAAGCCTAATTATTATAGTCACTATTGTATGTTCTCAAATGATCCCTGGGTTAGCTTATTTATTTGATTGCACTACTACTGGATTAATAAGAAATATGACTAGCTATTTGGGTTAAAAGGTAAAATATATTATTTAGTGGGAGGCTCCATGTAATATATTTGTGTCTAAGAGGTCTTGTGTTATTTCACAAAGTGAACCCCTATGACAAGAAAGAAATAACTTACTTTTGGTTTATTATTTTTAATCTAAATCAAGCTTGATTTAATATAATTAAATAATATTAAAAATAGAGCCTAGGGTTTCCACTAGACAGAGATATAAAAAGGCTTATTTTCTCCCAAAAAGAAGATAGCAGTCACTTTATACAGATCAGAGTAAAAAGATTTTTCTCTCTAATTTTAAGAGAAAATTTTTTTCTTACTAGTTGATTTAGTGGTGATAAATGCGCCCACACGTCAAGTGCAGATCAAACCTGAGTCATAACCTGGAAGATTATTGGTGACAGTTTGTAATCTAACAAGCGTGATAATGACGGATCATGATCTAACATGAGTAGTGGTGACAGATCGTGATCTGAAAGCCTAAATCACTTCAGTGAAAAAAACAAATCAGATTTTAAAGGTACGATTTCTAAATTATAAATTTTATATTGTATGAGAGCGATCTTAAAATATTTTATAAAAAATTTAAAAAATTGATTTTTCTCCAGTAGTTCATGCCCAACGGCTGTCTTGAGAAGTGGTTGTATTCTTACAACTATTTCCTAGATATCCTGCAAAGATTGAATATAATGATAAACTTGGCATTAGCACTAGAATGTCTCCATCAGTGTCATTCATTGGCACCTATGGTCCATTGTGATTTGAAGCCCAATAACAGTCTCTTGGATGAAAATATGATGGCTCATATGAGTGACTTTGACATTTCCAGACTCTTTAAGGTGAAGGAGATGATTCTATGGCACAAACTATAACAGTGGATACAATTGTGTATATGGCACCAAGTAAAAGTTTCAAATTATGTTCTTTTTAAAAGCAGTTACAATGTTTGGGTCCATTATTATGATTTTTGTGTGGTATTTATTTCATAATGGCATATACGTCTACTTGATAAATTGAAACTAAAAAATGCAGAGTACATAATCAGAGGGAATTGTTTCAGCCAAATGTGATGTCTGCAGTTATGGTGTATTGATGGAAACTTTCACGAGAAAAAGGCCCACCGATGAAATGTTCACCGGAGAAATGAGTTTAAGGAGATGGGCAAAGAAGTCATTACTTCACGGACTGACTGAAATTGATGATGCAAATTTGGTGTGAAACGAGCAAGCTTTTTCTGCCAAAATAGATTGTTTATTAGGCATCATGGATTTGGCATTGGATTGTTGTATGGAGTCACCTGGGCAAAGGATGCATATGACTGACGCTGCAGCAAAGTTCAAGAAGAAAGACACTGCAGCAAAGTTCAAGAAGATCAGAGTGAAGCTTCTGCAGCAAAGATCAGTCGCTGCAACTAATTAATGTAAAATATGTTGTTATGCGCTTATGGTTGTTTGTTAACTTTGTCCGTACACTTTCTTCCTTGTTTTTGGGGAATAAAAGTCATTGTTTTGAGCGGAACATAAATTGGACTGAGATATATGATTTTCGAATTTGTATCTTAGAACGTTTATTATATTTTGATTCCAGATATGGTATGTTTTTTATTTAATAAATATTTTGGAGATTATGTAATTGTTCCTCCAACAAAGTGGTCAGATCTTTGAATCTCTGCTTGTCTTAGCGTCTTTATTTTCTTTCTTACCCTGTAAATCGAGTTATTATCTTTTGTATACAATCCTATATGGTTTTTTAGAAAGGTGGAACTATAACAAATTCTTAGCTGAACTTCATAATTAATTAAAATTCCCAGCGAGGGAAACTATATAGTATCACTCACAATCACAATTGGACGCTTGAACATTAAACAAAACACTTCAAATGACTCTTCATGGGCTCATTTATTTAAAAGCAAACTGTTGTACAAACCCACTCAAAAAATCCTTATTCAAACATGAATTCAAGTTTTCATTTCCCGTACCTACCGGTGCTAATACAGAAGTAAATACTCTATAGTTTCCATTTAACAAAGGACAAAGGTAACACATTATTTAAGATATAAACTATGATTTCTAACTATATAAAAAATAATAAAATATATAAGATTGAAATCTGAGGGCTTACTAGTCAAGGTCTTCGCAATAGTCAAGGTCCTCATCATTTTGTGAAAAAATAATTTTGATAAATAAATAAATAAGAAGTCATGATTACTTAGAAATAAATTAAGGGCCATAAGCCCTTAATTCACGTTACGAGGTCGCCTCAGTGGATGGATTTGGAACTATATAACAATTGACAAGCATTAAAATTTGCATCGATCTAATCATCTAAAAAAAAATTTTTTCTAAACTACGAGATGCTCCTGAGTGGGCTCTAATTATGGAAAGTACCTTTAATTCCGTACCATAATTTAATTTAATTTACGTTCGCATCTGATCAGCTTATAAGGAGTAAAGTACTGGCTAAAGTAGTGACTCCATACGAGAATGAGACTTGAACCCCTTAAGGAGTGAGAGTGTCGAATTATTCACACCAACCAACTTTAGTTTAATCATCTAAAATTATAATTTCAAAGGATGAGCGTAAGTCAAATTAAGGGGCACATGATCTATAGGCTCTTGCATTAGTTTTTGTTCTTTTGTTGGATTTCACTAAGCAACTACACTTTCCGACAAAAATAGAATAATGATTCGCCACTTTATATTTAATTGAGATACTTAGGTAGCGTTTGTTTTTTTGTCTGAAATTTGAATGGGTCTGAATTTGGCTAAAATCTAAATGGGTCTGAATTTGGCTAAAATCTGAATAGGTCAGAATTTCATATGACTGAATGACGTGTTTGTTTTTTCTTTTTCAATATCTAAATATAAGTGGCATCTTGTTTGTTTTTATAAATCATAATCATTTTAAATATGATTATTTGACATTTATGTCCTAAGAATTATTTATAGTTGTTATAAATTTTAAGAGTTAATACAAAATCAAGAAGTTAACTAAAACGACCAATCAACATCAATGGTCAAAGCGATTGAGGCATCAATAAAAATTCAGGAAATCACATATAAAATAATACTGATGTCAAAATAGAATATTTATAAAATCCATAAAAAAGAAAAAAGAAAAAACTTACCTTAGCACTGGAGATTCAACAGGCTGTGCTTGAAGAATTTTAGTGCTAATGAAAAGGAGAAAAAATAGAAAAAATAGTTGAACGTGAATTAAAATGAGACAAAAAAGGATTAGGTTTTATAATATGGAAAATATGTCTATTTAATAGGGATATTATTGGAATATAGTATTTATTTTCTATTCAGACTTTTTTTCATTGAGATAAAAGTCACTGAACTTTACTTTTTTTATTCAGATGTAAATATTGAAAATCATATATAAGTTGTAAAAAAACAAACAAACAAATTTTAAAAAACATATGAAATTAACAACTTTTTAAACTTAAGACGTTTAACAAACAAGCTCTTAGTAATATGGTATTTTATGTGTGATTTATTGAGTGAATTTTAAAAATAAATGGTTAATAATTAATGATAAAATCAATTAATATTATACACATAATATTAAATAATTAGTGACACATCTATGAATATCTTAACTAAATATTTAAATTTAACAAACATAGCATTATTATTTAAGAATTAGCTTTGGTGATTGCTTGCCATGATTAAAAAACATTTTTAAAATAAGGACTAAGTGGATATATAGTTGCATTAATTTATTGAGATTAAATGATCATTTATCCTGTACATGGATATGGACCCCGACGAAACAGCTTTTTAAGTTAGCAGCAAAAAATAGTTGTGAAAAAATATTGGAAACCGTAAAGCTTGGTTGTTCCGGTTGTTCCGATAGCTCGACTTGGTAATCTATATATTCTCTATTATTACTGTAGAAGTCTTGCGAAGACATAACAGGGCGTGGGGCCTAAAAATGATTAAAATTTGGAACAGTAGTTATATATGAAAGTAAATGTGTGGTTACATAGAAAACGAAAGGTCTCCTCTTAAGGGAAAAAAAAATGTCGTATGTGTGTATGGTTAGAAATAAAGTGCCATATGCATTTTTACTTGGAAACCTATGTCATAAACCATGGTGAGTGACACGACTGAGAAGCAGATGCGTTTACCTGGAAACTCATGACAGCCTTTCCATTTATTAATCTATCTTTTGAAAGCCGTGCGTCACTTGTATAAGTAATGATATTTTTATTCATTTTAAAGTTGTATCAATCTTACTTATTAGCACTTAGGTTGCTCTCTATTTATTAGAAAGACCGATATGCTATTATTCTACTTTGTTCCAGCGTTGTTGCGCTGTTTCATGGCCAGCTTAGCTATGACAACCGTAAAAAGCATAACAACAGATCAATCAGCTCTTCTTGCATTTAAAGCTCATATCACTGATCCTTACAATGTCCTGACAAAGAATTGGTCAGTTTCACACTCTATATGTAGTTGGGTTGGAATTTCTTGTGGTGCTCACCATCATAGAGTCACAGCTTTGAATCTTTCGTCTTTCAATCTCAGAGGCACCATTCCACCACACTTAGGAAATCTCTTATACTTAATGTACCTTAATATTAGTCATAACAATTTTCATGGCCATCTACCTAATGAACTACGGTTATTACGCAGCTCAAAGTTTTTAGTTTCGCTTACAATGAGTTGAGCGGAAACATTCCATCATGGATTGGTGTTTTATCCAAACTCCAAACCTTGGCTCTTTATCGTAACAATCTCACAGATCCCATCCCTAATTCCCTCTTCAACTTATCAAAGCTAGAGGTCTTGTCATTGGGGAACATATGTTAAATGGGAACATTCCTTCCAAGATAGGTTAGCGTCCCAATTTGATTGCGATCTTTATGAAGGACAACTATCTTTCAGGCTCCATATCCTCGAGCTTTTACAACTTTTCCTCCTTGAAAATGATTCGATTAAGTTCCAATAGCCTATCTGGTAGTTTACCGAATGATTTGTGCAATCGCCTGCCAAGTCTTGAGCAACTTGTCTTACGCTCGGATTCTTCGGCCAAATTCCGTTAAGTTTAAGCAAGTGCACTCAACTTCAACATTTGTGGCTGGAGCATAATAAATTCACTGGACGACTGCCTGAAAATATTGGAAATTTGAGTAAGCTTAGGAGTCTTGTTCTTGGACATAAGGCCCACAACAGCCTACAAGGTATATTCCTCGTCTTTTTGAGGCATATTTGCGTTATGTCATGAATAATTCATTTTATATATTTAAATGTTGTGAAAAGAAATTGCTAAAAACTAGACATGTCAAAATGCAGCCCAGGTGAATATGGGTGGATCTACATTCAAGGTTTGGGGTAATTGACCCCACTAAAAAATAAATTTACTTTAATTTCTTATTAATTTAAAAAAAAATTGAAGGGGATAATTTTGTAAATAAAATTTGATATTGTGGTCAATTTTATAATTTTGTTTTTATTACGGTATTGTCTCCTACGAATCAAGTTTCTAGTTATCCGTCCCTGCTAGTGGATGACGCAAAACATTCCAGCTGGTCGTGCTATAAATTCAAACTAATGTTTATTTGTGTAAAAGTGTTTTATTTTAAAGACTAGCTACTTTAACAATTGTATAATACATAAAGGTCATGATATCTCCACCTCGCAGTATTTGAAAATCTACTATATTTTCAAAAGTAATTACAAAAGTTGCACACTATTTTTGAAAAATTACATATTCAGAAGAAATTTGGAGAAGTAATTAACTAAAAATATTTTTATGACTTAGATTTTTTCTTATTATATTTGATTATAAAGATTACTTTGACGAAAGTTTAAATTAACTATTTTATCCTTAGAAGACAAAACTACCAAGAGTTTGATTTAACTTTAATATTTTTCTAATTTTATACCAAATTCATTTTTTTCTAATAGTACTTTATTAGTATGATTATTAAACTTTAATTAAACTAGTTTAATAATCTAACATAGTGTCTTTATGGCGCAATACTCATGTAAATTTTTAGACGGTCTAATTTATGTCATTTACATATAAGGGTTGTGAAAATAATAATTAAATTTCATTTTAAAATACTATATTATAAGTCAAAAAATTAAATGCCAAAATTATTAGATACAATAACTCATTATTGGGTCAATTTGGTCGCTTTATATCATAATAATAAATTAGTAAATAAAAATTATATTAAAGTTTATGATCAAATATAGTCAAAGAAACCTTAAAAAAATTAATTAGAGGATTTAATTAATTAATTGAACAAAACTTTTATTGAGTTGTATTGTTTAAAAATATTGTGAACTTACTGCAATTATTTTTCAGAAGTGAGGTGGATTTACAAAAATAATACCCAATACAAAACACCAACCAAATTATAAAAAATTAAGAAAAGGACACCTACACTCTCAAAAGTTTAGGAAAGTAGTTATGTAGACTCACAAATTTTCAACAAGGGACACTATGAACTCTTTTTACTATAATACTCTTAATACTCAAAGTCAAAAAATATTGATTTAAATAGTTTAATTTATCTTGTAGACTTAATATTATAATATTTTTAAGATATAAAATAATTTTTAAAATGTAAATTATTATATTGCTGATTGATCTGTTGTTAAATTTTTTAAAGTCTTCGTAGCTAAGCTAGCCGTGAGATATTGTAACAACAACATAGGAACAAAGAAAATTGATAAGCGCATATTATCGTTTTTAATAGATACAGAAACCTAATTGCTAGGTAAGATTGATACAAGTTTTAAGTGAAGGAAATTGACATATACTTATACAGTAGACATGTGAATGAAAACAAATATACTTTGTTATATTTCGTCATTGAGCGAGTCGTCCAAGTAAACCCATTAGTCATACTTACCAAAAAGAAGAAGATGCTCAACAACGCGTATGCGTGCTTAGTCTATTTGTTCACACTACGCAAGGCTTAATGGCAACCACCATATGTTACTTTTCTTTTCTCTACAAATGCAAAAGACGACCTTCACTTGACTTGGGCTAATAATTATACGTAAAGAATTAATAAAGCTAAGGACAAGTATGGTAATATAGATTTAAAATAATTGTTATTAGTTGTACGGTAAAAATAATTAGCTGTGAAAAAAATAGTTAAATATTTGGTCAAATTGATTTTTAAATGTCTACGAATTTTAAAATTAGTCGTATATATTTAGTATATCTTAGTGTTAAACTACTAAAAGAATATAATTGACTAAAATGAAAATGATATTGAAGAAAATTTATTTGCACATTTATATACATGTATATATAGTTTTTTTTGTTGAATATACAAAAATTGCTAACTAAAAAATATTTATATTTCATAAAGTTTATATCATCTATTTTGTTATCTCAATATAAATGTCTATATAAATAATTGTATTAAGTATAAAAATTATTGTAAAAAACAAATTTTTAAAAAATTACTCATTCCTCATTTTTTTAAAATCTACAGTAGGATATGATGATTTTTCACAAAAGTGATTTTTAAAATTTTCATCAAACACTAAAATTAACTTTTAATTTTTTAAAATCATTATTAAACTTCTCAAAAATAATTTCAAATGGACTCTAAGTCTCGGATGATCATTCCATAAAAAGACTATTTTACTATTAGATGGAAGGACACAATCTAATTGGTAATTCAAGTGACTTTTCTTTGGGAAAATTTTCTCATTTAACCACTTCTAACTTTTAATATAAAAAAAGATCTCACTTCAATTTTTCTTACAATAGCAACTACTTACAAATCTTTGGGACTAAACTACCCCTAAATTCTCAAAACAAAACATAAACATTTCGCTCAATATTATCCAACTCCCAAGCAACAGCCGAACATCCACACAGACCATCAAAATACTCATCATTTCACCTCTTCCACATTATTCAACTATCACTCAACCTCCCTTTTATCCATCTCACATTCATCAAAGTAATATATTCATCTAAGAAGCAACAAACTAAAGAATAATAAGAAGTTAAGGTTAGTATTTCTTCAATTTTTATCTCTTATTTTTTTATTGGGTTTATACAAAAAATCAGTTGCTCATTTTATTATAATGTGAGTACATTAAATAGTTAATATGAGGTCATAAGTTTATAAATTAATAAAATTTCTGCAAAATCAGACGAAAATGAGATTTAAACGATGATGAGGACGAAACCCAGAATCCAAACGATAAGTACCTATTGTCCTAAGGACAAAACTATCGCCGTGGCGACAAAACTATCGTCCAAGCTTAGAATGACTTGTCGCTTGGGCAACAGGTACATGTCGCCTGGATTTTGCTATTCGTCACCCGGGCGACGTATTAATATATAATATTGTCGCATAGGCGATAGTGCTGTCACTTGGATCATCCGAATTTGTTGATAATTAGTTATTTATTTAATATAGTAATGTTATTGTTTGGAGTATTTTTAATAAAGTAATATTATTATTTTGCATCAAGTTAATGGAGTTAGTAGTTCTTAAGATGTATTTTGATAGAGCATAAGAGACTTTGGAGGATGGTTGTATAGAGTATGAGAATAGAAAAGTTACTTCATTTTGTTTCCAAAAAGATGCAGTTATTGTTTGCCGTATTTTTAATAAAGTAGTATTATTATTTTGCATCAGGTTAATGGAGTTAGTAGTTCTTAAGATGTATTTTGATGGAGCATGAGAGACTTTGGAGGATGGTTGTATATAATATGAGAATGGAAAAGTTACTTCATTTTGTTTCCAAAAAAATGCAACATTTGAACAATTTATTGCAAAGTTATTCCCTCACAGTAAAGACAAATGTGAAATCAACTCATCCGGCATAACCCATTGATTCACTGTCTACAGACATAATGGACGATGAAATGGTGAGAGTGATTATGCGTATGAACTTTGATCCAATAAACTATGGGTGCACTCTTAGTTATGTGACGACAACTCCTAAAGTTCCGATAGAACCTCTTTTAATGCCATCAATTCAAACTTCAGCCTTTGAACACTACTCTCCATTCCACTCCCATAATCTTCGATTGATATTTTTAGTGACCAGGGGTGCATTTGCTTATCAGACATATCTAAACAATAAATTAGGACAGCATTAGCATAAATATTTTAAAGAAAAAAATTGAAGCAATTGGAAAACTCGGGCGACAGCATGTTTAGTTGTCGTCGCCTATGTACCTTTGTCGCCTGATACATGGGCGACATGATCTATCGCCCAAACAAATTTGGGTGACACAATTTTGTTGCCTAGATTCAATTGCTGTCTCCCAAAAAGCAGGTGACACTGGTACAGGGGCGACATCATGTATTGCCTAACCAAATCATGTTGTCACCTATTTACATGGCTGGGCGACGCAAGCGTGTCGCCTGCGTTGCTCAACCTCCCACGCAATGCGTGGCCATTTGGTTTGGTGATGGGGAGAAACCACCAACCTTGCCCAAGCTTGACATGGCCAAATTTTAGGCAACACAAGCAACCATCCACGCTTTTTATTGGCCGACACACCAACCTTCTCTTTAACCTCAAAATAATTCTAAATTTAGATTAATAATTTCTTAAAGATATTTAAACAAACACTTGGTGTGCCATTTATTAGATATCTTAATCTTAAAAATATTCTCATATTTTCATATCCAATGCACATCCTAGTGATTAACTATGATCAATGATGAACCAAGCAAGCAATTTTAACAAAAATTTATTCTAAATTCATGAAAAAAATCAAAAAAGTACCTAAGCCACCGAAACCATATGTGCAGAAACTTGTTGGAAGCAAAATAACTCGCACACGCCACTAGAAGTGAAGGAAATCACAGCTAGAAGTGAAGAAACTTTGCAAAACTCAAGAAATACTGAAAGTGAAGGAACTTTGTGTGGGCATATTCCGGACGATGTTTTTAGGTCAATATTGAGCAAAATGTTTGTATGTTTTGTTTTGAGAATTTATGGATAGTTTAATCCCAAAGCTTTGTAAGTGGTTATTGTAAGAAAAATTAAAGTGAAGTTATTTTTAATATTAAAAGTTAGAAAGTGATTAAATGGGAAAATTTTCCCTTTTCATTACTAATCAATGTGAAATGTAACTCAACATATAAAATTGATTGGACGACTATAGCCTTTACATTTTTGGTCCAATGTATGATCATCAACAAAAGCATAATACATGGCAGCTATACAAGTTTGCAAAGAAGCTATTTGAATACAAAGGTTATTAGATGAGTTCGGGCACAAACAAGAGAAAATTTGTATGTATTGTGACAGTCAGAGTGCCTTGCATATTGTAAAAAATCTAATCTTTCATTTTAGGACAAAACATATAAGAGTTCAATATCACTTCGTTCGAGAAGTAGTAAAAGACGGAAGTGTGGGTTTATAAAAAATCCATACGAAGGAGAACCTAGTAGATATTTTGACCAAGCCAATCAATGCTGATAAATTTATCTGGATAAGATCCTTTTGTGGCCTAATAGAAACGTAAGCAACATGACAATGACAGAGCAGAAAGGATGGTGTGGAGATTGATTGGTTTTAAATTTAAGCTCAAAGTATGAGAATGACAAAAATGGCATGTGGGCATACCCTTCTAGAAGGTGGGCCCGCCCATTTTGACGAAGATGGTATTGCTTCCGTCTTTGAATGGAACAAAAGAAAAATGGAGAAAGTAGGAAAAAATGGGTGTTGGGCCGAAAAAGAAGAAAAAAAGAACAAGTATAAAAGAGGACACAAGACAATTACGTGATTCAGCTTTTAGCCTATATCCACGGGCGAAAACAGAAGGAAAATATTTCATTAGTGAAAATGAGTTACAAGTATTGTAATATTTTAACTCACTACCTAAAACTCCAATACACTCAAACTCTCAAAACACTAAAACAAGAGCTTTATTATTTAAGCTCTACAAAATTCTCTACTCTCTTAAATTGAGGAATTACTTCTTACAAAAACTAAATGAATTTGCTCATTCTCTTCGTTTATATTTATAGAGAAAATATGGGTATTATTCATTAATTATATATTATTTTTTATTTTATTACTTTTTTTCTTCTTTTTCAGCCCGGCACCCATTTTTTTCCTTCTTTCTCCATTTTTCTTTTGCTCCAGTCAAAGATGGAAGCAATGCCATTTTCGTCAAAATGGGCAGGCCCACCTTTTAGAAGGATAGTGCCCACATGCTATTTTTGTCATTCTCCCACTTGGAGATTAGATTGAGAACCAATCAATCTCCATACCATTCTTTCTGTTTCACCATTGTCATGTTGCTTATGTTTCTACTAGGTCACAAGAGTATCTACTCCAGATCAACTTGTCAGTATTGATTGACTTGGTCAAAATATCTACTAAGCTCTCTTCGTATGAATTTTCTATAAATCCATACTTTCGTCTTTCACTACTTCTCGAACAAAGTGATACTGAACTTCTATATGCTTTGTCTTGAAATAAAAAACTAAAATTCTAGCAATATGAAAGGCACTTTGACTATCACAGTACACAAAAATTTTCTTTTGTTTTTGCCCGGACTCCTCTAATAATCTTTGTATCTAGATAACTTCCTTACAACCTTGTGTAGCTGCCATATATTTTGTTTCTGTTGTAAATAAAACCACAATGGTCTGCAATTTTCAAATTCAGCTTACAACTACTCCCGCAAGTGTAAACACATAGCCAATAGTTGATTTTATTTTATCAAGGTCTCCTGCAAAATATGAATCCACGTAGCCCCTGACAGTAAATTATAATCCACCATAACATAATGTAACATCTTAGGTTCCTCTAATGTATCTCATAATTCTCTTAACAGCTATCAAATGCTCTCTACCAGGATTCGTCATGTATTGACTGACTGCTCCCACTGCTTGTGCAATGTCTGATCTAGTACATATCATAGCGAACATCAAACTTCCCACCGTTGATGCATACAGTACTCGAGACATCTCCTTCCTCTCTACTTCATTGCTAGGACACATAACTGAGGATAATTTGAAATTAACAAAAGTGGGGTAGAAATTAACTTACAATCGTGCATGTTGAAACGCCGCAAAATTTTCTTCAAGCAGTTCTTCTGAGAAAGTCAAATCTTCTTGTTATTTCTATCTCAGTGAATTTTCATCCCTAGAATCTTATTTGTTGGTCCCAAGTCCTTCATTTCAAACTCTCTAGTCAACTGTGCCTTCAATTCTTGAATTCGATCTTTATTGAGACTTGCTACCAACATGTCATCCACATACAATAATAAAATGATGAAATCATTATTTTCAAACCTCTTGTAATATGCACAATGGTCTGAGCTGAGTTTTTTGTATCTAAAGCTCATAATGAAGGAATCAAATCTCTTATACCAACACATCGGTGCCTGTTTGAGACCGTATAGAGATTTGTTTAACTTGCAAACTAAATTCTCCTTTTCTCTTTCAACAAAACCTTCTGCTTGGAGCATATAAATTTCTTCTTTAAGTTCTCCATGAAGAAATACAATTTTCACATCTAACCGCTCTAGATGTAGGTCAAATACAGCACACATTACCAAGACTACTCTGATTGTTGTAAGTCGAACTACCGAAGAAAATATCTCATTGAAGTCAATACCATCTTTCTAAGTATATCGTTTCACCATCAATCTTGCACGATACCGCTTCACTTGATCATTGCCACTACGTTTGATCTTGTAGACCAATTTGTTTCCAATGACTTTTCTTTCGTGTGATAGTGGTACACGTTCTCATGTCTTGTTCTTATATAAAGTTTCAATTTCTTCCTACATTGTTGTCATCCACAAAGTAATATCTGAACTGTTTAAAGTTTTATGGAAAGTTGATGGCTTTCCATCCTTTGTTAAAAGACAATAGGCAACATTGATCTTTGTGACATACTCCAAGTGTCATGCTGGCGGTCGTCTCTCACGAGTTGATCGACGAACTTCTGGAGTCTCGACCTTGACTGATTCTTGTTCCTCGTGCTCTAGTGTTACTTCAAAAGAATATGAATATTCTTTTTCCATATTATTTTTTGCATATACCTGTACAATCTGACTTTTCTTTTACAGTGTCATCATCTGCATATTTGTTTTGCAGTTGATCTTCTACAAAAATAGCATCTCTACTAATGATGATCTTGTGGGCAGTGGGACCCCACAGATGATACTCATTTTCTTTATCAGCATATCTCAAGAAAATAAATCTCCTAAATTTTGGATCCAGCTTTACTCTTTCTTTGGCATTGTACATTACATATACAGGACATCTAAATGCATGTAGATGGGAGTAATCAACTGATTTTTCGGTCCACATTTCCATCGTTGTCTTCAGCCCAATTATTATGGATGGCAACTGATTTACTATATAACAGGCAGTTTTGGCTGCTTCTGCCCAAAATGAATTGGGTAGACCAACAGTTCTCAACATAACTCTTATTCGTTCTATAAGAGTCATGTTCATCCGCTCTACCACTCTATTTTGTTGAGGAGTGTATGCCATCGTGAACTGCCTCTTAATACCTTTTTGCTTACAAAAAGAAAGAAACTCGTCGTCTGTATACTTTCCACCATTATCTGTCCTCAAGCTCTTGATCTTTTTCTTAAATTCAAGTTCCATCTGCGTTTTGTATTCTTAAACATTGAAAATACATCTGACTTTTTTTAATTGGATACACCCAACATCTCCTAGAATAATCATCAATGAAAGTCACCACGTATTTTGCACCTTCCATGGATATATCCTGTGATTCACAAACATCAAAATAAATTAAGTCTAAAATACATTTACTTCTAGTAATAGATCTACTAGACTTTGATCTATACTGCTTACTTATAACACAACTTGTAAAATGGTAAACTTACCGATTTAAGTCTTGGAAGCAATTTTCTCTCAGAGAAAATCGTGAAACCTTGTTCCGACATGTGACCGAGTTTAAGGTGTCACGTCATCGTTGATTCTTCTCCATTTAATGCGACACACGCATCAGCCTCCTGTAGTGTTTCTCCTTTAAGTATGAATAAATTAACATCAATCTCTTCTACCTTCATCAATACAAACACGACAATAACGATCTTCATAATTTCATTCTCCACATGAGGTTTATATCTATGATTATCCATTTTTCCCAAAGATAATAGATTTTTCTTCATGCCGTACCTCCCCAATTGTACAAATTGTACCATCAAATATTTTGATTTTGATAGTACCAATACTAGCAATCTCCAAGGCATGATCATCTCCCATATACACAGATCCTCCTGAGATAGGTTCATATGTGTGGAATCATTCTCTCCAAGAGATCATGTGCCAGGTAGCTTTTGAGTTTATGAGCCAGACGTCAAATAGCCGTTTTTTACCATCTGAAATAGTTGTTGCCTCGCTGTAGAAAATTTCGCTATCATCCAAAGTACTTGCTACACACCTTGAGCATTTGATGACTCAAGTTTTTTACCACTCTTTTCTCTTCTAGTTACTCCAACACTTTCTTGATGTGCCTTTTCTTGCCATTATTGTAACATTTAATATTCTTGTTACTTCTGGATTTTGATCTACCATGATTGTGACTCCCACTAGGGCTGCGTTCTGTTGATCTCCCTATCGTCACTGATAGTGCCTCCGCTTGCTACGAACTTGCTTGTCTGTTTTCCTTATTTTTCCGTTTGCTCTCCTCATTTAATACGGAGATTACAACATCGTCGAAAACTATATTATCCGCTGAATTATTGTTCGTCAGGTTGATGATGAATTGATCATACGAATCTGATAGACTTTGAAATAAAAGTTCTGCACGTTCATTTTCCTCTATATTATGACCCAACATTGTGAATCATGAAAATAATCTTTAAGGTATTAATATAGTTGGTCACCGTTGTAAATTCTGTCATTCGAAAAGTATAAAATTTCCTCTTCAAGAAGATTTTGTTTTGTAGTGACTTAGTCTCGTACACTTTTGTGGGAGTATCTCATATTTCCTTTGCTGTAATTGTCTCTGCCACACTAGATAATACTCCGTCTGCAAGTGTCAAGTGTAAATCAGAAATGGTGTTACCATCAATCTCGCTCCACTTGTCATCAGTTATCTCCATAAGTCTTTCTCCAATTGCTGTCAAGCAATTATTTTTTCTCAATACAGCTTTCATCTTCATTTTCTACAACGAAAAATTATTCTCGTTGAACTTCTCAATTTCATACTTTGCAGCCATTTTATTAATAAATATTGTACACAAACTAGTATATCACTTCAAATAGTTGTGAGTATTTGTGAATATGCATACCAAGAAAATTCTCAGGAAAGACTGGAAGAATCACAATGGTCCCACTTAAATTCAAACTCCTTAAGCTCTTATCGTCTTTGTCACAAAACTTTCCTAAACATATACAAAACCACACAATTGTTTTACTCACACCATTATTCCCTACTTTGTACCGCAAAATTCTTATATCGCTTCCACCATTTTTCGTGAACAGAACCATATCTATGAACAATGCCATATACGTGAACAATATCATATACTTGAACAGTGCCATAATACATGAACAATACCCAACTCTAAAGAATACAACCAATAGCTCTGATACCACTGTTAGAAAATTGATGGGCGAAGCAGACACGCAGCTAAAATGAAATTAGAAGAAAATAAAAAACAAACATAAAAGAGGACACTAAGAAATTACGTAAGAGTGACAGGATAAAAAAGGCAATCTAAAGAATGTGCTCTTTTGACTTTGTAGGAGCATCCACGCATGTCTGGTGAGCTATCAATTTGGAGGAAACCAATATCATTTAGCTTTAATGCATAAAGGGCATTTCCACGTTAGGGATGGAAGATGCAGCAAACCTGCAAATAAAATCTCCTTTTTCCGACAAATGTTTCACAATGCAATGTCAATTTAATCTAATTTTTTGTCCTCAAAGAATTTTTAAGTTGATAAGATATCTTATAATGGAGCAAAAGATTTACGAGCGAAATACCTCCACGCCAACATAAAGCTAAACATTGAAGAACATCATATATTGAAAACGGAATTCAAGAAATAACCAACATATTAAAACAATTTTAGAGAGATCAAATTTGGGAGGTAATTGAAGAGTTGAACTATTCAATTTCGGATACACACCAGTTTTATGCACCAAAATATTGAATTTGCAGGTTTAAATAATGTTGAAATGCAAATTTTCTCTAGTGGAAGATAAGAACTCAAATCAGGCAATACGAACATTTGTAAGTCTTTAATTGGATTTTGTGGTCTAATTATAGTCAAAACAAGAGAGCTTTGATATCATAACGTGGGTCACTAAACTAAATCATGGAAATGTTAACTTTTAATCTTCACATTACTTGTTGAGTAATGTTGTATTATCAATAACTAAAGTCAAGGGTTCTCCTTTAAATTGGCGTGATAAAGATTAGCTCATTTTAACTCGATTGTACCTTTTACCACCCTCCATTTTCATTTCTTATTGTTCAACCATCAATGTTCCCATGTCAAATGGATCAAAAGCTACCCACATCATTGCCTGAGCGGAAACATTTAGGATACAATTATACTAAACTATGCACACATGTATTAATTATACATCATTATAATCAATATAATCATCTAACCATCAATACAATTAGTCTGATGCATGACAGAATATCTGAATATTGAATATTTGAATTGTTGGACATACTAATACAATCAAATTCTTCTATGCCCGGCATATTTTAACTATATTGCAGGATGGAAGTTCAAGAAGGGTCACGAAGTGACATAGGCATGTTGTGTTATAAAACTAAAATGAGGGACAGTGTTTAGTGACCAGCGGCACGAATTATTTTAATCAAATTCTTCTATGCCGGCATATTTTAATTACTCTGCAGGATGAAAGTTCAAGAATGGTCACAAAGTGACATAGGCATGTTCTGTTATAAAACCAAGATGAGGGATGGTGTTCAGTGACTAGTGGCTCAAATCATCAAGCAAAATGTACTATATCAAAAAGAGACAGTCTCCATTTGAAACGACCAGGAAAAGCACTCATTCAGAAAATGTATGGTATAGAAAACACTATTATAAGAAGCAATAATAATCTGGAAAGGCAAACTCAAAACAGGTAAATTATCTTCACAGGTCATTATGAAATTAAATTTTGTTTGCCCAATGTTGTAAAGTCACAATAATGGCCAAGTGAAACTGTGAATCTTACCAGCAAATCCATAAATGCTAGCCAAGGACTTTTCATTCCTTGCTCATTCACTTGTTTGCAAGCCCCTTCAAAATCAGAGATCCATAGGCCATATTAACAATAAGAGAGGTTAGCAAACACAAAAATGAGGTAAACTTTTTGACCGTCCTGTGTGCCAGAAGTATGGAAGCAACAAACCGAGTAATTTCTGCATTTAATATGATGTGGTTAGGATTGGTTAATGCAAAATAGTACCAAAAAAGGTGACAAGCTGATAGAGATTTATTGTTGGAAACCACTATCAAGTCCAGTTTCTCATAATGGAACATGAGGCATTAAAATTTGATGCATGCAAATAGCAACAGTTGATGCAAACAAGTCTGATTAAGACAAGGAGAAATGATTGAGGAATCAAAGCCTGCAAAAGGCTGACAAAAACACATTCAAAACGACAACTGGGAGTGTTTTAAAGAAAAAAATTAAACTCAACCAAATCAATGTCATTTTGAGTGTATTTTTGACAGCCTTTTGTCAGGCTTTAGTTTAAATATCAGTGCTCTAAGAAAAAAGCAGAAGACAGAAGTTCAAAGCATCTTCTCAAAATGATTGCTCATTACAGAATGATCGATATGGCACATGCAGCATGAGGAGTTAATTGTGAAATTATTTCTTGAAATTAAACCACTGTTTTCACTTCTTATTGATATGGCTAGTAAAGCCACTTTTCAATGGCGTGGGTTTCCATAGATCTTATGGAATTCTTTCAAGGTCTTTTTTCCTGAAATGAAATTTGGAAAAGCTTTAAAGGAGTCAAAAAATCTCTTAGGGGTAACACACATAAAAAAATCAATATTTTATGGCAATTTTAATGAGAATAATAGAGAAAGATAGTAATATCCACACAAAACACACAATGATATACATGATCTAGCTTTTAGCCTCCATCCATGCTTAGAGACAACAATAATTTTTCAAGAACAAAAATGGAGTCCAATTGCAATATTCTCTCCCAAAGAGCGTACACTTTTTCAACTCTTGCCTTTTCATTTTTCACACCTTGGCTTATGAGTCTTTGGGTCAACTAAATGTCTCTACAATTTGAATAGAATGACTGGTATGTGGAGGTTTACAGATGCAAGAATTAGACTCCAATATTTGTTAGTGAAATTGTAGCTCTTTTGTCTACACTTATGGGCACAAGCTAAAAGCTGGATCAAGTGTCATTGCAAGTTTTTGTTTAATTGTCAATATTTTTCCCTATTACCTTTATTAATATTTGCCATAAAAACTGTGTCCCCCACAATAAGTGTTATCAATATTATTTGATACCAATTGCCAACCTAGCAAGAACTTTTATGCGTCTTTGCCAACTTTTCAAATTTTATCATTGACAAGGAGACTGATGTGAATACCGTCACATAATCGAGTTCTCTTAGTTTGTTATTGTTGTTATAGGTATATCAAACCAAAGATTGGCTAGCTAGCTTTCATGATTCAAGGTTATAAGCAACAGTGTTGACAACCCCTTTAAAACAACTTCAGCAGTGATGCAGAAGCACAGTTGACACTCATGCAGATGTAGAAAGAATATAAGTGGTCAAGGACTCACCATGCAATATTGTCCCAGTGAAGGAAACCACCATGGCCTCTTGCATTCGTAAACTTGTAAACTGCCCCGGACACTAAGACAAATTATTAAAGCATTGTCAAATTGCAACGGTACCATAATATTATATTAAACTAAATTATAATTTTATGAATATTGCCAAGATACAGGAGATTTGCTAAGATACCTTCATAACCATCAAGAACTGGATCTTCAGACAGAAGAAGAGGTGTATCTAGGTCAATGAATCTGCAAAGACAATATACTAGTTAAAATTCATAAGAAAAAATTGAATATAATACCCAACAAATATATTAGTTCGTACACGAATGTCCAAGTTTTTGAAAACATTTCTTTTCAACAAGCAAGAATCAAGATACTTACTTGAAACACCCAAGGCCAGCAGCAAGATGACCAGCAAAGCCCATGGCTAGTCTGGTCTCAACCATACCACCAATCATCAAGTTTAATCCTGAAGCCCTTACAACTTCTATAATTTCAAGGGCCCCAAGGACTCCAACTTTTGCAAGCTTAATGTTAATAACATCCGCAAGATTTCCTTTTACAATTTTCTTGACATCATCCAAACTCCGACAACTCTCATCAGCTGCAACAGATACCCCAAATTTGTCTTTGGCAATATGACTAACATGGCCAAGGCCTTCCCAATCATCTCTATGAACTGGTTGCTCAAAGAGAACTGGAGTGACCCCCATTTCTAGAAGAAAGAAAACAGTAAAAAGGTGAGCTTCAATGATCATAGGAGTCTTAATACTTACCAATTGCTGAGATATAATAAGGTACCAATTTGTTTACGAAAAAGTAAAAGGACTGCAGCGTCAGATCATGCCCAAGCAAGAGTTCTTTGATTTTATGCCAGTTTTCTATTTATAGCAGGCATGAAAAAAAAGCAACCGAGCACTTTATGTAGACACTTTACCATATAATTTTTCAAGAACTTCAACAGCTTCCTGTGGTTTGTAACCCTCATTGGCATCCAAGATGAATGAAGAATCAGGGTGGACAGCACGTATTGCTCGTAGGACTTCTATGTCTTCCTTCAGATTCTTTCCCACCTTAAGCTTCAGGGTAGTGAATCCTTGTTTGCGATATTTTGAAGCCAGTTCAGCTGCTTCAGCAGGGGAAACAATTGGAATCTACAAATATAACGGAAATAGCTGAGGCTAACTTTTGCTTACAAAAAAGTAATAATTTGCTTTATTGTACCGCAATATAAAACTTTTCAATCTTACAGAAATCACCAGCACCACCACGTGGTTCATACTTTTTTCAAGATAAACATAAAAGACAAAAGATGAAATAATTATCAGAGTGAAGTGTTTGTCCGTAGCTAGAATCACTGGAGCAGGAATTTAACTGTTATATCAGTGGTTATAGTATTTGAAACTCCACCAAAGAGTCTCCACAAAGGCATGCTGACACTTTTCGCAACTGCATCAATCAGTGCCATCTCGACTGCTGCCCTAACCTTCAATTGCCAGAACAATTTAATGAGTAAAGCCAAAAGAAAAAGAAAAAAACACTTCTGCATTTTAAGATACAAGCATCAAACTAAATAAAGAGTAAAATAAACTTTTAGTAGACCTATGACAAGATGTGCAGAGACATGAAACATGTCATTTCCCTTAAACTGATAATCTGGATTGTATCTGCATAATGAAATTATTGTCAAAAAACAAGGCACATATAGTTTTAACAGTAATAAATACAACTAGTGAGTCATGGAGGACAGTAATCATTCAAATACATGTTTGGTTTTGCACTGACTATCAAGTGAATTGCAAGCAAAATGCTAACATTTTTTGAGGAGAATCATATGGAATATCCATAAGACTCAAGGCGTAGGAGTAATTCATGAATGTAGACCCATTATCTGAAGCCCCAGTCTCATTATGGTCACTTACAATCAATTCAAAGTAGAAACTAATTTAATGCAGCAGGTATGAGCAACCATGATTCGAAACGGTTATAGGAAGATGAAAAAGAAACAGAGAGAATAATTTTCAAATGATGTCCTTTCTCTCACTTTGATTTCCAGAAAACTTGACTCGAGCAAACCAAATACTAGTAGAAATAAAGCTCACTAAAACCTTCAATTTCTACATGTACTAAATAATTTGCTGTCATTTTCTGCATTCTCCCGACAAGCAGGCATATTTAGAAAGAACTCATATTTGTGAGCAAATCTATTAGCAACCAAATTATTTTTACAAAATATAACAAACGACCCAATTGTAAGAACACAATTTCTAGACCCGATCAGATGATATTGGATGTCTTGGCTGAAGGCCAGAGGCCAAAGCCAGAAGGCAAGTTTACTCTTAAATAACGAAGGATGAAGGTCAATATTTATTTGGGCTACAAATTGATGATTAAACATGTGAATACCAATAACTACTTGCAATTAAATTGTCTGCCTAATTTCATACATAGGTGAAGGTCACACCACTCCTTAATCATAAAACAAGGCAACAGAGTAACCAATGGTACTCAATTCCAATCAAAAGCTTACAATAAAAGCTCATCATTTGAGTAAACAATACACTCCCAACTAAACAACTTCACATAAAAATCCATCAAAAAAATCAAAATAAAAATTCCAGAAGGATCTTGAAATCCCAAGAAAAAGAAGAACTTACAGAAGCAAACTGATGACCAGGGAGAAGGCCAGCAACCACACCAAAAACAGAACCCAAAGCCATGGCAGGGCTCTTTTTCAAAACCTCACAAGCCTCACTGGTTTTGACCATCGCAGTCTGCTGATCCTCAGAAGTCACGTGAGGCAAAACAGGGGCCTCGCCCCACCCAACACATCCATTACTAAGCTCGATTCTGATAGCCACATTCTCCACTTGATCAAGCCTCGAAGTAGCAATCGTAAAAGGCGCAATCAGCGGCACGTTCAAGGGCCTGTTCTCTGCTCTCTGGACATCCACTGTGAACGTTTGCGTCAAGTTCTTGAAGCTGAAGCTGGTTGGGGCAGCAGCAGCCGGTGGTGATGACGCCATCTGGCAAATGGGTTTTTGGGGTTTGATGTTATTGAAAGGGAGATAGAATCCAACTGAAAGCATTGGCGGTCGGGTTTGATTGGATTCTCGGTGAAACAAGCAGTTGTTGTTAAAGTTGACGAGAATCTTGTTGCTATCGTTAATGTCGCTGTTGCAATTGTTTTCATTCCAAGAGTCTTTGACTCGAACGAACTGCTGTCCATTTTTTATATTGTTTATGTTTCGTTTTCGACCTTTCTAATAATGCTCATCGGACTGTTTTGTTTCTTCCTGTGTTGGGTGAGTATGTGACCTGTCAGGCTCTTCTTCTCATCAAAGCACTCTGAAGTCGGAAATTATTTTATTTTATATTTCTCTTATTTTACTGACGTGTAATTTATAAATTTATTAATTTTATCAAAAACATATTTTCCATTGAGTTCTAATATTTATTCCGGTCAAACCTCCAAACTAAATAAAACGGCATCGTTTTGTTTTTTATTTTTTATTTTTTTATTTTTCCAAAACACATGTCGTTTTACTTACTATTTACAAAACCTGTGAACGAGATAGCCATTCGTTTCTTCTTTTCTTCGTTTCTTCGTTTCTTCCTTACTGAAAAATTCATTACTTTCCTTCCTCGACCGAGGTCCAACCATTCGGAATCCATAGCAGAACACTTCATCCTCTTCGTCTTAAGCTAAAGAAAGTGATTAACAAAGAATGCACCCATTTAGTGAAGAAAGTGATTAACAGCAGCTGTGAAATTTGTCCTTGAAAGCTGAGTTTCGGCTACTAAAGTGAGTTTCGACGGAACAAGACCAACAGCAGCTGCGAAGTTTCATAACAAGATTAACATTGTCCCTGAAAGCTTGAATTTTCGAAGCTTGAATTTATTTTTGAGATGTTGATATGTAATAGGTCATTTTGGAAATCTTATATAATGTACGAAATTTTTCTTTAGCCGTTTAGATTGTGCCTTCCAGATGCTTGTGAAAATGTATGTTGAATGTTAGAAGTCCTGCTTTAGAAAAATTGAATTATTGGGCACTTTCATTTGCTTAAGCAAGTAGTTTATGAGCTCTCTCATCGTTGAAACAAATTTTGCATATAAATAGCTCGGAAAAAAGGAAAAAAAGAAAAAAAAATTCCAATACAATGGATCGAGCTAATGAAGCGTTGTCTTCATTTTCTTGATGCTATAGGAGTAACTGCAAGAAGTCATCATTACTTCCTTCAGTATTGTTCCCTGCTGCTGCTTCTTCACCGTTAACAACAGACTTTGTTTCTACACTTTCAACAGTAGAACTTATAATATATTAAAACCATAGAGAAATCTTCTTTGTTCTCCTTTCTTCACCTTGAATTAAACCATGAAAGTACCGGAGAGAGGTCCGAAATATTTGGTGTTCCCATTAGCGCCATGAGCTTTGCAAGCTTAAACTTTAGCTAAGACCCAAGTTTAGTCCCCTTGACTCCTAATGCGTGCCAGTGCCGAAACGTCGTCGTTTCAAAGTGTATAAAAGAAAAAAAACTTAGAACAGAAACGACGCCGTTTTGAGTCGTTTGATCCGGGATTTGATCCGGAGCAAATATCATTTTCATTTCTATTTATTATAGGAATATTTTCAAAACTACCACTTAAGTTATTCTAATATATCACTTTAGAATTCTAATCATTACTTCTTCCCCACCCAATGCTTTAACTCTATTTGAAAAATATTTATGTCATTAGGGTATTTAAGATATTTGTATTTTATAAAATATTTGGACAGTCACTAAGAAGACTCGAACTCTCTAATTTATGTCGACTAACTCAACTAAAGTGTTGTTAGCCACTATTATTAAATTAAATATTGTAAAAGATATGTTTTATGAAATTGAAATAAATTTGTGTAATAATTTTTCCCCTAGCACACAAATGTAAGACCCGCGTGTAAATTATTTACAATAAATTAAATATATGTAAACTACTAAGAAAGAAAATGTGGTACCATTCATACTACAGTTTTACCAGTACACCAAATAACAGTACTGTTTATACAATAATACTATTGTTTCTATCATACTAGTATTTCATTAATAGTTAAATATTATTTTTTGTAAAGTATATTTAACTGAAAAAGTTATGAAATTATTACTAAATAATTAAATTAAAATTATTACTTTTTTAAAGTATTTCATTAATAGTTAAATATTGTTTTTTGTAAAGTATATTTAACTGAAAAAGTTATGAAATTATTACTAAATAATTAAATTAAAATTATTACTTTTTAAATAATTAAAAAGTAAATAAAATTATAATTAAAATAATTAAATAATTATTACAGTTTCTATCATACTAAATAATTAAAATTATACCTTTTTAAAAAAACATTACTAAAAAAGATCGTCGATAGCCATTCACCACCGATGACAACCATGTCATAGATGATAGCAAAATGAGATTCTTGTGATATGGTCTAAGGGTGTCCAGAATTCAATTCGATTTGTTCAATCCGTCCAATCTGTAAAAATCTAATCCATAGATTGGTGGATTGAAATTTTAAAATTTTGAAAATCCGCAGTTGGTCGATTGGATATGGAT
>JAQOOD010000003.1:16615859-16786289 GCA_029633175.1 Citrus glauca
CGTGGGCTATTGCTCATCATAAACTGAGTAATTTCACCGATAAAATCAAAACCCTTATTATAATTAGTTAATTTTTAAATATCACTCATTTTACTTGATTTTAATATATTTTAAAAAATATTTTGTGGCACTGCCCACTCAAATTCTTATTAATTTTGATTCATATAACTAAAATAGTTTTTTAAAATAAGGCAAAAATAACATAATTTTATTAGATAAAAAAATATGAATATTAAATCTTTGATCAAATAAATGATTGTGTCATAAACAAATTCTGTATCATAAGCTCCCTAGAGAGTGGCCAAACTAATGCTCCATCGTTTAGGGGTGGTAAAAATATCCATTCGGTTTGAATCTGGACCGCACTCAGGCAATGTGGCCGGGTATGAATCTGGGCCAATCCTGAGCATACTTGATTAAACCGGGACCTTGCCCGGAACCCAAATTTAAATAAAAAATAATATAAAATATATATTATTTTA
This sequence comes from Citrus glauca, assembly GCA_029633175.1. Lineage (NCBI taxonomy): Eukaryota > Viridiplantae > Streptophyta > Magnoliopsida > Sapindales > Rutaceae > Citrus > Citrus glauca. The sequence continues at coordinate 16,616,342 of JAQOOD010000003.1, forward strand.
AATATTTATATTTATTTGACTAATCTATTATACATATAAAGTTTTAAATACATTTTCATGTCAAATTTCATTGAAATAAATTTAAAACTTATAAAATAACCAAAAAGAAATATATATATATATTATATAATATAATATAATATTAAAAATACAAAATTCGAGTACAAAAACCCGAATTAAAAACCCTGACCCGAATGCCAAGAAATTACATTCAGACCGGATCCAAACAAACATTGCGATACCCAAATCTGGACCCGGGTTTTACCAACCCCACCGTCGTTTAACTAGCTAGGCCTAGCCACTAGTTACTCCACATTGTTCATTCTTTTATTTGACTTATCGTACAAGAAACTGTATGTAGCAAATATTCACAATAATAGAATCCATCAAACCCCAAGACCAAAAGTGATTTCCGGTACAATCAACTTTTACATACCAGTGATTTCTAGATGTGTTGTCGCCAATTTTAATCATTTTCATCAAGAATGAATTCTTCGGAAACGAATAGGCTCAAACAGACTGATCAAATACCAATGATGTTCTTCAAATGTTGAATTAAAGACAAAATTAACTCTAAAATGTGGAGCGAAATTAGCAAGTTTTTTTTGTCATTTGGGCTTTCAAACTTTACAAATATATAGTTTCAAGTTAATCAACTTCAGCCTTGGATCACACATCAACAATGTCCCCTGAAAAAGGTCCAGATAATTGACAAAACAGTGCGTGGAGCTAGCTAGTCATCAAGATGCTTCTGGCTTAAAGTTATTCTTCTCTCAAGTGGTACGCTTTTAATTAGATCAAGATGGGCATGTAAACTTTATGCAAGCATTTGCTAATTAAACTAATGAAGGCTTTTATGAAAAGATCTGCAGTCTTTTTGATTTGTGGAAGCGGGCATGCAAAGCAACCTTCAATGCGAAGCTCCAAGCTATTCCTTACTTTGTTCTCTGCATTACTTGCTACCAAGCCTAGCTACAAAACCCACATATATCCCATCTCCTTGTGTGTGTATATATATATATATGCATATGTATGCATATTACTGATACTGGTGCAAAATAAATCAACATCACCATTCACCAGCACACAAAATTAATTAGCCTATAATTAACATAACGAAACAGCCATGCCGACTTACACATCATCATCCGAGTCCGACAACGAACCCTCGCGTCCGTCGAGAACCACCCCACGGCCACGCCCTCCGAGGTTGTTGGGGAGCCAAAAGCCAATACATGACATTCTCGGGGGAGGAAAAGGTACTTTGCATATATGCGTGCGTGCGTGCGTGTGTTTTAATTTTTATTTAATTTCAAAATGTCATTTTGTTTGTGTGCATTATTAATTTTGATGATTGGATTCACATAATTCACAGTCGCGGATGTCTTGCTATGGAAGAACATAACGGTGTCAGCCTCGCTTTTGATTGGAATGACTGTGATTTGGTTCCTGTTTGAGGTTGTGGAGTACAATTTTGTGACCTTGCTCTGTCACATTTCCATCACATCAATGCTTGCACTCTTTATATGGTCTAAGGGCGCAGAATTTTTCAATTGGTATCTATCTATTTATTACTTCACAAACTATACCATTCGTAACAATGTTTTGTTTTTTGTTTTGCCTATAAATATTGACATTTGAATTATAAATTCTCAGGAAACCTCCCCAAATCCCGGAAGTAATATTACGGGAATCAACATTCAGAGAGGTTGCTTCAACTTCACGAGTAAGATTCAATAAAATCCTGTCAAAGCTCCTCGACGTGGCATGTGGAAAAGATCCGGGACTCTTCATTCTGGTATTGCCATAAAACTGAGGAGCTTCCTTCAAAAAATTTATTAACGAGTTATTTTCTTTTTATTAATAACTGACGTACCGATTGAAGCTGGAATCCAAGACCTGAATCCTAGGAAGGCCGCTCCTTGCCACTGGAACTGGACCTTGCATTCAATTAATCAGTTAAATAACTTATGTTCTCTTATATATTATGCTACAGGTAATAGCCATTCTGTATATTTTTTCCGTGATTGGAACTTACTTCAGCTTCTTAAACCTCCTTTATCTTGGTAAGAATTTCCCACTATAATTCAATAATGTACACATATGATTATTGAAATTTTGGGGCAGTGTGGACTAATAATATGGTTTCTTTTTTCGTTTGCCTGAAGGTTTTATCTGCATTTTAACGGTGCCGTTTCTGTATGACCGATACGATGAAGATGTTGATTATATTGCTGACAGAGAATTCCGTCGAATGAAGAAGATGTTCAGAAGGTTTAATTCTCAGTTTCTTAACAAGATTCCAAGAGGGCCTGTTAAAGAGAACTAAGCCACATAATCGAAGTTGTTACTGCTCACGTTACAGTTTCATTATGTGTTATTTACTATTCGGAAAATACAGATTGATCCATTTCATCGATATTGTAAGATACGTATAAATGTGTATATGGTGTGTAAATATGTACTTTGTTTCTATGTAATTTTTATTTTGCTAATATGCAACTACAAGCCGTAACATATGACCTAATAAGTAAGGAGAGACAGAATTTTCTGAAAAATTAGTAAATTGAGGCCATTTTATATGCAATTAATCTTGGCGTAAATGGCTTGATAATTTTCAACTCTAACCATACGTACACTGGTAAATTGAGCGAAATAAATAGTTTTGAAAAGACTTTTATGTTGAAAATATTTAGTGTTGAGTTGTCTCATATTGATTAGAAAATGGGTGATTTGGCTTAAATATATAATGAATTACTTTATTTAACAAATTTATCTTTCGGATTGGAAACGTAGATATTATAAGTCATCCCCCAACAGGTAACTAGCATTAGAGCACGATCCTAATAGTCAAGATGTAATAGACTCAACATTATTAAAATGGATTACCTCTCCAATATCCCAAGAAGTGGTATTAGAGCCAACTCTAATAGTTGAGATGTGGTGGACTCAATGTTAGATAAATGGGTCACTAACATCCCCAATGGTGATAGTTTTAATTGTTAAGATGTTGAGTTGTCCCACATTGATAAGAAAAAAAAGGATGATACATCACTTCAAAAGACTAATCTTTTAAGTTAGAAATCTAAATATTTTATCCCAGCCATAATAATTAATTTGTTAGAAATCTAAATATTCTATCCCAGCCCCAATAATTAATTTTTTAACTATTAATATGATAACATCACATCATTTATCAAGAAATTAATGACACGTCGAATACCAAGTATAAACAAAACTATGTTTTACAACTACGGAATCGTAGCATTATTCCAATACTATAGTTAAGTGATTTATTATCCACTGAAATAACAAAATGTCCCGAACAATGTAAAACGAAAAAATTGTTTTGTTAGGTCTACTGTTTTTCCTGCCCAGACAGAATATAGAGCAGTGATGTTCATAACCTTCAGCGACCAAATATGTCATCAGTTAAATATTACGTTTTTTCAATCATACATACCCTATCCCATCTCACTGTGAATTAAATCATTCCTTGTAATCGAACATGCTAACCTCTTACTTTTACTATTAGAGGCCAACCAACTAGACTATCATTTAAGGATAAATGTTATTAATTAGTTAATTTTTATTACTACTCTTGTCATAAGTGGGTGCCATTTCGTTAAGCTTAAATATGCTTGTTTGTTAAATATCTGAAGTCTGAAATTTTATTAATTTTAGATAATTTTTAAAATATGTTTGTTTGTTTTTTGGAATTTATGTCTGATTTTCATATATTTACATCTTAATAGGAAAAGTAAACTTTTGTGATTTTTATCTGAATGAAAAAAGGTCTGAATGACAAGTAAATATTATATTCCAAAAATATCTCTGTAAAATAACTTATTTCCTAAACTATAAAATCTAATCCTTTTTTATTTAATTTATAAAGACATAAATGTCAAATAACCAAGTTTAAAATATTTTTTATTGTAAAAACAAATAAGATACCACTTATATTTAGATATTTTAAAAAAAATATGTCATTTCGATTTTCGTAATCAGACTCATTTAAACTTTAAAAAAATTCAGACCTATTTAAATTTCAGAAAAAAAAATAAACACTACCTAATTTAGATCTATATAACTTACACGTGGCACCTTTTTTGGTCTTTTGATGCTCCACGGAAACAAAGACCAAAAGAAAAATATATATATCAGAAAACACATGGAGGAAAATGAAAGTAGAATTATAGCATGATACAGAACCCTTTCGATCGATCTTCTACAATAATAGAAGCAACAAATAATTCTTAATCCCTCTCACGATGCAATTAATATTATTGTAATATTATTCTTTTCTAGGCTATAATACAACCCCCACTACGGCAAATAATTTCATTTTTAATAAGGTTTATTTAAACCCTTTCCACAAGTAAATAAAGGATCAGATGAGACTGGCCTAGTTTTAGCCTTCCCAGGGCAAGATCAGAGAAGGGGAAAAAAAAAAAAGTTGAAGTCTTTGATTTAATAATTATGAATAATAAAGAACGAAGATCGTGGCCAATATTTGTTGGTGGTTAGTGCATGACCACAGACCTCCATGTAAAAACAGATTTACAAATTCATTCTCTTTTAGGGGAAGGAAAAAAAAAAACACTGTTTCTTAGAATTTTATTATTGACCAAGACTGTGACAAGAAAGAGTGGGGGTATATGCATTGCCAACCATCATTAAAGTTTTATATGTGCATGTATAGAAAGGGTGGCTGTGTTGACCCCACCACCTCCATTGTCAAAATTCCGATGGTTGTGTCTGCCAATTCAAATGCAAGCTAGACGAATCAATGAAGTTTTTATTAAATCCTAAAATAGTTTGAGAGAGATTGAGATCTGAGTGGTTTTGGACCTTAAAGCCACTTTTTAATTTCTTCTCTTTGGGGTTGAGATACTGTGGCAGAAGGTATAAAACAAAATTATAAGTATAATGTTTGGAGTTCTGAACTTTTGTCACATGTCAAATTCATTAGAAAAACAGCTACAATTTAGCTATTGTTAGTTATAAATTCTCAGGGCTCTTTATATATTGAAAACTAATCTTTTAGTTAAAACTTTAATTTTTTATTATTGACTCTCAAATTATAAGATTTAGATCTAATGCTAAGTTGTACCGTCTGTACTCTAACTCTTTATAATCTTTCATTACATGTATATTATAACTCAACTCTTTATAATTTTTTACTACATATGTATCTATCGCAATATATGATTAAGATTTAATTAGTTTTATATTCTTATCTAATAACTAACAAATATATCTTTCTAAATTGTTAGTAAAAAGCTCAGTAACACAAATCCCAAATTATGATGTATTATACACACAAAATTTTGATAGGCAATGAAAAACTTCCACGTTTTAAGTATAACTGAAAAATTAGAATTTTGAGAGAAGAGTATACGACGACGACAGTATTGAGGACACTTAGGATTATGAATTTTATAAAAGTATAAAGTTTTACATGTGCAATTATCTCAGAGCCACATTTATTGCTTGACTCATTGACTTAGGGCTTCTATAAAAAAGCCTTTGTTGTAGGAGAAGCTCACTTCCCCACACACAAAGCTTATCACCAGTGATCATCACAGAGAGATAGAGTAGATGGTGAGACAATTATTGACAGAGTATAGCATCACTGTGAATGGAGAAGGTGCTGCTGATGGTCTGGCAAGAGCTTGTGTATTCATCTTAGCGGCTTTGCTCACTCTTTCTCTATTACCAGCCATAATCTTTGCTTGTGCAGAAGGTGCATCCAAAGGAAAAACTTCTTCAGCCGATGATTCCAACCTTTACGGTGCCGGCTGCACCGCTGGTTGTGGCGGCGGTTGCGGTGCAGGTTGTGGTGCATGAATTTTACAGCTTATTCATAATATGCAAATAAACCTCGCTCTAAGTGTTGAAGTTAGTAGAATTTGTTTTGTTTTGGTAGCCGAAGGCCTTCGTTGAATGTATTTATAATTAATTAAAGTTGAGATTTAATTATCTAATTATAAATCACATCTTTTTTTTTGTAAGATCCACGACAAAACTCATATCAGCATTGAATCCTTGCCAATGAACTGATGAATGATATGTGATCATCATCACAGAAGAGGTCTCAGTAACTAATTATGAATTACAATCAATTTTTTATGCTGTCAGAAGCTTATACAATTTTGCATTTTATTGTAATGCTTCAGAAAACAAAATGAAGACTAAAATTTTCCAAAGCAGCACAGCACTAGTGAAGATTACGATCTAATAAAAAAAGCTAATCTAGCTCCATGTTCTATGATGATTGATGAGCATTCCATATTCTTTGAATCTGGGTCATCACTTTCGTGGGTCTATTTCGTTCACCCGATGCATGTTAGCCAAAAGTTTTGGTTCACATGCCATACCAAAACCAAAGAAAACCAAGGAAAAAAGAACTTCTTTATTAAAAAAAAAAAAAAAAAAAAAAGATACATTTAAACATTATCACATGTAAATTGATTATTATTCTCTCTCATTTTACAAGTTTTTATCTAGACAAATACAACAGAATGATTGATTATCAATAAAGTAGAAAAGAATAAAAGAATTAATTTTGGCCATAGCCAACAAGTGCACTCGTTCTTCATATAATTTATCTTTCTTCTGTTAACCTGTGTCTATGAGTATGGATGAATTTATCTTATCAAGTGCTCTAAATGTTTTGATTGATAATAATCAAAATAAATAAATGCGGAGCCTTACCACCAACGTCAAGATGGCCGAGTTGGTCTAAGGCGCCAGTTTCAGGTACTGGTCCGAAAGGGCATGGGTTCGAATCCCATTCTTGACAAAATGAGTGTTTTTATTTTCGGTGTTCGGCGGGCCGCATCACATGTTAACGATCTTAATTTATTGACTAATGGATACAAAAATGAAAAATATGTAGCATTTAAAAAATTTAAACTTATTTTCTCATAAATACTTTAATTAATAGATTTCATTAATTTTATTTCTCCCAGTAATCACTTTTGAAAGTATCTGCGTCAGCTTTTTGCACTATCAAGATTAGTTTACTAATATGAATGAAGAAGCTAAGCAATTCTTTGCACCTACTGCACGAATCTCTCTATCTTAATCATGAAAATATTAGTTTTCAAAGCAAGAATCTCTCTTCTAAAGTAATTTATCAAGCTAATTGCTGAGGAAAACGTACTAAAGTGGCAAAAATTGGGTAACATTGAACTGATAATCAAAAACAAACTTTGCCTTCACATTGCAACTATTCAAGCCTATTTGTCATCCTATTCTTTGGATCGGAGGACCCGATTCCTTTGAGCATGCGTGTGATTTACACGGCATGCTATCAGAATCAATGTCGGAAAATGATGAATATGCTGCAAAAATCCTTTTCTTCGATGCACAAGCAGCCCATTGCACTGCACGCTGTGTAGCTCGCCATCCGATCTTGCACGGTAGCTTGATGCAGCAGCAAGCAAATGATAACGGGCAACAAACACAAAATAAACAAGCACTACATGCAAACTCTGCAACTTTACTGCAGAATTTGGAATTCTTGAATGCGGCAGAACAAGATGTAGCTGTAGGTCTTGCCACCTTCATTTGACACCGACTTTCCTCTTGGAGGAGAAACCTGCTTTCCATTTTCACTATTGTCACCAGAATCATGCAGCATAGTCCCGGCCGTTGATGGTTGCCTGTAATTATGGCTCTGAATACATGTGCAAACTTGGGAGGTGTTCTATAAAACTATCCTTAATCAACTCGCTGGTTTCTTCAATTCTTCTTTACCCCTATTTTGAAAAACTTCTTTTTCCTCTTTCAGAAACTTGGTACCGAAGTTGGGGAATATGTCTTTAATGCTTTTCACATGCTTGATTCCCTGAGAATTAGGCCACTTTCCGTCTCTCTTTCAAGTACCATATCATTATACTATTCCAGAATTCCAAGCGACCTTATTCGGTGATATACGTGCTGAATCGTTCAGCTTGCTGCAATTTTCTTCCCTATCTTTTCTTTGCTTCTCTTTAACTTCTTTTGTATAAATTAAGACAGTTATCGAAGGTCACACCATGAACAGCACCTCCATCCTTTCAAAAAGACTTATAGGTCCGAGAAAAATATGCAATGTATACCAAAGTGGTACTATACTGACCGTAAAACTTGTAACAATATGCAAGTATAATTGTAACAACTGCCACAAAACATTTTTCCATTGATCTTGGTGGGTTAAAAGAATCTTATTGAAATCAAATAATATACATAAAATCATCTCTTAACCTTAAAGAATAAAGTAGCCTCATGCTTCATACTTCACATAAAGCACATTAACCTTAACAAGAAACGAAAGCAGCCCAGCAAATTAATCACCAAAAGAACATATGCCGATAAGCTGAACTAGCCCATAACAAGTAACAACATATAATGATGCCGGCATATCATGTGGAAAAATATCTTGCACCTAAATTTGCAAGAGATATTGCCACAATTAATATTCAGTAACTAATGTCGTCAACCTGGAATTGTTTCTCCACATACCAGAGGTTGGTATTCAAAAATTTATGTATGGATTGAGTTAGACCTTTTCGAACTCAAAACCTTTGCACGCAGCCTTTCCATGAACGCTGGATTGGCTCTGAGCCTATCCTTGACATAAGAAGCACGAGCATCATCCACCATTTTATTTGCTTTCCCAGCTTCTTCAATGAGAGAAAAGAGAGTCCTAAGGCAATCTTTCCTGTTTTCCTCCCTATGTTCAAACCTGAAAAAAAATATATATATATATTTATATATATATGGTTTTATCATTATTCCTACTGCATAAAAATGCACGCAATGTCACTGCCAAAGTAAAGATGGGAAGCAAATGAGCAGGCAGCAGCATTAGAATTTTCTACCAAGACAGCAAGGACTCTTTTGGTGCAGATATTATTAGTAGCTCATTAAAGCAAAAAACCCTTGGCTTGTGATTGAATTTGACAGTTACAAGTAAATTCCATATTTCGTTTTGTTATGACAACAAAGACATGATTTAGTATAGAAAGTACTTTCGTATTGAGGTTGCAGGAAGATCACAAGGAGCAACATAGACCAAAAAACCAAAAGAAAAAGTGTCATAATGATTAGTCATATGTTGACTTTACCTCTCACTAGTGATGGTAAGCTCATCTTTCCCTGGATGATACCTTTTCCCAACCAGTTCCCGCAGGCGACGGAATTGATATTTTGAAAGCCCAAGTTCTTTCACAGTAACAGACATTTTTACTTTTCTATTTTTGGGATGCCAGGCATCACCACCAGGAGCAAAGACTGCCCGTGTTACCCACCTAAGAATTGGCCCCTCTCCCGGTGGATCATCAATGCCCTTTTTTGTGTCCGGCACAGCAGGAAAATCATACTTTGGGGGCTCCTCTGTTTCCACCTGTTTCATATATTCAGCAACTACCTCATCCTCAAACTTCTTAAATAGCTCATATGCCTGTTCTGGTTCAAGATCCCCACTTTCACACATGTCCCCCAACTCATTGAACTTTTGCTCCACCTTTTTTTTCATATCATCTGTAAGAGAATTGAAGTTTGAGAAAACCCATTGGATGCAAATTGCAAATGTAAATTTACTAATGCAATTACCGTGTCATTGATATTTGCATAACTTTTCAAAAAAGGGCATGAACAAAAAATAATTAAAGAAGTCAATGCTTTTTAACTACATACTGTGCGCTCACAACATTAGACGCAGAAAATACTAAAAACTGTAATCATTTAACAGAACACAGCAAATATATGAAAATCAGTGGAAGTGTCAGAACATGAAATTAGAGCAGAATCTCAAGTTTTAAGAAAGATTGTAATGGCATTACTATCACCAACATGTAGAACGCATGACAACTATAACTCATGATGTCATTGTCCTTGGCATAGCAGATTCTGGTTGACTCACTGCATCATCAAAACATAAAGAGTACAAAGAAAACATGCTATGAAAAAGGATTTCATAACAGGCATTATTCTTAAAGACATTAATGGGATATTTTACATTCAGAATATCTTAAGCTAATTGTATGAGAAGTTAGCAATGTAGTAAACAGTTAACTACAGCTAAAAGACCAGCAAGACAGTGCCAAGACTACTAAGCAATATATACAAAAGTATCAACTCTAGAATACATATTAACACAAGGATTCTCAGCATTAATTTGAAGCAAACATTAAGATACTAAGATTACCAAATTCAATATTAAAGTAAATATATTCTTATTTTAAAAGTTACCGCTAAACAATGATAGGATGATGAACAATAGAATAAACTACTTTTTACTTAAAGAACTGGAAAAAATCTCATAATATGGCAATGAGAAAGTTAACAACAGAGGAACAAATACCAGGGAGGAGCTTGTCCCAACTCAGCATATCCTCAAGAATTTCCTCACATTCCCTAGTGTCTTTTAAATACCCATGCTGAACCGCCTCACCAATCATTTCATCCCACTTCTTGTCATCCATGTTGAAGTATTCATCCTTAGCCATCTTCTTTACAACATGGTCCCTAGCGCTATACAAATCATCAATCTCCTCATCAGTCGCATACAACTCCTCAAAATCTGATTCAAACTCTTGGTCCTTGACATCATCCAAAGGCTTCAACTGAAGTTCTTCTGTCAACTCATCATCCGTTTCCTCATGCTTCCCCACCAATCTCCTCTGCAATATTGCTTCAAGAATCGATGGCAGCGCCTCTTCGTCCCCTTTGAAATACTTATCTATCCGCATTTTCAGCTCTGAGAGACCAAACAAGTATCAGATCAAACACTTAAAATATAAAACCCAAAGTGAAATGTAAAAACATAAACAAGCTGAGAATTTGACCCAGAGAAATGCAAATTCAATCGCAAATAAAACAAATTAATCGATGCTATGACTACAAACATCACATTATTTTAAAAACGTTAGTCAAATAAATAGATAAATTACTCCTAAATTATGCACATCAAATTACTACTAACAGTCCAAATCTTTCTTCTGGGCTTTTTCATTTACCTTTGTTACTCACATCCTCAACATCAATGGAGACATCTTTCTTCTGGGTTTGTGCCGTAAGTGCGGTTTCGGGAGCGGGGTCAGGGGCACGTTGGTCATTGGAGGAGTCTTTTGAGTCGGACGAGTAAAGTCTGAGTTGGGTCCGAGTTGAAGCAGCGAGTGGAGGGATGAATGGTTGATTTTGGTTTGGATTGTGAAGAAGGTTGCGACTGATAAGAGAAGCATTTCTCAGAAGAGTTCGTCTCATGGTTACTTCACTTTCTAGGGTTTTAGATTTAGGGGTTTGTCAATTTTATCAGCGCATTAAGGGCTTGTTTGGCTGTTTGTCAAATATCCAATTCAAAGATTTGCTCCTCAATTTTATTATTTTCTTTTAATATGGAGACTTTTGCTTGTAAAAGTCTAATTAATGTAAGTTCTTACTTTCCATTACTTACAATTTAGATTCTATTTGGTACAACTTATTAAATAGAGCTTATAACAGTAGAGTTTATACCAATAAAATTTTTAGATATAAGTTATTGGGTGTTTGGTTATTAATAAAAAAAGTACTTTTGAATCATTAAACTGCATGATATTTTTTATATTATATATTTTTTGGACAAACTCTCTAACCTCTACTCCCAAAAGCTCAAATTTGGGCTTTTACTAATAGAGGTAATTTAGCTTATTTAAGCTAAAAAAATTCTACTAAAAAAATAATTAAACATCATAAAAAATTTTTAAAAGTGTTTATGCGATTAAATAAACATTTATACCTCTTAAATAAGTCATACCAAATATACACTTAGTCAAATAGTATTTCTTAATTTTATTCCTAATGTTAAATTTAATATGTTATAATGTAATTAAAATTGCGCTGAAATCAATGTTGATTAGCACAACAAAAAATGAGCAAATTGGCTTTTAAAAGGAATTTCTGCCAAATAAATTTTTTTTTAAAAAAAAAACAATTTAAAAATAAGCGGTCTATTAATTCCCCCACAAAGTTGAAATACCCTTACTATTTTTTTATCCTTTGTTTTCATTCATATTATAGATTTCTTCATTCAATTATGATTATTAGCATCAAGCATACAACCAGAGAGAAAATGATTGCTTGTTGTATTTGGACTGAATTTTGGAGTTTAGCATTGGCATTTGGAGTTCAACATTGGGATTTGGAGTTCTTAGCTTCAATGGCTAAAGTGAAGTTAAAAGATTGGAACTTTGCAACAATATTGTTTTTTTTTATGTTTTTAATAGAAAGAGCTACTTTCATTAAAAACAAAAGAGTGATTACATCTTTGATTTGAAGTGGAAAAGATCCCCTCGAAATACAATCATCATTACTTGCTAGAGCTATTTTAGCAAAAGCATGAGCAGCTGCATTGCATTCTCTTGGAATGTGCTGGATTGCAACCATATTATCTCCTTTCATTTTGTTTTGGATTTTGGCAATGATCCAACATATCTCAGTTCTACCACCTTTCTTCTGAGATGCCAAATCTACAACTTCTTTACAATCAGATTCAATTATCAAAGGAGTCTATTTTGTATCCATTGCCACCTGTATCCCCAACTTAACAGTTGTTGCTTCTACCTGTGCTATATCACCATTGAACATTATCTGTTTAACTATAGGCAAGACACTTTCATCCTCATCTCTAATCACCACCCCCAAATGTGCTCGGTCTGATTCTCCATTGATTGCTGCATTAACATTTACCTTGTAACTGCCTTCAGGAGGTGAAAGCCAACTCATCTTTCTCTCTGCTACAGATCTTGCTCTCATATTCACTCTGGACCTTTTAACTCTTACATATGCTTCCACCACAGCTTCTGCTTTAGCTGCTGCACTCTGAGGATCTAGAAATTTTTTCTCAAACACAAACTGATTTCTTTCATACCATGCTACCCACCATAGTGCTATTATCGACCTCAGACCTTCTTTAGTTCTCCTTTTGGCTAGCTCATACATCTGTCCCAATAAATTAACTTGATAGCTGTATTTCCTCTTTAAAAGGAGTTAATTTCCACATCTGCCTTGTTGTTTTACTCTCAGCCTTCATCTTGCATCTTGGACAAGTTGGATCTTTCAGGATTTTCTTCTTCCATAAATTTGTAGTTGTTGGAAGCATTTTATTTATGGTCTTCCACACAAATATCTTAATTTTTTCAGGCAGTTCCAAAGAGCTAATTACATTCCAGTGACAAGAATTTTTGCTGAAGCAGCTTGGAAAATTAGAATGTTTTAATCTCAAAGCTACCTGTTGCCTACTTTTGACAGAATACTGGCCCTTCTTATCATAATGCTACAAAATTTGATTTGGTTCTGGCCTGGTTGGAAGGGGAATTCTAAGAATTTGCTTTGTATCTTCAGGATTAAAATGCTGCTGGATCAGATGTTCTTTCCACTGCTGGTTGTTATCAATTAAGTATGCTGCCTTACAATCTAGAGTTGGCATTGAAATGGATTTAAAAGTCTGTGGTCTAGGAATCCGTTGACTTTTATACACTTTGATTTTTATCTCCGGAGCCAATTCTCCATCTCATTCCTTTATGTATGACTTTCCTCCCCACAAAATACTTCATATAAATGAAGGTTTTGATCCCAACTTGGCCTATAAGAAATCAGACTTCTTGAAAGCTGGGTCTCCTAGGTTAGGTTGAATTTTGCTTGGGGGGAGTTAAAGCTGTATTGATTAATAGCCACTTTGCTTTTTTTTTTTTTTTTTTGATGAGAAAGTAAATCTTTCCATTGATTAAAACTGGAAAAAAACATCAACAGAGGAAATTGGAAAATTTCCTATCCAAAGGGTATGATCTTCACGATCTAGAGCCACCTTTGCCAAGTTATGAGTAATGACATCACACCTTATTGGAACAAATTGAATAGTTGCCGTGTTCTGGCTTTTTAAACATTCCTGAATTTCTTCTATGTTCCAAGATATTTCAACTAAGCTGCCTTTCCTGTTCAGAACTAGCTCCACAACTTCTTTTGAGTCTGATTCAATAACAAAATGGACACAATTTGCTTTCCTCACTATTCGGATACCAAACAGCACAGCTTCAGCCTCAATGTCTGCAACATTTCCATTAAGAACAATTCTCTAAGCTGCTGCAGCTACAATTTCTCCATTTGAATTTCTGCCACTGCTCCAAGACCTCCCATTTGCTTTGAAAAATTTGTAGCCGCATCTACATTCACTTTGAACCAACCAGGTGGAGAGGGCTTCCAATCTTACTGCCCATTTTGCTGATGCAAAGCCAAAACATTATTCTTAACAGATTTTACCCTCCTATATGACTCCCCAATGGCTACTGCTCTTGTTGCTGAAACCAGAGGATCTTCCTTCTCGCCTTCAATGACGAAACAGTTCCTCGAGTACCATATTGCCCAGCAAATTGCAAAATATTTGCTCTATGTCTTTCTTCCTTCTCTTCATAGCTAACTCTTGCAGCACACTTAACATGTCCTGATGAGCCATCATCTTAATCTCCTCATAGAATTCTGTCATCTTCCAGACCTTTCGAGCAAACTTACACCCCACCAGAGCATGTAAAAAAATGAACAATTGCAATGAGATTTCCCCAATACCATTCGGTTCCTTGAGAACAATCAATGCTTAATTAAAATGCCATGGTCCTCCTGCAAGGATCCTTTTCTTGTCCGATTCATTTCCAAACTTGAAGATAAAGAAATTTTCTCCAATCTTTTCAATCTTCACCTCTATTTTTTGTTTGCCACACTTGGTTCAAAGCAGTTCTCAACCCCTCTGTATTGACACTTCTTGTGTGTAGCACTTTACCTATCAAACATCCAGCCACCATTTGCGCCCCCTTTTCTTTCATCTTTCTTTTAAAGGAAAATTTTGTTTTCTTCTACCTCTTTTAAAGATATTGATTTACATCTTCTAATTAACTCTTCTATCTTCATAACTGCTTTTATAGATCTATTTACCAACATCTTAATTACTATGAGACCATTTAAGGAAAAAAAAAACCTTTGGCTATTAATAGCACCAAAACACTGAGAACGAGTGATTTAATAATCCATAAAGGCTTCGTTATGTCTTACATTCTCCAAGCTTTCACCGAGAGAGAAAACTCATGAGAGAGAAGAGTCTCCTTTTCTAGAATTTTCTTTTTAACAATTTTTTTCAAAGTGAAAACATAATTTTCCCTCTATTTAAAATCTAATGATAACACATTAATGTTCATGGCCAATGAACGGTGATCCATATATGCAAACGGGTAGTGATAAAGACACAATCACTTAACTGATATGATATGAAGAGAATAGTTTTATGAAACAATCACCGGTCCACATAATTGCAAAAAAAATAACTACTATCAATTTTCAATCAATCTCTGCATACGCTCGTGGATATTAATTTGTACAAAATTATTAGGGACTAATATTACTGTATCCAATTCCCCATTACTATTTTGTCAATCGCCAATTGACAATTGTCATTCCACGTTATCTCAACCACAACAAACAAGTAAACAAAAGTTTGAAACTTGGGTTAAGTTTCTACATCATCAGGCAAAATTGAAGATGAATGAGGATCATCAACAAGACACAAAAATCAATTACACGTAAATCCCAAAAGTAATAGTTTTAAAAATTAGTTTACTAACTAACTGAGTACACAAATACATTGATCAAACAATACAAATGGTGTAAGGATGATGCGTTCATGAGTCGGACCCAGAACCAAACTCGTCTTCTTCGTTAGCATCCCTTTCTGAAGTCTTGGTTCCAATTTGGAGCTCTTCCATCAATTCATCGTCACTTTGATCGTGCTTCCCGGACAACTTTCTACTCAAAATGGCTTCAAAGATTGATGGCACGGCCTCTTCGTCACCCTCCAAATACTTCTCTATTCTGCTTTTCAGCTCTACAATTAATTAAATTAAATTTTGTAATTAACTAACAACGCATAAGCACATCTGAACAAACTAACCCAGAAAATTCACTTAAATTAACAGAAATCAAAGACCCAAATCAAAGATGACCAGAAATCATCATGTACTAATTCTTTTTTTTTTTTCCCTCAGGCTCAATTACTGAATTCAAAACAAAAGCTTTTACCTTGGCTGCTCACATCCTCAACACCAATGGAGCCGCTATTATTTTGGGTATCGGGCAGCTTTGAAGAATCGGACTCGGAGGCGTAGAACCTGAATCTGGGTTGACTGAAAGCGGTGAATTTGACAGAAGAACAGTTAGGGTTCGTGTTCTTAAGAAAATTGCGAGCGTACAACGCCACCCGTTTCATGCTCATCATGATCCTGGTCGCCGCGACGCCACTCGCGTTTCAAGTTTGCACTTTACTATTCTGATATGGCTGTTGGGTCTCTCATGGGTTTGCGGAATCAAAGCCCAAGCCACATGTCATATGCGGACATGCCATTTCTCTGACAAAAGATAATGTGAATTCGACCCAAATCTTATTGTTTTGCTTCGGTCTTTTAGATTCGGCCCGGTTGTTTACGACTTCAATCCATCCGTCGCTTGCTCTCTGTCAATCACATGCTGCCTAAGGTTAGCTTCCCCATATTTTTCACTCTCTCTAGTTTTAATTTTACTCTTCTAGTTCTAATTTTTTTTAATCCTATGAAATGGATTTTCTAAATTAGAATTTTCTGAACTGGGTTTTCGATTTTATAATATGCTTAACAATTTCAGTTGTTCAAAGCTTTTGATTTTCGATTAGAAGGAGGGTTAAGTTTTGTTGTTATTGTGGAGCTATTGAAGACTTTTCCTTTCAATTTAGATTTGGGCTCTCAAGTGAGTTTTTTTTGTTTAAACCGATGTGCTACTACAACATTTATGTGGGGAACTTTAATTTAGCTTTTTAAAGGCATTGAATGTGGAGGCTGCCCAGCAAAGACGGTTGGATTATTAAGTTAGTTGGACATGGGCCGAAGCCACAATTAGTTCATTTATGCATGTGTTTGATTATCAAGTTACTTGGATTTAACTTGAAACAATAGTCGTTTTCATATATATATATATGTGTTGTAAACTATTTTTGTTTCTTTTTCTTAGATGGATCCAATGATATTTGATTTGGTACGTTGAATTAATTAAGAGAATTAAGGAAGAGAGAAATGTGCTATTAATTTTAATCGAATCAAATTGAACCATGTGAAATATGTTCGGCTTATACCAAAAGTCAGTTTAAAAAGTTTATAACATATTAAAACCGATTTGGTTTGGTTTGATTTAATTGATTTTTTATCGAACTGAGATAAACCAAATAAACTTATTTAAGATTATGAAATAAAATTGAACTCTATTGGTTTATTATTTTTTTACTTTTAATTTTTTTATTTTTTTCAGTTATTTGATTTTTAAGAAATTTTTTTATTTAAATAATTAAACCTTTTTTTTTTTACAAATCTAACTAAATTACTAGTTCAATTCGATTTTTTTAGGCTCAGGATTTATTTGCCCACCCTTAGTAATAATAAAACAATTATGTACCATATCATTTGTGCACATAAATGATCCAATGAACAATATTATAATTGGATCATAGACACGTAGTGTAATTTTGTAGTTCCATGTGAATTAGCATAGGGCGTTTGGATGTAATCATATAGGTTCGATTTGAAATTTCCTAAGCTCAGTTATCAGTTCGATTTAAAGGAGAAAATAAAATTAAATAAGTAAAAAAAAAAGAAGCAAATTTTCGAATCAAACCAAGTAGAAATGAAACAAAATGTACCAAATTTTGGGTTCAGTTCGGTAGGAGTTCCTTCAAATTGATTAGATTCAGTTTGATTTTATTAAAAAATGAAACTGAACCTAATGTAAATAACATTGAAGTGCGTGTGAATTTTGGCTTCTTGATGGTGAACAACAAATGCCACTTGCTTATGGTTTATTAGATGTTATTAAAACTTTTGAGAATTTTGGCAGGACAAAACAGAGGAAGGACACGTATAATAAGAGAGATTGGTGTGAAATTATGTACTTAATTAAACATAATCTTTCAAAAAGGCTGTGCGATTGATCCTACATCTAGAAAAGTTTCCAAAGAGGAAATTGGTTATTTACCGCTTAATTTCTTACTCAACATACTTCAATTTGTGGTCATTTTAAAAACATTCAATAAAAAAGTATTATCCTCGCAAGCTACGTTTGACACATATGATTAAATTAAACTAATTATTGAGATTGGACTTGATTAAGTTTGATTAGATTAAGTTGGATTATATTATATAGTCTCATGTTTGGTACATTACAGGATTAAATCATATTAAGTTATATTTATAATCATAGTTAAAATAAATTTTAAAAAGTAATTAATGAGAAATTTAAATATATTATAAATAAGTTATTGTGTAGTCATAATATAATAAACAAATAAAAAATACATAAAAAATTAAATATTTAATTAATTTTTATCAAATATTTAAAAATATTTTATAAAATCAATTAATTAATGGTATTATTAATTTTCATGGTTATTTTTAACATTATATTAGTGATTATTAAATTTAGTACAAAAAAAATGCAATAAATTATTAAATGGTTAATTTTATTGAAAAATTATTAAATATACAAGTAATGAAAATTTTTAATCTCAAGAGTTAGTAGAAGTAAAAGTAACTAATTTAATTAGATCATAGATAATAAATAAAAATAAATTTTAAGTAAATCATAAATAAAAAATTAATTAATAAATTGTGGGTGTAAATGAAAAAAAATGATTTACTAAAAGTCTCATGAAAGGACAATTCTTTCGCTTTGAATCTTATCCCTTCTAAACCTCTGTCTAAATTAGTAAATTACAAAATGATTAAAAAGAAGGCCATTTGAAATTGGTTCAATTTCAGTTCTAAAAATTTTGAACCAAATCGAACCGAATGATTTAGTTCGGTTCATTTTAAAGTATATCGGTTTTTAATTAAAATATATCGAATCAAATAGGAGTGGACGCGGGTCGGGTTGAGTCGAGTTGAATATCAACCCAATCCAACCCGCTAATAGAACGGGTTGAAAAAATTTAACCCAACCCAATTGAACTTGTGAAACTGCGGGTTGGATTGGGCTTTTGAAAAAATTCATTTTTTAGTTTAAACAAAAATAAATAAATAAATTAGAAAATTAAAAAAATAAAAATATTAAAATCCGTACAACAAATCCAACATTTCAAAATTCAACAATCAAATTATTAGTACATAATTAAATTTATTAGTACATAAATTTAAATTATTTTTTAATACAAAACACTAAATATCAAAATTTGTATAATAACACAAACACATATACATATACATACACATACACGAGTTGACGAGTTGGGTTGAGTTCAAAATTTTTAAGCCAAACCAACCTGCAAATAGTGTGGATTGAAGATTTAACAACCCAACTCATACATTTTATCAATCCAAACCAACCAGCAAAAAATCATATGAGTTGGGTCGGTTTTACGAGTTAGTACCCACCCCTATAATCAAAATCAAAAAATCAAATCGAACCGATTTTTTTAGATTCGGTTTTGTCCACCCCTATAATTTCTTTCTCTTTCTCATTGATTAGACACTAACTTAACCATTAATTCTATAATTATACAAATATGTATTTTTTTCACCATTTTTAATGAACGCAGAAGACACAATCACACACACTCAATTATTTGTGGAGAAAAACTAAATATAAAAAATTTACAGCAAGTATGTATATTTGATAATTGAAGAAAAACTAAAAAAAATTGTTGGAAAAAATGAGTGTGTATGCAAACAAAAACAAAATCGATAGTGAGGGGCCTAGGGTGTGTTTGGGAGTGAGGTATTGTAACTTTTAAGTTGCAGCTACTATAAAGTAAAAATTACAGTTGTGGAGTAGAAGTTGGGAAAAAAATTTAATAAGTTGCCAAAGTCCAATACATGTGTTATCAAACACCTTATTAGTTGGGTTTTAATAGTTCAGCTATCTCACTGCACTCCCAAACGGACTATTAGAGAGCTCGGTGACCAGCAACCACAACAAAGTCGATTGCCTTGAAGGAAGCGACCATGGTAGTGACCACAACATAGCCAGAAGGAAGCGGCGGCAGCGGCAACAAAGCTAGAAGGGAGCAACAGCGGCAACAAAGCTAGAAGGAAGCGACAACAACAATTAAAATCTAAAAATTACGGTTCGAAGATGTTATGTGTGTAATTTTGTGTGTAATTACAAAATTAAAAAGAATGCCATTTGAAATTGGTTCGGTTTATGTTATGAAATTTTGAACCAAACTGAAATCGAATCGAATGGCTTGGTTTGGTCCCAATTTAAACTATTTCGGTTCTTTTAATAAAATTATATTGAATCAAAATTATAAAATCAAATCAAACCGATTTTTTTAGATTTGGTTGTGTCCACCCCTATAATTTCTCTCTCTTTCTCATTGATCAAACATTAACTTAACCATTAGTTTATTTTGTTCACATTTGAGATTAACTAGAATGCATCAAATGACAATGTTAAATTCCACCCACAAACAAATCATTATTCATTATCAATGCCTCTAAAATTTATCTGATTTTGGATACATGCCAAATTACACTTCATTTCGCAGCCTCTCCTTTTATTTAGAAATAATGGACATCTTTTCTCAGGATTTGCAAATTGCACGCCGGCTGCCAGCTCTTTCCTCCGCTAATTCATCCGCAATCGATGGCAACGGCCTTGCTTGCTTTTCAAGTCGCAATCAAAATACTTTTGCGGACTCTCATGTAAATCTAATCATTTTAAACAACAGCGTCAAACAAATAATGCTCTCACTTTCTTTCATGCATTAATGACAATTTTCTATCTTAATTAAAACAAAGCTTATGTTACATGAATAAGTCCAATCTTTTATATTTGAAAGGATGTTTGAGAGCTACATTAGCTCTAAGAATTTAAAACTCTTAGACCAAGTAATAATATTAACCTCTTACCAAATGAATAATATATTAGTTGCACATGGTGTGGCTCGATCAATGAATCGGCTACTGTCACATCCTTCAATCACCCATCAATTCTTTTGGTTGTTACTTAGAAACTACTAGGCACTCACCTTCATTTTCGTTTGTTTAGAGTCCTTCTTGACTCTTTTGCCTCACAAAGCCATTAATTAATTCGATTTTCCCATTTGTACCAAAATATCACGGGTGGCATTAAACATTTTTGGGGTCCATATGTACTATTATTAACTCATCTTTTAGTCTTCAAATCATACGCGTTTGATATTCTTGCTATTCCAAATTTATGAGTATTTGTTATCAACTAACTGTTCCTGGACAGCTCTTTCCCAATTCTAAACCCATCCACCGTTTGTTTGTTGCTTTCGTGATGCCAATTAATTAAAAAATCTAAGTTGCCATCATTTGATATTCATCAATGTGAAGGGTAACATAATATTTCAAAAATTTACATAATTATCATCCACCGGCTCAATAACACATCACATAAAATAATTTCTTAGATAAGTTTTGAAAAGGCTACCTTTTTAAAATTTTTCAGTAGGGACTAGCATTATTGTCCTAGCGTATTGAATGGTCTATTTAAAGAATAAAGAATTGGTATGCTGGGGGCAGCGGGAAAGCATCATTGGCGCCCAAAAAAGAAACACAGAAATAATAATAGTTTCTAATGAAATTAATGCACTGAAATTTTTCGAAATTCCAAAACAATTAAGCTAATGGGATAATCCAATGAGAATAATTATGGTGGGCTCAATGGGAACTCTTTGCTTTCATTTCATTGGCTCACTGTTGACAGCTGATTTTATGATTTCCTAGGGAGACAATCATCCCATCCAGTGTGTGGATTGCAAAACTTTGTTGTTGGGACCCAAACAATTTAATTCACAAACCATTAACTATGCAATTGGGGCAGGCATTATGGGGAAAAAAAATTGTAGCCTTCATTATTTTGCCTCCCCCAAGACAAGGCTAAGCTTTTAATTTAATTGAGTGAAACAATTTGTAAATTTCTCTGTCCTCCCAAGTACATTCCACAATATAATTGATGTATCCATTTTAGGGGCCAAATGTTTCTATACATGGATTTGTTATAGCTTATACATTTTGGTACAAATATTCAATTACACTATGATTATCTGATATTTACAATTTAAAATCCATGAAATCTGTTATTTTTTTTCTTCCACTAAAATTTATCAACGTTTATAATTAATTAAAAAATTTTATCAAAATTCCTTAAATCATCTTTGTTGAGTTATATTATAATCTACAGGTATTGGTATTCAGATTCAACTCAAAACCTCTTAAATCAGTTTTATTGTTCATACAATCGAACATTTTAAAGGGGAAAAAAATCTTTATAATGATTAATGAAAACAAGAGAACTCAAAATTATTAATTTTTAAAATGATACATAGAGATGTTCACTACTCAACCAAATAATAGTTTACTACAAAGATACTATTTTTGTAACTTAAACTAATTATTTTTATAATCTATACAGTAAAGTGCTAAGAGGTTCACTATGTAGCACCGACAATATATAATTATATCTCAGATGAATTTGCTAATAGAAAAAAGTCTTAATGGCTTTGTTGTTCGCACTAATTCATCAAGAAAAAATTATGGGAACGAGTAGAAATAAGGGAAGCAAAGTCAAAAATACAAATCAGATTCCTCTTTTTTTTTTTTGGTTAATTACAAAAAAATCAATAAAAATTAAAGTCATCATGATATGGTGATTGCTCTCAAAAGTTTTATTATTAATAAAATTTAATTTTGTGGTCAAATGGCTCAAACGAAGGAAACCTTACCTCATATGTAGGGAGCTTGAGGGATCTGTGTTTGCCATATTTAAATTAATTAAACAAAAAAAAAAGAAAGTTTACTATTAGTAGATCTTAATTAGAAAAGCATAGTTGTCACATTATCTATAGTAACATAAATTAGATGAGGTCATTTTACTCCTGATCACCCACCTCTATGATTAAGCTAATAGAGCAACTTCAAATAAAATTTCCAAGTCCTTATCCGTTACCTTATTAATAATTGGACTTCGCAAAAGTCAATTCACTGAAAAAAAAAAGATGTGCCGAGCAAATCCTACGCAACTTGGCCACCGAATGTAGCTAAACACGTTTTCCTTTTATTCGCAGCCCTCAAATGATATCACAATTCCATCATTTTATAGACAAAATTAATTAAATAAATAAATATTGTGGAATGCATCTTTCGCATGGAGACGATTCATATACAAATAAATATTATACGATTATAGACGTTCATATCTCAATGAGGTTATTCTTAAATTAAGATCCAACTATAATATTTTCATAGTATCATTCGATGATCAAAAGTCAATAAAATATGATCATTTGTTTATCATTAATTCTTCATTCACTTTTTTAAGACGTTAGCCTCAATATATGTGAACGAACAAGCGAAAAGAGAATAAAAATGCATTTTTTTTTAACCCAAAGTTTCTGTTACAATGACATTCATTGATCAAGTGGATAAACAAATATATTAATGGAACATTACCTAAAAAAAATAATATAACAAATCTGGGTCAGTGTAATTTCCATGCATTCATGACCAAACTAAGTAAGATATTGGAGGCCATTAACGCATTGGAGCAATAGTTTATGCGGCTTAATTAATGGCTTTAGTCAAAAGAGACATTTAAAGAAGTCTGTTAGTTAATTAATTAACGCTCTTTCTCATGTGACAAATTATTCTTATATTTGTTGCTTGACAATTTTTTATCTCCTGCTGCAAAAGTGTGCTTCAATTTTTTTAAAAATAAAAATTGGTATCTTGTCCTTATATATTTGTTCCTTTCTAGCCATAATTATTTAATTTTTGGATGTTTGGCTTTTTATTTTTATTTTTTCTGAAACATTTTCGCAGAGTTTCTGGACGATGTGGAGCCACTAGATCTCACTAATTTTAGCAAATTGAACGGTTCTAATGTTTTTAATTTATTTTGTTTAATTCATGTTTGTCGAAAGGGAATACAATAAATAATTTCTTTACAATGAGCCCATTCGCCCAACAAATATGCTTACTTGTTATTCTCGCAGTCATATACAAAGGACATGATGGAAAACTTCAAAAATATTGTAAATATGTTTGGATAATTAATCTAATTTGAGTATGAGATTTAGAAATCAGAATTTATAAGGAAAAAAAATGTTGATCTGAATTTATATGTATATGTTCGTAGGTGTAATGTGAGATGTTGGATAAAATACAAATAAAGAAAAAACTTTACCCTATTGCTTTCAACCTTTTGACGGGTTGGTTAATAAATCACAAAGTAAACCCCAAGTTCTATCAAGAGAAATAAAAAGAGAAAAATAAGACCTCCACTTAGGTGACACATCAAGATCACGAGACAGGGGTTGGCACAAAAAGGGTTATCTCTAAGAAAAGTGTAAGCTTTGATACTAGTTATTACAAATTTATAATGTAAAACTAATTCTTAAAAATCAGTTAATGAATGGAGGATTCATTAGGGTTAATAAATCACTAGGTAAGTATGTTTTTAGTCGATATGAGATCTCAATATTTCTACTCACTACTTTAGCACATGACAAATATGACGAAAAAACTGAATTGCACATAACAAGGGTCTTAAGTACAGTATTTTCACATCGACTGATAATGAATCTTAATTTTAAGTATATAAAGTTTAGATAACTATCGACATTTGAATTGATTTTTAAGTATGAATTAAATTTATGAGCTTTTATGTTTGACGCATACGTCCGGTGTATTAAACTATAAAAAATATACAACCTAAAACTAGAAAATAAAATTAGCTCCCACTGAGTTTTTTTTGACAAATAACAACTCAAATATCTATGTAAATTATGTAACGAGAATTTCAATAGTATTGAATTTGACTTCACAGACATTAATTGTCCAAAAATAGCGGAAATTGATGCAATTACAACAAAACTGGGGGGGATTTATTGATAATATCTATCAATTGCGCTAATTACCATTGGGTTGTGTGTGTCACATTCTCTACTAAAAGGTACAACATGGTAAACTGAAGATGAATTATCAATGATGAACAAATTTTACCAAATAAAATGATTCTTAAAGGGTGCACATGATAGATCAAAATGACTGATAACAGACCCCACCAACCAAAATAAATTGGATGCTTTTCATTGAAGGCATCCCTTGAGTCAAACTAAAGCTTGGTATTTTGCTTTTGCCCCCACATGATTGCTACTGTTTTTGGCCTAATGGAATGCCATTTTCTTTGCACTTTACAGTGGTTGTAAACTTGTAATTCCAACACAAAAATTGATTTTTGACCTTACAATTTAATTTTCTTTTGTGGGGTCTTTTAGCGCAGCATCCACTGCACTTACCAACAAATCTAGCTTTCTTCTTTCACAAAATTCATTTCATAAATCATTATACAACAAAGATCACATAAATGTAAATCAAATCCCTTTCTCAATTCATAGATTTGAATCAAAATTTTGTAAAGCAGAGCATTTAATTAAATAATTAAAAATCTTTCTTCTTAAGTTTTGATAGATTAGCATAACCAGTCAAGCACAAGCATAACAAGCATTTAATTAATTAAGCATCTAAACTTAGCTTAAAAAAGCAGTAAAGAAGAAACCAAAAAGTAAAAGTTAATTCACAGATTCCAAAGCACTTATCAGGAAAAGTCTTACAATAAATAATAAAAAAATTCTGAAATTTTCAGTTAAAAGACAAAAATCAAAACTCATTACCCACCTAACAAATCCAAACTTAAATAATAAATTATTAATAAAAATTCTTTTCAGAAAAAAAAGAAAAGAAAAAGCTCCTCAAAGCTAAATCAAAAATCTGTTCTTTGTTTATTTTTCTCTCCAATAAAATGCCGGTTCTTGTTGGGGAGTCTTCAAATTCAGCAGCAGAGCAAATAAAAGAGAGACCCAGAAGCGAAATGAGTCAACAACAGCAGCAACAACAAGAGGCAGCAGCAGCCAAATTAACCCCAAAGAAGAAACTGAACAATACGTTCAGGGGATTTGGCTGCACGGCGGCTGCTTCACAGCAGGTGTCTTTGCCGGCGGTGATACGGTCGTCGGCTGATTGGGATGCCAAGAAAGTGAAGAAAAAGAAACACAAGAACAGCAGCAAGAAGAGCAATAGTAGTAACAGTAACTGCAACAACGATTACGGCAGCAACAACAACCACAGCAATATTACTAGTAGTAGTAGTAATAATAATAATCCTAATAACAGTTTGAGTTCATGTGGGGTTGCTCAGGATGTGTGGTGTGGCCCTGGAATTGGGTTTTCAGCTTCAGATGCAGTGGTTGGTTCTGTAGATTGTGTTGTTACAACCAGAAGGAATGTTGTTCCCGGAAGAGGAAAGATTGATAATCATCATCAGAGGGAAAGAGAAAGAGAAAGAGAAAGAGAAAGAGATAGAGATAGAGATAGAGATAGAGAAAGAGAAAGAGAGAGGGACAGAGAGGTAATTTCCCCATCTGCATTCTTTTCTTCTCTTTTTTTCTTGTGGGCGGTGGATGCTGAATTTAGGTCCTTGTGATGATACAAGAGCTTTTTTTTGTTGGATCTTTTATTAGTTGCTAATTTGGCTCTTGATCTTGGTTTCAATCATTTTTCATTTTAATGATGATTGTTTGTAGAATCCTGCTAATCCAATTTGTTGACTTTTGAACCTCTGATTCTAGAATTTCAATTCATTTCATTTCTGCTGTTAATTTTTCAAGATTTTGTGGACGATTTACGAGAATATGTTTTTTTTCTCATCAATATTGTACTTTAAGAAATTGTCTTGTTTTTTAATGGATGCTGAATCACATATGGGAATAAAAAGGCAAATTTCCATTATTATTATGGAGGGGCGATTACAGTAAACCCTAATATGTTTCTACTCTTCAGGATTCTAGCTTATCTTAAATTCTTTGTTTTCTTATTGAGATTAAAGCTACAGTTATATTAGAATTAGGACTGTATTAAACCACTATAAATAATTTGTTAATTCTTTTTCTCGCCAGAACCCTAACACTACTGTTGTTTCATTTTTTTTTTCTGGTCTCTCAGATGATCCTGGCCATTTTGACCTTTAAGGACACTTAATTTTTCTTCTGCATCAGGACCCTTTGTGTTTGGGATTTTTAATTTGGTTTCTGATTTATTGGGTAATTAAATATATACTTGGTGCATCAATGTAAGTATGTCATTGGGAAACTGAAGCGACATTTATTTTTTTATTTCTAAATGTGTGCATGGATGGTTTTACTTGGTCACTAACGCAAATTCTTTAGTTGAATTAAATGGTCCCTTTGTGGACCCATGTAAATTAGGAGTTGGCAATATGGAGGACTTGATGGGTACTTTTTATTAGCATTTTACTTGGGAAATGACATTCTCCTTGATTCTATATTTTTGTGTGTGCATTTGTTTTATTGGTTTATAGTTGAATCTTAACAGCTTGCTTGTTTACTTAAGTTTGTTTCAAAAAGCTTTACCCTGCACCATGAATCTTTGCAGCGATGTTTGGCAAGGCGGACAATGAACTCTGAGTTTCCTTTTCCGGATTTTGACTCTCCCTTTGCATTGGCACGACCTGAATTGGACGTATTTGGACCTAGGTACTATCGTCATGTCCGACATCCTTCTCCTGATGGCCTTGCTGAGGTAGGTATTTTGTTGATTCTATCTCCACTGTTCTATTAATCTAGTAGAGTATGTTGCAACATAATTTTGATTGTTAATTTATTGTCATTAATGACTCTTTTATAAATGATCTATATATCTGGTTTGGCAGTTATGGACCTCTCCATTTTATTTGGTCTTTAACATGTGTTGCCTGTTACTTCTTAGTTCTTTTGTTTAATGGGAAGTCTTTTACCATGAAGCTAGAGAGACCTTGGCTTCTTGAAAAAGAAAAGCTCTTTCGGATTGCATGTTAATTGCCTAGGGGTGGTGTTTGCGCAATAGTACTCACTGATACTTAATATGGAAGAGTTTTCGTTTTCATTAGAAAGTAGGATTTAGTTCTTACAAGCAGGATACAATAAAATATGAATTCCAGATTCTCAATTTAGATAATTTTGACTGTTAAGTCATAGAAATGCCCTTAGTTTCTTGTCTTACAGTGAGCTGTGATACATACCCCCACGGCCATTGGTCTTCAGAAACAGAACAGGCTTGGATGAATACTTAGTATAGGTTGATACTTTTTCATTGAAAGTTCTATTATGGCTGTGGAAGTGACAGTGATGAATGATATTACATTAATGGTCGAACGGACACTTCATATCCATAATCATGGATTACTGAAGGAATGATGTGGTCTTTTGAGGAACTGAAAGATGATCATCTGTTGCCCTTTCATGAGTGAAAGTCGGCCCTCTCTTTCAATGAGGTGTGGATTGTCTGTGCTCAAATCCATTTTTGAGCTAGTCTTCAACTGGGCGTATTCTGAGGAG
This sequence comes from Citrus glauca, assembly GCA_029633175.1. Classification (NCBI taxonomy): domain Eukaryota; kingdom Viridiplantae; phylum Streptophyta; class Magnoliopsida; order Sapindales; family Rutaceae; genus Citrus; species Citrus glauca. The sequence continues at coordinate 16,644,786 of JAQOOD010000003.1, forward strand.
TAATATGGTAAATGAGAAGAAATTGAGAGGGAAATGAAGAATGGGTTTCTGGATCCCCTTTTGTCCAGTTTATCAAAATGTATCTTGTACGTCTTGTGCATAAATATTTTAGAAATGACAATAAATATTCTTTGATGTTTTCAAAAAACAACCAAAAAGGAAAGGGGTAGAGTGAGCTTTAACGTTATGAAGTCAGAACTGAAAGATATATTATTAATTGCATGGAAATATGGAAATATGATGCCAATGCTTGCAAGTCAGCAAACTAGCGGTTTCTGCCATCTCTCGTGTGAAGTATGTTTATGTGGTTTTTGGCCTCTAAGATGCATCTTAAGTTGGTGCTTGTTGGCTGCAGATGATGATGCTCCAGAATAGTTTGCTGATGGGGGGAAGAGTAGATTCTCATGATCACTTTAGTGACTGGAGGCTTGATGTTGACAACATGTCGTATGAGGTATGCTGTTTTTCCTTGCATAACATATCCATCTTCAACCTTATTTATTTATTTTGTTTGCATGACAAAATACCCATGTCATGATCAGAATTTTCTTGTTCCGGATGCCTCTATGCAGGAACTGCTTGAACTGGGTGACAGAATTGGTTATGTGAGTACTGGACTGAAAGAAGATGAGATAGGCCGGTGCCTTAGAAAACTTAAGAACTCAATTATAAATGATCTATCTTCTCATTTGCCCTTGCACGTTGATAAGAAATGCACCATCTGTCAGGTAAAATTGTATATGCATCTGAGCATTTGCTTTTAAGTTTTATTTGTTTGGCTGTTAAGGATTCATTGTATGCCCACACTTGTCTCATTATTGTGCAGGAGGAATATGAAGCAGATGATGAGATGGGGAAGCTAGATTGTGGGCACAGCTTTCACATTCAATGCATAAAACAATGGCTTTCCCAGAAAAACGCTTGCCCCGTCTGCAAGGCTGCAGTGGTGAACCGATGCTAGAGAACCCAGAGGATTTCTTGCGTCTCATTCGGCGCAGGTGTTCTTCAAATGAATGATTTTATCCCTCTACCCGATGTATAGATTATTATTTTAAATACATAAGCAAGAATTCCTCATTCTTTTGTGTGAGAAGCTTCAGCCTCATTTTGCCTCTTGATGATGAGCCAATTTTAGCAACCTGGCAATATGATGTTATTGAAATTATTGAGTTTATGAGGATGGAATTGATTGAAAATTATTGTCGTACTTGTCCATTTACATTAGTCATATGATTATATTTCTGTTGCTCCAACTGTTTACAGTTGGATTAATGATTGAATTCCATCTGTCCTCAATTGTGTGTTTGGTAGTATTGGTAAGCCAACAGGATTGTCGAATCCGGTCGCAGGCAATTTTAGAGCTTAAAGAAGAAACCACACCCCAATTACAAAAAGAGAACTGGATTTAATAAATATAGTTGTTCAAGACTAGAATTGACATTAAAATGCAAAGCGTTCAAAGTTGCTGTGTGGTGCAAAAGGGGAATTTGCTGCTATTTTTTCTTTTTCAGTTGTATTTGCTATACTGTTTAACTGTGGTGCTATTTCATGTACAAATGTAAACAGCCGGAGTTCGTGTAACAAACTATGTACGTACTAGTAAAGAATGAGAACTTCTGCCATGGAGGTCTTTCTTTTGCTCGGCCTCTTACTTTCCTGGATAAAAAAGAGGGAAGTAGAGGGAAATTATGTCATATCATGACGTGTGAGAAATTCAATTATACATGGATACACTTGATGTGCTGCCTGCAAGAGAAGGGAAAAAAACAGAATGAAAAAAAAGAAAAAATTGTTTTCCGCATAAATTTACTGAATATAGGCATAATATATGGTTCATACCAAACGACTTCCCACTAAATCATAGTGAGCATAATGTGGACCTCTAGGTTCTCCAAAAACTTTGAAACTGACCAGATGCTCAGGAATAAGTTTCACAGTTTCTGCTTGATTGATGTGTCATAGTGAGAAAGAAAACAAGGAAAGAGGAATGTTAAAGGGAGGGGAAAAAAGGTCATTCACAGGTAAGTGAAGAGCATGGATTTATGTATAGATTGTGTCTAATATTGTACCGTAGACAGCTTCAGTTGGACAAATTAGATCTTGGTCAGCAGCAAGTGCCAGCACAGGGACATTGCTTTTGCCTATATGATCCTTGTAGAAGAAAGTTCTACTCCGATCACATAATCCACCCTCTTGAAAAACTGTTGTTAGCTGGGAGATAAGCTTAGTGGGTATGTTGCCTATGAAAAATATCATAATGTCATACACATAATTCCTTGAAAAAGAATAAGAATTGGAAACTGAAAAGCACAGGAAATACTGCCATTTTTGAATTTCTCTTTTATATCTTTTTAAGTTAGTTTGAGTACTATTGAGAACTTAATTATCTTAAAGTTTTAAGCTGAAGAATACTTGTGGAAAATAAATTGTTTTTGTACTAACCAAAGTTGCTGAAAATAAGCTTTTCAAATAATTCAGGATGCATCATATCTGGTGCAGATATTAGAAGTTTTAACCAAGACAAGGCGTAGGGAGGACGAGATGCGAAAGGATGAATTGCAGCAAGAAAAGTCCCCACGGGGATAACTGGAACGTTTAGGGCCTGTATAGGGTCTGACTGTTCAGCAGAATGAATTAACATCAGCTCCTGGTATTTTATTTGCTCAGATGTGAAATATTGGTCATAAAACTCAAAAGGCTGTTTAAACCAATCGATTTTCTGCAATACTCACCAGAGGTAAGAGCAATCTCAGTAATGAGTTTGAAGGTCTGTAGTCAAGCGATGATGCCAAAGTAGTGACTGATGCAAATCCAGAATCCTTTCCTTCGAAACCTTTAAAATTGGCACAGTTCAGAAGACATGAATAATAATTATTCATGGACCAACATGGCCGTGGAACCAAACTCTCAAATGGTTAATATTTGTTTGGCTTTGTTGAGGTTAAAACAAACGTATCGATACAATGTTCACTCAGTAAAGAACTTCAATACGTTAAAACAAAGGCTAAACACCTACTTACTGACTTTGCTTACTAAGCAATAGGCTTGAAACCTAAAGCCAAAAGAGGTACTTGAACTATATCATAGAAAATGCATATGCAGCTTGGTTCATTGGCAGTTGTACTTCTAGAGCTTTTAGTTGACAAAATAATTCAACTTTCCCCAAGCTTTCAAGAATCTTACTTCCTCTCCTGAGAAACTGGACAATTTTTCTTTATTTAAATGCCCATACATACTGTCGACTTCAGAACTCAAACCATTATCTTCAATGACTTCCAAAATGACCTGAACTTCAGTCACACTCTTTTTTTTTTGAGTTCTTTATTTTTAATTTTTTTTATACATATATTAAAAAAGTTAAAACATTTAAATTATCTCCTTAAATTATGTGAACGAACAACATAAATTGTGTGAATGACTTCCAAAATGACCTTAATTCGGTCATACTCTCTTGTTCTGAGGTTTCATATACATAGATTAAGACTTAAAACATTTAAATTATCTCCTTAAATTATGTTAATGATAACCATAAACAACAAAATTTGGAAAGCAATTAGCATTATTAGACATTAGTACTTCTCTTTCTATCCCTTTCATTTTATTTCTATTTTAAAGTCAAGAAATCTTTATGAGTTCCAGATTTCAACAAAATTCTGAAGTCACCTTTTGACCCCATCTAATTTAATTTCAATCACGAGAAGATAAGAAAGAAACAATAAACTAGATGCTCTACACTCCGCTTAAATGACAAAAATCAAAACGAGAAGTTATCAACATCAACTCAAAAAGTATTAAAAATAATGCTCCAGGAGTACTCTGCTTCGGTAGCATGCAGATAGTTTAGTTAACAAACATTAAATAACGTAATAATAGCAAAGAACAAGCATGATTTGATATCTTACCACAACGTGAAAGCATGGCATATAGCAAGATGCCCCCCATGGAGTGACCAACAGCAAGCAACTTGCCATCCTTAGGTTTGCTTAGGGTTCTTATAGACTCCATCTAAGATGACAGAAATAACAGTTGCTAATCAGTTTATTTATCACCAATGATTCAATAATGTTAAGTAAGAAATATGACAAAAGATGAAATTTTGGAAATCATCTCAGAGATAAATTGTTATATATTTTCATTGATACCAAAGAATTGTCACCTCACCACGGCAGGCACATCCTCCTCCAAGTAGTGATCAAAGTCCCAATCATTCTTTACAATCAGGTCTAGCTGCTTCTGGAAATCCTCTAGTGATGTCGAAAGCCTCTCTTGAAGGTCAAAAAACTGCGGTGCATCTGGCTCTTCACCTTTTAGAATAACAATTTTAATAAACTTGTAAGTCAGAACCTCCGATTTGGTCATTTCAATTTCACAAAGATGGAATAATGAAAAATCCAATTAATTAAGCTACAAACCTTCTTTCAAAAAGTCTGAAAGTCTTTGAGATGATTGCACAACAGTTTCCATTAACTGAGACTTTGCCTGTGATTCTCTGGATAGAGTGGTCCCCCCTGTGCTTTTCACATTGGCGGAAGCAATCATAGAATCTGCATTAACAAAAATCCATTTGTTCATCATTTTAGCAGCAGAATAAGTCAGGTTTCACGAACCGGAAAGTAGGCTTCTTACCTTCTCCGAACTCCACCCTGTGTGCACTCAGCCCAGCACCTCGAACTTCAAGAATCCATGTATCAAATCCTTGGCCAGACATATAGCGCGCAAAAGAGTACTGAAAACAATAAAATGCAAAATCAATTTCCTAAAAAGAGAAAGCCATGGATCATATCGGAAGTAGGCAAAGGCAAGACTAGCAACGTCCTCTCACTCTCCGCACGTGAAACAATATAGAATAGCTTTCCTCCTACCACACAAGCTTTCATTTTCAATCAGGCCATAACACCCTACTTTCACATCAAGAATCTTTTCTGATCTTCATATTACACAGATAATTATTATATATATATATTTTTTAAAATATGTACTATCAAAAAAGGAAATAAATAGACACTTAAAAGAGAAGCAGGGACCTCAGGAGAAAGATCATAGCCAATGGCGTTAGTTCCAATTCCTGACAGAAGCAACAGCGGGTGATTCCGCTGGGGAGCCGCCGGCGAAGGAAGGTACCGCCAGAGAGCGAGCCGCCAATCGGAGTTCGGAACGGCGACGTAATGGAGCTCGTCGGCCGTACAGATCTTTGTCTTAGGCTTGTTCCTGACGACATTGCTGGGCTTCTTCTCTGTCACGCCACGGTGCGCATACAATGCTCTCAATGGAACGACTCGGACTCGTACCCGTACCCGGACCCGAGGGCTCGGGATGGAGCGCGCCGGATTGTTAATGGGAAGAACGGCGCCGTTTTGGTACCCAAGAACGAACATTTTGATTTAGGTGTTTTCGTTTTTAACAGTTTTGCTTCCAATTTGAAGAACGAAAAGATCATTCTGTAATCCGTTTTCATTTTTTGAAAGGTTTATAGTAAGCACATGCTGGCGGTGACGTGTAAGCGATAGTTATTAATTGGTGACCGAATGCCGAATGGGGCCCATTTTCTTTTCGCCTTTATCCATGTGAGCAAAAATTATCACACGCAACGTAAGATACATTCTGGGAAGCGGCGCCAAATTCATGCATGCTTACAAATTAACAAATTGAAAGGCAATAAGCCGCCGAACTTTCTAATTAGATCTTAATACTATAAATACACGCATAACGTAAGACTATGAAAATGTTGGCACAACTTAATTCAATACAGGATCTATTTTTTTTTTAAATAAACTGCAATGTTATAGGATATTTTGACTTCTGAGAGATTTATGCTATTTCACATTTTTTTTCTAAAGAAAATTATCACAATGAATGACCAGGGGACAACAAAAATGTGAAAGCTTATTGTCATAAGAGTTGCTGTGTTGATGGGGTTCTACTTTCAGCCGATTCAGTTGCTTCTTACAATTAAAAAGATGATACAAATCATAAGGTCCTGAACCAAATCGATATGTAAATTATAAATATCGGATGATTACAGGACATAAAATGAATTTCTCAACTTTATTCCACACGCAAGAAAAGAAGTATTCCAATGTCTTCTACATCTAACAATCAAGTTCCCCCGTATTGGAATGTCCGAAAATCTTTCTTAACCAGAATGCCTTTTTTTTTTTTTAACGAAGTTTTTCAGTTGTGTGAAAACTGCTTGTCAAGATCAGTTCTAGAGTTAGTGGGAGAAGAAATAACCCTACAATCCTTGCCTCATGAACCGCATGTGCGGAATTGTATGGCCACGAGCATGGCTATGATTGGCGATGTGTACCGGTGATGATTCCCAATATTTGGAGCAACTTTAACGCATTAAAAACTTCATCCATCAACTATATTTTGTTGCTGGTCTTTGATACTGATGATTCAACCAGAGAAAGAATGTGTTGTGCAATATCTGCAGAGGCACCTGGCTTCGCAGCTTTCAGAGCCCTTTCAGACATTTCTGCCATTAGACCCTCATTACCTGTCACCAAAACAGTATAAGAACTTGAAAACATTTTATATGTCCCATCAAGGTGTACACTGAAAGGTTTCACAAAGGCCATATGCATTTACTGCCCTCTTTCCTGACAGCATCAAATCTTTGTTAAAAAAGGATATAATTATGTTATCATAAGGTGCTGTCACAGAAACAGGTAACTGAAACTGTAGCGAGTCAGTTAACAAGAATCTCATATAACCAAGGAAAAGCCTTTCCTATTTCTTGCAAGAAGAAAACCACCGCTACCAGCCTAAATTTCTACAAATTTATACAGTCTCAAAGGCATTTAGATACAGAAGCAGGATATAAAGTAACTACATACAGTAATCAGCATTGCAAGCAACACATAAAATGTACCTAGTATCTCCTCAATAGTGGTTTCAAGGGTAATCGAATCGAGTTCATCTTCAGTAATAACTCTTGAATCTGCTAATTTTGCCATTAAGGATGCATTTTTGAATTGATGTCCTTCTGCAACATTTGGTGATGGTATCTACAGATTAAAAGAGGGAATTTTTGGTTATATGATCCATCAAGATAGCTAATCATATTTGTAGGAGGACAAGGAGAGGGGGGGAAAAACTGAAGTACAACCAAACCAGAATTAAAAATTTATCAAAAAAAAAAATGCATGATTAAACTAGTATATCACACAAAAGAGCTCATAACTCAGATTTATGTTATTAGAGAGGAGAAAATATTTGTTGCCCCAGTTACCAGAATTGAAGGTTTCCCAGTAGCCAAGATCTCATAACAAGTCATTGCACCAGCCCTTGACACAATGAGGTCTGCAGCTGCATATGCCAAATCCATAGAATGCAAGAACCTTCAATAAATAATTGCATAGGTATGTCAATAACAAGGAAATAGAAACCTAGGTAAAATGAACTCCGAAAATAACTACGGGGCCGGGGGGGGGGGGGGGGGGGGGGGGGTGGATGTAGAAAAATAATTTAAAAAATTGGAAGCCTTAAGTTCAAAATGAACTTGAAAAAACATACCATGGTTTGGAACATGAGGTGAAAGTTAAAAGAACAAATGGATTAATAAAAATAAAACAAAATAAACTTAGGCCAATTAAAATAGCAAATGTAAATTGATTTAGGATCAGTTCTTTCGACATCCATTTCTTCAAGAGCGATCACCTTCTTGAGTTCAAGTAGTGCCCAGGGAAAACCAGGAACATTTGTGCAGAAAGCTTATTGTCAGGGAATTGGATGTTTGAAGCAATTTACTGTCAGAAGTAAGTAAAAAGGCAGAGTCTAAGATTGGCCAAACAGTGCACTGTTGGCATGGTCATCCACTGTCCATCACATCGATGTAACTGCATTGCTTTATGCTGAAGCTCCTATAGTCTAAAAAGTCTAGATCTTTCTTATCTAACTAAAGATAGACACTCACTCCACCAAATTATAGTTTGGGGGAACAGATGATCGTTACCTAATTCATATAGAAATCATAGGCCCGAGGGCTGATCTTTTGACTTGCAGTGGTGAGAACTTTAAGCCATAAGAAAATGAACAAAAGGTTGCTCAGTTGGCATATTGCCCTCATGTGAGTGATCACTACTTTAAGAATCAGGCCGACCATCTTTCTTTACACTAGAATTGACAAGTCTCTCTTTTTGCCTAATGAAATCCAAATGCAGAATGTGGGCTTGGCATGTTGAAGTTTAGGAGAAAAAATGACTAAGAAATAACCTACATAATAATTCACAATCAAAATGGCTGATTAACATTTCTCCCAGGGTCAAAAGGATCAATTTTCCCTAACTTTGAGCTGGAAAGATTGCTGATATTATCATCAAATAACAAAAGGTAAGGCATGATCTAGCTCACTAATTCATTAACTCTCCATTCTTCTCTAGCAATGTTATGTCATGTATTTTATTTTTCCCCGAATCAAATTATTCATCAAAACCAAGGTACTGCACCACACGAGATTATTCACAATCAAAATACAACACAAACAATATGAATCCCAGCACATAAGAAAATACAGATTGAGGAAACAGTAAAAAGCCAGAGACTAGTAACTTACGGCGTCAAAAGCAAACGTGGATGGTTCCTAACAAGGCTTTCCATCTCATTGAAGGCCTCAACACCTGTCTGCCAAATAATAAACAAATTTTGTTTCTCCATCAGCATCTGATAATACAAATTCAACATAGCAATATTCACTGCATTAGCACCCAGCGACCCTCCCAAAACCAACACCACCCTCGCATTTGCCTCGTCCTCCTTCTTCAACCTCGGAAAAAAATTCACCCTTGCGGCCACCTTGGACACGTAAGTCCTCAAAGACAATCTCACAGGATTCCCACACGCTACACACTTATCCTTTCTTGGGAAAAACTCAATTGTTGAATCGAACGCAACAAACACTTTATGAGCGAAAAACGAAAGAACCCAGTTGGCAATACCGGGAACTGAGTTCTGTTCTTGAATAACAAGTTTGATTCTCTGCAAAGCCGCTGACAAACAAATGGGGAAGGAAACGTAACCGCCAGTGCCAACTATGATATGGGGATTGAAGTTTTTGATAATGGAATGACATTGGATCAAAGATTTGATCAAACGGTAAGGAATCAGGAGGTTTTGTGGGGAGAAAATGGAACGAAACAGGGGAACTATGGGGACGGAGACGAAATCATAGCCGGCGGACGGGACAGAAGTGGATTCCATGCCGTTCTGCGATCCAATGAAGAGGATTTGAGTTGTGGGGTTAATGATTTTGAGCTCATCGGCTATGGCCACAGCTGGGTATATGTGGCCGCCGGTTCCGCCAGCAGCGAAAACGATACGGAGATTTTTGTCGTTTTCGATATTGGTGTCTTTTCTTGAGTCACTAGATTGATGAATGGAGAGACAGCAAGTGGGTTTCAAGGTCCTGCAGCGGAAGTTGATATGGAGGAGACTGGAGTTTGATGAGGTTGAGATTGAGGGGTAGAATGGTAAAGTTGAGGGGTGGGGATGGAGGGAGCTGGAGGCCATCGAAGATGATGTTAAGGTGAATGCATTGATGATTTCTTTAAGAGATTTTTTTTTTTTTTGGTTTCTGTTTCAAAGCCGAATCGCTGAAAAGTGCAGAGTTGAATTTGTGAAGTGTGGTAATAAAAAAAAAAAAATTTTGCGAAGTGTCAAGTTGAAGTGGGTGCAGGGAAAGCCACTGCAGTTCAGAAAAGTGGTCTGTCACAGAGTTGAAAGAGTGAGACAAGGAGAGCGGTCATCATATTGCCTTCCTTTTCGAACAAGATTTTTTCTTTAATTAATAACTATCGATAGGCAGAGATATTCTGGTTAATCCGCAGGTTAAAAAAATTTCAATATCAACCCGCGTAGATAAATTAATATGAGATTATTTTAATTTAATTAAAATTTTTGGTTTAAAATTTAAAAATACAGTTGTATATAATAACATACTTATAAACTGACATATATAGGTATATTATTATATTACTAAAAAAAATCACTAAATATGATATTCAAATACTAAATAATTTAATACATTAAAAAAATATCACAATTGTATTACATGTCCAATATAATACTTACCATGAAGTAGATTCTGTATTCACTGGACATCCAACAAATTAAAGTAAGGGGACTGACAATCCATTTAGGCCTATTTTGTATTTTGAGTTAGATAAGATGGGGTTTAATTGTATAATGAATAATAGATTATGTGTAATATTATGTCATGTCTGGTATAATATTGTATTAGATTATTAAGAGTTTTGTCTTATGTTTTGAAATGAGATTCAATTATGGTGCAACTATAGTATCATACTACAGCTGCACTATAATTAAATCTTTTTATATGTTATATGATTGGTTAGGAACTAATGTCTTGTACATAAATTTTAATAAAATTATCTTAAATTAATTTTTACATTTAAAATTAGAAAAAAAAAACTAGGTGTTTTTCTTTTTATTTTCACCCGTTAAAATGATAAAATAATATGCAACTACTTAGGATCAAGAAAGAGACTAGAGATTTTTATCTCTTAAAAGTCGTAATACTTAACAACTGAATTTAGTGGAGAGCAAGAAAGGGACACGAGATTTTCATCTCTTAATAAAATTTTAGCGTAGAATTGAATTTTGTCACTACTTAGGATCAAACGGTGGACCCGTCATTTTTATCACACTTCTACACCTTTTTCGTAATAAAGACAAGATAAGAAATTAAGAATTATTTTACATCAAAATTATCGAATCCCATGATTTTGGAGTAAAAACACTCGGGCCCCTCAGAGTTGTTTTGAAATTTGTCTTCGGTCTTATTGTAACCACAATATTTCATCGTTGTCGAGAGCAACTCATGATGCATTTGAACACTAATTTATCAACAATTAATTATTCCTATTTATTTTATATGGCCAACAACACGTGCGTAATTACCAATTACAAATTATTTGGTGAGAAAGTGGATCTGTCCAAGATTCCGTGACACATTCTCATAGTGGATAAAAATAACATCGGTGGGTTTTTCACGTGGTTGTCGTATGAGTGGTCAACAATTGGAGACATTAGTTTTTAGAAATGTAAGATGTTGATACGGGATCTGGTATGTAGCCTGTTTCAGGGAAGGATCCCAGGCAACATATATTACTCCTTGTGCGAGTAATTGAATCAGTCAAAGGAAGGCAGCCCACGAGCCTAAAATCTGGAGAGGGAAGGTTAAGGTAACAGAGATGATTTCAAACACGAATACTGCAGTTGACAAAGTAAAAACATAATGTCTGCTTGACCCTAAAGCTTCGGAATATACGAACCCCGCACCCCTAAAGACACAAATTCTAGTCACCAATCCAGATTTATAAGCTAAGGGATGAAACATTTGCGGCAAGCACGCAATCACAACTTTCAACAGCACAAACTCACCAAATCACCTACTAACTTCAGCATTAGAGCACGATGCTAGAAAATCCCATTCTTCAGCCCCATTTCACCATTTTCTTATTTTTTTGTGTATGTGTGCGCGCGCGCGCGTCTACATATGACCTCCATCTGTTGTTCTTACCTTAGCTAGTATTGGAGGAAATATCTATCAACATGTGATTTTGCAAAAAAAAAAAAAGGGACATCATTACAAATTAAACTGATTACACATCAAATTACTATCAATACATCTGTTAGCAACTGCTATTAGAATATATATTACACTGATACTTACAATATATTAATTCTATGTAACTTACATTATTACATTAATTCTACGTTTTACATTAATTAGATAAAGTATATACATATGTTAGCAACTGCTATTAGAGTAGATATTACACTAATATTTACAATTAGATATATAATCGAGACTTACATTATTACATTAATTTTATGTATTATATTAATTATATGAAGTATAAAGGGAGAACGACTTACAAATTAAGCCCACATAATTTTTTGTTTAATTGAGAGAGTTTGAGCGTATAGAGATTTAAATCACTACTCTCATAATCCTACTTAACTTTGAGAGTAATGGTTTATTACTAGGCTAAAACCTAAGTGACTGTAGTAGTTGATGTTAATCATATTAGAATGCAAAAGAAAAAAAATACAGGTAAAAATATGAGGACCTCTCTAAGTTACAATTAACGTAACATACAGCCCTTGATAAGACTAGTTGGCCACCAAGCAAATGCCAAGTGAACATCACAATAACAAAATCAAATTGGTTTAACCGGTTGAAGGCCGATCGCCAAAAAAAGTCAATAGAGGAGACACTCTTCTACTGTTCTACAGCTAGTTGTGACAAACGTATCGGCATCGTTTTAACCCTCAAATTAAAGACACACCATGCTCGTAAAGGAAAAAGAGTTCCACTGAGTTAGAATCCCGATTTCACCGATGACTCAGTCCCTCCGGTTGAGTTAGAGTCCCGATTTCGCAAGCTCAAATCTTTTCCTGCTATTGCTAAACCCAAAACCCACATCAATGATAATCATCATCATCACATTGAAAAACGCACACAATCTCTTCATCATCATCATTCAAATCCAACTTCAAAGTATGTGTTTTTACTTTATTCCAAACAAAACCCAGGGGAGAAACCCGGCTTGGAGACTGCAAAATCAAATTTTAGTTGTGATTCTTCTCCTTCCTTGGCCATTTTCTTGGAGTCCAAATAGAACCCAGCTCGAGAAATTGATTGTAAAGAAAATTTCAGATATGGGTCTGTTTCTGCTTCTATTCCTGTTGTTGTTGTTTCCTTGAAATCGAAGTTGAAGTCGAAATCCAAGTCATTTTCTTCGCCGTTGAGTTCTCCAAGTTCATGGATGGATTCACATTCTTCTCCGTCGTCTCCACCGCAGAGAAAGGACTGTTTTTAGCGTTCTCCAAAGAGTGCTTCAAAGAAAAAGAGAAGGGAAAGTCCAATTCTTGGTAATGATCCTATTGGATTTGAGTACTTTTTTTGTTAAAGAGCAAGAAAAGATACTGCAGAAGGCAACGAAGGAGCAACAGAAGGTTAATCGAGAGGCCAAGAAGATTGCCAAATGGGCAAACCAATTCAGCCAGTTTCCCTCTATTACAAATTTTGGACAAATTAAACATCAGCCGTTAGATTAGATCTTAACACTTTCAGTGGGTAAGATTTTTCAAATTGTTTGTTATGTTAAACGTAATTTAGGGATTACCAAAATATGATGGCAGAAAAAGCAGGAGTTCGAGTGTTTTGGGCCGGACTCAGCCCGACTCGATCATATATTCAAAATACTCAAATCAGGCTCAGGCTTTGATCTAGAAATCCTGGCCCAGGCTGAAGAATTTGCCAAACCCTAAGTGACTTGAAAAGTAACAAAGTTTGATTGATTGTGTGAATGAGTTAAGCATTGGGCTTTAAATCAAAAGGCCAGGGCAACGGAGCCCGCCAAAGATAGACAAATCAACCTTTGCCCATCAAAGCCTAATGTTTAAAGAAAGTGAGCCTTCTAAATCTCTCAATCTCCTCAATAAGAAAAAGAGTTGAGCTATGGCAACCCCTTCAACATCCTTACGAACCCCATCTATGTACTAATAGTTTAGTCATGAAATAAAATTACATAAAATGATAAGTTTACCTAAACCCCGCACGCCCTTGTTACTAGAATATCACCTGCACAACCTTCAACTTCCAAATTCACACAAATCGTAAAACCTCAGTCTCTGCTTTAAGATATTCTTGTGATGAATTTTAAATAATTTATGAAGAATTCGCGAGATAAGGGGTGGAGTGCAAGAAATTGGTAATATAATGAGTTTAGCTGTCATTTGAATAAATATATAATCATAAATGCCAAACTAGTGCTTTATAATAATTATAGAGAGGTGCCGATAGCATCACTCTTAAAAAATAAGCAGTTTTATCTTTTATTTTCTAGGAGAAAGGCAGTTTAACTTAAAGCTAAATACCATCATCACCCTAATTGTTTAGCATCTGAAGTTTGGTTTAGACCGGTTTGATTAAGTGGTGAAACTAAAATTTCAGTTTGTCGGGATATAATACACTCAAACCACCCGATCATGAGTGGTTTGCATCCAACGGCTTTAAACTGACGTATGCTAATTAAGTTGTTAACTAGTTACCGGCATGACCAGGGTTTTCCCAAAAAAAAAAAAAATAGGATTCAAAAAATCATCGGGGCCCTGCGGTTAAGAGTAATCTGACGAAGATGAGCAATCTATGAATCAAGGCAAACATATGGGAATTAGTCTATTGGTGGAACTGAGAAGAAAGCTCATTCACGAGCTGTATTGAAGGGGAGTTTATGAAGATCAAATCATCAACGAAGATTCAAATGCTGCTGATTGAACGCTTAAGTGTAGATTGAGTAGGTTTTTCATAAGAATTGCGAACTTGGAGTGTTAATTAGCGTGCGTGTCAATAATTATTTTGTGTTAATTTATAGTGGGTATATTGGGGCTCTTAAACTATACAATCCAATACACACAATAAGGGATATTTGCTTGGCTTATAAGGAAGAAACTTCAGTAGATGTAAGCAGGGTTTCTTTTTACAGTCAGCGTATTAGAGATTTAAAGTTATTCTATGTAGGCTTTTAGAATTGGTTTCAACCGACTCCAAAGGTTAACTACGAAGTAAGTATCTTCGTATGTGAATGATTGCATGTCGATTGCACATGTCACTGATACTATTTTTTTCTTCCTGCAACAACTCCATAGACTTCAAACCGAGGTGTTTCTACTTATCTCTTGGAGGTTCGACACTGTCAACAAAATTTGGCATACTTTTGTGGTTAAATAAATAAAATTGTTTGCCATTTGGGCTGCTTTTCCTTTTTGTCATATCAGGGAATTTAATACGGTATGCAATCTTGTGTATGTTTTGAAGTCATAATAAAAATAATATGTATTGTCGTAACCTTCTTATGTGGTAATATGATTGCGAATTTGTCATTCCTTGCTTTTGAAATTTGCACAACCGACTACTTATTCTACATCTCTTGTGTTGGAAAATGAAAATAAACTCTTTATAATCCCAGGAATTCAGCAAATTATGGCCTATCTGCACAAAACCTTTTGATTAATCATGTCAGTTTTAAATGGGTCAGCTTTTAATACAAATCCATCATTATCTATTATTGCACAAGATTTTGATTTACACCAGGTATTTGGTTAGCAAATGACCACCTGCAGCTCTGCAAGCATTCTAAATTTATTTTCCACATTCACATTCTTAATTATAATCACAAGCAGTCCACACATTGTGTATCATTTGTTCATTGTGTCATCTGGATTATCTCCTTTTCACATTTACGAATTTAATATATATCCATCAGCACTATGCAAAGGTGTTGGATCTCTATCAGCCTGCTCCTGTAACATCCTGATTTCTTATGTCTTTATATCTTTTAATATTTTGAATTTCTATTAATTTTTAAATTCAAATTTAATTTAAAGAGCGAGTTAGGTTGGATAAGAATTGTAGATTGGGACAACGCCTTTATATTTGAATTTTATTAGTTATTGGTGGTGCTATGGTGGAAGCTTTTGTTTTTAAGTAACGTGTGTATTAAACAAAAGAGAGGGAAGAAACGAGAACCAAAAAAAAAAAAAAAAGAATGAGTGCAGCGGAAGAGAACTAAGGTGTGTCCGCTGAGTTTTCATGAAACTGAAGAAGTTTTAGAGGAAGCAAGAAGCTTGAAAACGATTCTTGAACAAGGAAGTGGCTGTCATTGGGAGGTTTGTTGGAATTGGGTGAAGTGTTATGTGCAGTTTTGAGTTTATGTTCTTTATTTATGGTTGCCGTAGTTCCTTATAATTTCTCTCTACTCTATAGAAGGAGTTTCTGTTGCTAATCAACCAGAGGATCTTGAGGCAAATCAGGATTGATGAGGACTAAATCTATGAGTAGAATATTTTCCAACAAATTGTATTATTTTATTAAAATTAATTCTTAAGCATCTGTTTTGATAATGTTTGCATTAGTATTGGTATAATCCATAAATTCCTTTTAGCCATGTATGACATTGTCTTTTAGTTCAATAAAATTAGTTAAATGTAAGATTGAAAAGAACTAGATAATAATTATATTCTTATATTGTTATCGAAAGAAAATGGTCAGAGTTTTATTAAACCTTAAATTGAACTAGCTAGTGGTTTTATTATTATTATTATTATTATTATTATCATTATTATTATTTTTAATATAATCTGTATTGAAATTTTTGTTTGGTTGTTAATTTATTATATGATCCATATTTTTTAGTATTACAGCTTAGTGTTTGTCACCGCTATAAAGAGTATATAATTTCTTAAGTGTTTTGATGTAGGAAGTTAATTTAGGTTATTCTAAGATTTTAGAATTTTATTATTTAAGGACTTTCTATTTTCATTAGAGTATATTATGGAATTTTATTATTTTAGGTATTTTTTATTTTTATTTAATTTAATTAAGGTATGAGATTTATTTAACTTACGAGAGTAACTTTTATGGAAACTATAATTGTAATTTAGTTTCCCTTTTTAAGTTAACTTAGGGAAGTGAGTTTACTCTATTATAAATAGAGAGGTTCAGATTTAGTTATTTAATAAAATCTCTCTTTTATAATTTCTCCGGGTATTATCTATCAAAATATCTCTTGTAGAGTCGTTTAGATTAGAGCGTCATCTAATCTCCCATTACACGTAATTAAAATCTCATTTAGTTGTTTTCATTTAGTCGTTTGGGTTAGAATGATATCTAATCACGCGCTTCCATTAGAGTGTAAGCTAATTGCATTGACTTGGTCCTGTACTAGAACGATATCTAGTGTTCCCTATCCAATCGATTCCGCTTTCGCTACGCGTCGCTCCATCATGTTTGGCCTCTGGATCATACTTTTGAGGAGTAATTTAATAACTTCCAGAATTTAGTTTTTATATTACCTTTAGCTAACCTTAATTAAGAGTTGTGTTTGGGGATATTTCGACGAGGCCTGAAAGAACGAGCAGGGTTGAGACGAGCAGGCAGCTGGAAGTAGGGCTTGTTTTGACAAAGACGAACAGAGGAAAACGAAGCCCACGCCATGTAGCAGGTGCAGGACCATCCTGCTCCTGCCCAAGCGTATAATCAGTGAAGCTAGTTTGCTGTTGAAGGCACGATACCATTCCCTGAGAACCCGTAGCAAGGAGACCTGGTCAACGTCAGTTGAAGTGACGTGCTCACCAACCCGAGACTTAAAGCCACGCAAAATACGCAACCACCTACCACCGCGTCAATAAGAGATATACGCAACCACCTACCACCGCAGTAATGGAGAAACACGCAACCGCCTGCCACAGCAGTAATGGAAAGATACACAACCGTCTGTCACAGCAGGAAGGGGAAGGACCCTCGGGAGGCCTATAAAAAAGCATCCGGCAAAGGTAAAAGGGTTGGATTTTTTGCCATTCTAGGGAAGAAAAGGTAATATTTCATAAGGGACATTAAAAGAAAAGGCTAGGAGGTTCACCGCCAATGTTTTTCCCCAAAAAACCTTCTTATCTAACTTGAGCGTCGGAGGGTTTACGTCGGGAAAACAACCGGCCACTCTGATCTGTTCTGTGAACCCATGAAACCACTAAAAGCAACTGGGCGAGGAGAAGTTCTAATCGAGATAGAGTTGAACGAGCAAAAAGCCTGGTCGAGATAGAGTTGAACGACCAGAATCCTATGTCAACATTTTGGCGCCGTCTGTGGGGAAACGATTGAAAAGCTTTAGTTGGCAATAGGGACGAGGATAAAGCAAAAAAAAAAAAAAGAACCATGGAGATCGGGGGGAGTGGTGCGCAAAGGGGGGGGACGCGACGCTGAGCGATTCCGTGTTTGGTCGGATAGAGAGGATGGAAAGGCAGATGGAGGCCCTAGCATCCATCCTCCATGAGTTGCGCAATGAACGGAGGGATAATCGGGAAGAGAAGGTGAGGGCTGACAGACCAGCACAAGGCTACGATGCTGTGAGGAGGGATGACACCACCCGGAGATTTGGCGGTGAGGGGGGTTGTTGCTCTATGCGGGGAGATGTTCAAAGAAGGGAAGGGCAATCCCTAGGAGGATTAAATTTCAATGAGGACGCTGGAATGGCAAATTCAGAGGAGACAGAACTCCGACAACCATTACGCGATGTCGAGCAGGGGCGGGATGAGGTTGCAGCTCAAGCTCCTGGTCGGGAAGTGCAATTGGAAGACGAAGTGCGCAGTTGCGATTGATTACTTCACGAAGTGGACAGAAGTAGAGGCCCTCAGCAGCATTACAGAGAAGAGGACAACCGATTTTGTGTGGAGGAATCTAATCTGTCGGTATGGAATCCCTCATGCCTTGATAACGGATAATGGCAGACAATTTGACAACCACAGCTTCAGGGACTTTTGCCAGAACCTTGGTATAGAGTTGAAGTATTGTTCACCTGCTCATCCAAAGTCCAATGGACAGGTAGAAGCAGCCAATAAGACAATCAAGAGGCTTATCAAAACCAGACTAGGAGCAAAGAAGGGAGCTTAGGTTGATGAATTGCCAGGCGTACTATGGGCATACAGAGCAACCCATAAGACAGCAACAGGGGAAACTCCGTTTGCCTTAGCCTTCGGGCACGAAGCAGTTGTGCCAGCCGAGATAGGAACAGCCACGCATCGAACAGAGTATTTCAATGAGCAAGAAAACGACGACCAGATGTGCTTAAATCTGGACCTGCTAGATGAGAAGAGGGAACAAGCATCGAGGCGGGCAGATATTTACCAGCAGAGGGTTGCTCGGTACTACAACCAGAAGGTGAATCTGCGACAATTCAAAGTTGGAGATTGGGTACTGAGGAGAGTGAACCAAAATATAAAAGATTCGACTCAAGGGCTACTCGGTCCGAACTGGGAGGGGCCGTACAGGGTCAAGCAGCGAGTCGGACCTAGAGCTTACAAGCTGGTTCGAGCAGATGGCCACGAGGTAAGGCGCCCATGGAACGCGGTGTACCTTAGGAAATATTTTCAGTAAGATTTGTAAACACCAACAGATATCTCTGTTCGTAGTTATTGCTTCATTTAATTTACTTCAAGCAATACCATGTAAGCTGAGTGTAATGAGATATCAACGAACGAGGAAAGTTCAGTCTGCCGTATGCTTCAGAAATTTTCCAAGGCATGTAAAGGCTTACGTCTCAAAGCCTGTTGTATGGCGAGACCGAAGCCAAGCATGCCCGGATCTGCTCGACCGAGCGAAGGCGAGCAGAATCTCATACTTCAAGAATTTTGCAAAGCGTGTAAAGGCTCACGTCTCAAAGCCTGTTGTATGGCGAGACCGAAGCCAAGCATGCCCGGATCTGCTTGACCGAGCGAAGGCGAGCAGAATCCCATACTTCAAGAATTTTCCAAAGCGTGTAAAGGCTTACGTCTCAAAGCCTGTCGTATGGCGAGACCGAAGCCAAGCACGCCTAGATCTGTTCGACCGAGCGATGGCGAGCAGAATCCTATGCTTTAAGAATTTCCTAAGGTATGAGAAGGCCCCAAAGTCTCAAAGCCTATTTTATGGTGAGACAGGAAGCCAAGCATGCCAGGATCTGCTCAACCAAGCAAAGGTGAGCAGACCAGCAAAGTTCCAGAAGGTTTCTAAGGCGTGCAAAGGCTCCAAAGTCTCAAAACCTGTTTTATGGCGAGACAGGAAGCCAAGCATACCAGGATCTGCTCGACCAAGCAAAAGTAAGCAGACCACTAAAGTTTCAAAAATTCTTAAGGTATGCAAAGGCTCATCAAGTCTCAAAGCCTGTTTTATGGCAAGACAAGAAGCGAAGCATGCCAGGATCTGCTTAACCAAGCGAAGGCGAGCAAACCACCAAAGTTTCTAGTCTTTATTCGTTTCACTCTCAACACTAGAAACTGGGGGACCTGTGTTTGGGGATATTTTGACGAGGCCTGAAAGAACGAGCATGGTCGAGACGAGCAGGCAGCTGGAAGTAGGGCTTGCTTTGACAAAGACGAGCAGAGGAAAACGAAGCCCACGGCATGTAGCAGGTGCAGGACCACCCTGCTCCTGCCCAAGCATACAATCAGTGAAGCTAGTTTGCTGTTGAAGGCACGATGCCATTCCCTGAGAACCCATAGTAAGGAGACCCGGTTAACGTCAGTTGAAGTGACGTGCTCACCAACCCGAGACTTAAAGCCACGCAAAATACGCAACCACCTACCACCGCGTCAATAAGAGATATACGCAACCACCTACCACCGCAGTAATGGAGAAACACGCAACCGCCTGCCACAGCAGTAATGGAAAGATACGCAACCGCCTGTCACAACAGGAAGGGGAAGGACCCTCAGGAGGCCTATAAAAAAGCAGCCGGCAAAGGTAAAAGGGTTGGATTTTTTGCCATTCTAGGGAAGAAAAGGTAATATTTCATAAGGGGCATTAAAAGAAAAGGCAAGGAGGTTCACCGCCAATGTTTTTCCCCAAAAAACCTTCTTATCTGACTTGAGTGTCGGAGGGTTTACGCCGAGAAAACAACCGGCGCACTCTGACTTGTTCTGTGAACGCAGGAAAAAAATAAAAGTAGCTTGGCGAGGAGAAGCTCTGGTCGAGATTGAGTTGAACGAGCAGAAGGCCTGGTCGCAGAAGAGCACGACCAAAATTTTACATCAACAAGTTGTAATTTCTTCTCCCGAAACAAAATTTTTATATTAACTGAAACTGTATTTATTTTGTGTTAAGTTTAGAGTTTATTTAAGTTCTGAACAATAATTATTTATTCCAAAAATTGTAATTTTCTATGATTAACTAGTCTGCTGAGTAGTGAGATAAATTTCCAACTACACATTTAGAACAAATTTATGTTCTGGTTGGTAGCTTTTGTACTACCTTGCATGTACTCTTTCCTGATCAGATGCAGATTTAGATGTTGGCTTGCGGGACCCTTCTGGCATACAATAGATTTTGGGCCGTATGCCTGAACACTTAGCCTTTTGGAAGCAGCTCTGCTCATGCTTGTACGACCGAGTTCTGCTATTTGAACGAAATGAAAACAGAAAAAATTGCCACGTGATTGCCATTTATTTTCACAATATACCCCCACCCACATCACGTTACCCTTCTTTCATTTTCTCCCTTCTTTTCTCACTCTCTCTCTTTATCAAAGGCATGGACTTTTGCCGGAATGTGGCTGTTTCCGGTGACCAGTACTAGCAAGACCAAGTCCTCTCGCCTTCATCTATCCCTCCCTCTTCCTCCTCCAATCTTGCTCTTGCTGACCTTCTCGATGACCTTTTCCCTGCTGACACCACTGTGGGTTTTATTCTCTCTTCTTCTTTCTCTCTCTTGTGGGTTTTCTTTTATTCTTCTAGACAATCCCCCAAAACAAAATTCTTTACTTTGCTCTTGCCTTAAGTTTTTCACTTGTTATTTTGGTTAAAGGTCACAATTTTTTTTTTTAACTTGCAGGAAGTGGATGTTAGCTTGGAATGGCTTTCAATATTTGTAGAAGACTGTTTATCGAGTTCAAGAATTTGTCTCCCAGCTTCTGAATTGCCCACCAAAAATAATGCAGCTGCTACAACTACAGCTCCGTCGCCAAAACCCTTGCAGCAGCAGCAGCAGCAGCAAAAAGCAAGTACCACCACCACCCTAAGCCCGCCACCTTCCCTGGAAAAATTTGTTGTTCCGGGCAAGGCAAGAAGCAAAAGAAAGAGAGCCTCAAGCACTGCTAAATTAACTCAAACAAGCACGTCATTATCATCGTTAATGGAACGAACGAAGCAAACTCAGTGAAGGAGGGGAGTTTGGTAACGAAGCAAACTCAGTGGTTGGGGGAGTAAAATGAGTAGTTAGGGGATGACCATCGTTTTTTTTATTTTTTTATTTTTTGTGGGTCTATATAATATTAAAAAAAACATAAATGAAGATAAAAAAACTAGTGAAACAACAATTTAAAACTGCGTTTCTGTGGTACCTTTCATCTTCACTAAGTTCGTTTACCATTTTCTTGTACGACTAGCTTGATTTATTGCTCTGCCTAAGAGATGATAGTTATGCTAGGTGTATGGCCACTCTATTTTATATTTCCTTACTTTGCCTATGCAGATGTAGCATCATGGGTGTATGACCAGCTTATTACCTTCGGTACCTTGTTTGTTTTTTTGTTTTTAAATTTGTTCCCGGTTGTTAATGCTGTAAACATGTGCTTATATTATATTTTTCTAATGAAAACACTCCACTCACTGAGTTATCACTCACCTCTATTTTAATGTTTTTTACTTACTTTTCCACCCACGTGGTTCCGGGTTCAAATAAGTTGTACTGTTCAATTTTTAAAGTCAGCTTACTTGATGGTGCAAAGGCTCTTATTCTTCAATTATAAGTTTTGTTTAAGCTTTGGGACTTCTAGTTGTTAAGCTCTTTAAAATAATTTTCCAGATTTGTAATAAATGGAATTTCAGATAACTTGTTGGTTTTGATATAATTTTTCATTAAATAATTCAACAAGACTTGAGACAGGTACTTCCTAATATTCAGAGAGATTTTGGGTTGGGTTCTGTCAGCTCCAAGCCTCCAATGAGTTTATAAGCATGCAACAATCCTTGGCAGTATATGAAACTGAGCAAGCTTTCTTTTCGATTGAATTGGTTATATTAGTCATTATCTTTAATTCATATTCCAATAATTTTTCAATTCTATTCAATAAAAAACAGTGCAAGTTTTTTTATTTTATTTGAGAGATGAAAATTAGAAAAAGATAGATAAAAGATAATTTTAGAAATACATGGAATTGATTGAAAAATGAGGGTGAAGACCATAAATTAAGGAGATCAAATATCATTATTATGCTATCTTTTTGTTATTTTTAATTGTTACAATCAAAGAAGATTGGTAGTTGCTATTTTTTTCCCAATTAACTCCCACATTTATTGAAGTTCGGACCAAAACTTTAGGCTTAAGAAAACCGCTCTTCACTATTGGAACCAGGCTTAGCTTAGAGATTGACCGTTGCTTAACTATATTTATTTTTAATAACTATGTGATGTCAAAAGGGATTAAATATATAACTATACATACCCGAGTTTTTTGGCATCATTTTTAGGGTTCGACTATGTTGGATGTGGTGCAAATTTTATTGAACTCGCAAGCGCACGAATCTGTTGTAGTATAAATCAATGGTGACGAGTGTCGATCCCACGAGGATGTGGATTTTAATTATATATAGAATTAATTTTGTAAATGGGTGATTGAATTTGTGGTGGAAATAATTTGAAATATGCTAAGACTTAAATTAAAATGGCAAGAATAAATTCTAAAATTGGAATTGAAATGGCAAGAATAAATTAAAGAGAATTCTTATTAAAAAGATGTACTTGGATATCTGGATCCGTATCAACATGGATCATGGGCTAAATATTTCGTATTAATAGCAATTAAATCATGAGGGGAGAATCTACACCTCATGAACCATGCTCTAATAAATATGGTGCTCAGGGCTTATCGTGCCAAATAATAATAACCTTATACTAGGGAGCCGGTGATACTAGGACAATACTAGACAAGATTAGTATTATTTGTCGACGAGAAGTCAAAACATCCACAAAAACTAGAGGGGAAGAGAAAATAAATTTACTAAATAAAGCTCATGACACATGTTGAGACTTTACCTTCAACCCAAGCTTGAAAGAAAATTAGCCATTCATAGTTGAATTAGGGGCAAAATGGAAATTTATTAAAATACGTAGAAAATACAAGATAGAAAGAGAATTATAGAAAATGGATTCCAAAAATGGATTCAGAGGTGCCAAATTAGAGGGGGAGACCCCCTTTTTATAGTTACATCGAGTAAATTGTGGCCATTGGATTAAAAACAGTTTGGACGCTCAAGATTGCGCCACGTCATCAATCAACATTGCAGTCAACAGTATGCGTGAACAGTACGCGGTTTGACAACTGTTTGACTAGTAACGCGGTTTACACACGGGTTGAACAGTTACGCGATTTGCACAGTAAATAATCCCCTGTATTGCATGTACCGTAGGCGCAGTTTTTGGTCCACTAATATGCTGTCACGTCACCATCAACAGTACATAAGAATTTTAGTCCAATAGGATCATGACACCTCATTGGTCAATGACACATCATCGGTCAATGCCACGTCATCGGTCTGTCTATGTGAACAGTGCTATGAACAGTAACGTAGACAGTACCTATACATGTGAATAGTACCGTACATGTGAACAGTATCTTTTTTCCTTTTATGCTCCTCCTAAGGTTTTCGGCCGTCTTAAATTCAAAAATGATGTCCGTTTTGCCATTTGATCTCTCGTTTATTGTGAAATGACTGTGATGCCCCTAAAATACATAAAATACTTAATTAAAATAAAATACACATAATTAAAGTACAAGAAACTTAAACACATAAAAATAAGGATTGTTAAAAAGACGTGAAATGTAAAAGATGGTTTCTCCTTTATAAATATACATTTTCTAACACTCAACACACCCCCCAACTAGCTTATTACTAGTCCCTAGCAAATAAAGCGAAAAAAAAATTCAAAAATGATTTTTTTTAAACACTCTTGTTTATTCAATCAGACTAATGATAACAATAAAATAAAAGTATAAGCATTATCTCAAGTCTAAAGAAACATCACACCCACATCAACCATCCACATGAATCAGCCCAGTTGACTTTGTCGTAACTACCTTCAAGAATGACATGTCAAACCCCAAAATCTCACTGGTGTTAGCCTAAAGGGCTACACATAATGTAATTTTGATGATAACAAAGATGTGTCTTGAGTAAAAATAATAGATATTGTATTTCACATTTTCACTAGTTTTTTGAAGGATAATATTTATGCAAGTGAATCAAGTGAAATCAAGATTGAAGACACTCAACGGGCAATGGCGAAATCAAGAATAAAGTTTGGAGCTGATCGGAAAAATTATTGCGATAAATTCTTGTAAAGCCGGTATGATTTAGTTGATGCATGATTTAGCATTTGAGAAGCTCAATAGATTAATTTAATTAAATACTTTTCATAAACTAAAAGTTTTATTTTTATAAAGAAAAATATTTTATGGATTTAAGTAATTTGGACTTAAATGCTAAGATTTGAAATCTTTATTTTTAATAAGTATTAAATTTCGAAGTTGGACATTTTTATAAACATTTGAAATATTTTGAGCCATACTATTATTTATAAATATTGTGGACTAAAGTGAAAGATTTTGAGAACATTAAAAAATATGGGCATTATGTTGAAAAGGACCTTTGTGCGAAATAATAAAATCTTTGGGGTCATATCATAATTTCAAAAAGTTTAGAAAGAGAACTATTTTTAAGAGGTTCTGAAATTGGACCTATTTGCAAAGTTTTTTGACATTTTAGGCCATAGTCTAATTATAAAAATTTTTGGGCTAAAGTGTAATTTTATAGAACACTGTTACTGTAGCAAATTCAAAAATAACGGTAATATCACTATTCCTAAGTGGCTAGCCGGATAATTAAGCGGCCAACCGCTTGAGCACGGGATTTTGCCTATAACGGCTAGTTTTTGGATTTTTTCTATAAAAACTCAAATCAAACTTCATTTTAAGAATTAATAAACGCAAATATAAGATCATACAACATATATTGAACTTCTAAAACGTAAATCATCATTGATTGAATCATTCTTGAGCTATTAGTTGCATATCCACTCTTAAAGAGAGTTTTTGTTGTAACTTTCATTTCTTATCAATTTGTGAGTGTGTAAATGTGAGAAACACTTGGGTGAAGAGATTGAGGAGATAATCTCTTGGTTGTAAAGGTTCATTGACACCTTGGAAGTTAATTGTAAAAACTTGAAGCCTTGGGAGGCTTGGATAGTGAAATCCTCGAGCTTGGTTGGCTTAGAGGCGTGGACATAGGCGGGGATTGCCGAACCACGTAAAAATCCGAGTGTTTATTTTTCTCTTCCCTTACTCTTTTATCTTTACGCTTGTTTAAATTTATTATTTTATATTTCATTAAGGCGTTAGATTGATTTTTTGTGCGAATCGTATTGCATAATTTTTAAAAACCCAATTCACCCCCCCTCTTGGGTTGCATAACTTGCATTTCATTTGGTATCAGAGCTTGGTTCTCTTATTAAGACTTAACCGTCTAGAGTAAAAGATCCATGGCAACCCATAATGATTCAACCTTTAGGGAAGGGCAATCCACAATTAGACCACCATTCTTTGACGGTAATGACTACCCATATTGGAAAACTAGGATGAGAATTTTTTTACAAGCTTTAGATTATGATATTTGGGAAATTGTTTGTGATGGTCCATTTATGCCTTTAACTAAAAACGAAGTTGGGGAGGATATTCCAAAACCTTCGAGGGAATGGAATGAATTGGAAAAGAAAAAAGCTTCTCTAAACTCCAAAGTCATGAATGCCTTGTTTTGTGCACTAGATAAGAAAGAGTTTCATAGAGTATCTAGTTGTCAAAGTGCTAATGAAATTTGGCACAAACTTGAAGTTGTTTATGAAGACACGAATCAAGTAAAAGAGTCTAAAATTAGTAGGTACACTCGACAATATGAATTGTTCTAAATAGAACAAAATGAGAGTGTGTATTCTATGTATACTAGATTTACGGACATAGTGAATACTCTAGGAGCCCTAGGCAATACCTTTTCAAATAGCAAGAAAGTTAAGAAAATCATTAGGTCGCTACCTAAGGAATGGAGACTAAAAAGGACTGCCATTGAGGAAGCCAAAGATTTAAATATTTTTCTTATTGATGATTTAATTGGTTCTCTTATTTCTTATGAGGAAGACTTGGCAGCCGAAAGAGGTAATGAGAAGAAGAAGAAAAGCATTGCTCTCAAAGCCTCGAAACATGAGAGTGATGAGGAAAGCGAGTTGGATGAGGAGGAGATGGATATGTTGGCTAGGAGGTTCATAAAACTTTTTAAGAAATCGGTGAGTGAAGAAAATTTAGAGACCTCAAGAACCGAAAGGAGAAAAAGGAAGTAATCAAATGTTATGAATGTAAGAAGCCCGGACACTACGACCGGAGTGTCCTCTTCTCAATAAACTCAAGAAGAAAGCTATGGTGGCCACATGGGATGATAGCGAAACTTGATCTCTCGTTTATTGTGAAATGATTATGATGCCCCTAAAATACATAAAATACTTAATTAAAATAAAATACACATAATTAAAGTACAAGAAACTTAAACACATAAAAGTAAGGGTTGTTAATAAGACTTGAAATGTAAAATGATGGTTTTCTCCTTTATAAATATGCATTTTCTAACACTCAATGTTGGAATTCACCTAAAATGGAGCACGAATCTCAACCACGCATGCAAAGTGATAAATAATAAATAATGGCTTATAATGAGTTTTTTACTATTTATAATTTTGCGTGTGTAGCTGAGATTCGTACTCCACCGTAAGTAAACTCCATCATAGTCATGACCTCATTTTTAACACTTATGAATTAAATAGATTTACATGCTGGAGTAATTATTAACCTTCCTTATCTCATAGAGAGTTATCATTAACTTAACAAATAATAACAGTAATAATAAAATAATAATAATAATAATAATAATAATATGTATACCACACAAATATCCTTACTCTCATTTAAACTCTCTATCAATAGATTGATTGTTGACATTTATTTTTAAAACCTTCAGCATTACGCTCTTAGGCTACATTTGGCATTGCATGATTTTATTGGATTTAATTATTAGGATTGGACTGATTTAAATTAGATTGAATTAATTTAAATTATATTGTCTTATGTTTGGTAAAATATCAAATTGGATTATGTTAAATATAAATATCAATTATTCATGAAATTTTATAAAATAATTAAAATAAATTTAAAAAGTAATTAATAAAAAAATTAAATATATTGTAAAATAGATATTGGGTAGTCATAATATAATAAAAAAATAAAATATTTAAATATTTAATTAATTTTTATCAAATGAAGACCGATGTCAACCCATGATATCAACTCATTACTCGGGTGGTGCAGGTTCCCTGCACTCCCGCTTGTCTAATTTTATTATTTGCTGCAATTTTGTGAAGACATTAATAGCGGGACCCAAAGATGGTAAAAGATTTGGTCAGATAAATTGCATGGACCCCTCAATTTACTTTACGAGTTGGCCGGCCGTCACCGTTGACTATTATAATTACTATGAAAAAGAAAAAGTTAGGTTATTTCAACTTAAGTTTTTAAATTTTGAATTGTTAGTCTCATACAATTTTAAATTTAGTGTACTCGGACACTCTCAAGATTTAATAAAAAAGTTAAATAGAAGCCGGTTTTAAAAATAGACACACAAACTCTTTTTCATACTATTATTATTATATCCTTCAATAATCAATGGATTATGAGTTTATGACAACAAAAGATTGACTCGCACACCCGCGCACACACGCGTTTACTTGGTAGTTGGTAAGTCTATGAAAATGAATTTGCGCATATTCCACTTTGCGTGATTTTACACAATACTGTGTGAAGTCTTCTTTTTTATTTGAACTTCCATTACAGATTGAGTGAGACATATATAAATAATTTAAAAATTAGAGAAGTAAAATAGCAAACTCATCATGATGATTTTCTTGTATACAGAAGTAAGCTATTTTTCTTTGCTTTAAAATTATTTATATCTATCTCCCTTACCCCTTAATTACCTTAGAAAAGCCAATATGTGCTTTTCCTACCTTGTTCCGATGTTATTGTTACACTGTTTCATGGATGGCTCAGCTACGGCAGCCGTAAGAAACTTAACAACTGATCAATCAGCTCTTCTTGCATTTAAAGCTCATGTCAGTGATCCTCGAGGTGTCTTGGCAGATAATTGGTCCATTTCACACCCAGTATGCAATTGGATTGGTATTTCTTGTGGTGCGCGCCGTCACAGAGTCACAACCTTCAACCTTTCACATATGAGTCTCGGAGGAACCGTTCCGCCGCATATAGAAAATCTCTCATTCCTAATGTATCTTGATATCAGTGAGAACAATTTTCGTGGTTATCTGCCAAATGAATTAGGGCAATTGCGCCGGCTCAAATTCCTGAGTTTCGCTTACAATGATTTGACCGGAAGCTTTCCATCATGGATTGGTGTCTTTTCCAGACTCCAAGTGTTGAGTCTTCGTAATAATAGTTTTACAGGTCCCATTTCAATTAAATTCACATCAACAACAATTTCATCGTCTGTATTGTGAGGTTGTTTGACAATGTTGAAAAAGTTCAGCTCCATAGTCATGTTGCCGAAGGTAGGGGTGGACATTTTACCCGACCCGATAAATTTCAGGTTCGGGTCGGATCGGGTTGGGTCGAAAACCCGATCAGATTGAAATGTATAAACCCGATCGGGTTGTGTTCGGTTTGGTTCAAACTCGACCCGACCCGAATACCCGATCGGGTTTCCAAAAAAAAAAATTTCTGCCATTTTTTTTCTTCTGCCTCTGTATTTGACAAATTGATATTAATTCAACTATTCAAGTATTTGACAAATCATCAAGAAAACGTTTAACATCAGAAGTACAGAACTACAAAAGTAACAGAACACTTGCATTTTGCAAAGTTGCAATCCTGCACAGCACAAAAAGGTTCAGATTTAGTTATTTAATAAAATCTCTCTTTTATAATTTCTCCGGGTATTATCTATCAAAATATCTCTTGTAGAGTCGTTTAGATTAGAGCGTCATCTAATCTCCATTACACGTAATTAAAATCTTCATTTAGTTGTTTTCATTTAGTCGTTTGGGTTAGAATGGATATCTAATCACGCGCTTCCATTAGAGTGTAAGCTAATTGCATTGACTTGGTCCTGTACTAGAACGATATCTAGTGTTCCCTATCCAATCGATTCCGCTTTCGCTACGCGTCGCTCCATCATGTTTGGCCTCTGGATCATACTTTTGAGGAGTAATTTAATAACTTCCAGAATTTAGTTTTTATATTACCTTTAGCTAACCTTAATTAAGAGTTGTGTTTGGGGATATTTCGACGAGGCCTGAAAGAACGAGCAGGGTTTGAGACGAGCAGGCAGCTGGAAGTAGGGCTTGTTTTGACAAAGACGAACAGAGGAAAACGAAGCCCACGCCATGTAGCAGGTGCAGGACCATCCTGCTCCTGCCCAAGCGTATAATCAGTGAAGCTAGTTTGCTGTTGAAGGCACGATACCATTCCCTGAGAACCCGTAGCAAGGAGACCTGGTCAACGTCAGTTGAAGTGACGTGCTCACCAACCCGAGACTTAAAGCCACGCAAAATACGCAACCACCTACCACCGCGTCAATAAGAGATATACGCAACCACCTACCACCGCAGTAATGGAGAAACACGCAACCGCCTGCCACAGCGAGTAATGGAAAGATACACAACCGTCTGTCACAGCAGGAAGGGGAAGGACCCTCGGGAGGCCTATAAAAAAGCATCCGGCAAAGGTAAAAGGGTTGGATTTTTGCCATTCTAGGGAAGAAAAGGTAATATTTCATAAGGGACATTAAAAGAAAAGGCTAGGAGGTTCACCGCCAATGTTTTTCCCCAAAAAAACCTTCTTATCTAACTTGAGCGTCGGAGGGTTTACGTCGGGAAAAACAACCGGCCACTCTGATCTGTTCTGTGAACCCATGAAACCACTAAAAGCAACTGGGCGAGGAGAAGTTCTAATCGAGATAGAGTTGAACGAGCAAAAAGCCTGGTCGAGATAGAGTTGAACGACCAGAATCCTATGTCAACATTTTGGCGCCGTCTGTGGGGAAACGGATTGAAAAGCTTTAGTTGGCAATAGGGACGAGGATAAAGCAAAAAAAAAAAAAAGAACCATGGAGATCGGGGGGAGTGGTGCGCAAAGGGGGGGGACGCGACGCCTGAGCGATTCCGTGTTTGGTCGGATAGAGAGGGATGGAAAGGCAGATGGAGGCCCTAGCATCCATCCTCCATGAGTTGCGCAATGAACGGAGGGATAATCGGGAAGAGAAGGTGAGGGCTGACAGACCAGCACAAGGCTACGATGCTGTGAGGAGGGATGACACCACCCGGAGATTTGGCGGTGAGGGGGGGTTGTTGCTCTATGCGGGGGAGATGTTCAAAGAAGGGAAGGGCAATCCCTAGGAGGATTAAATTTCAATGAGGACGCTGGAATGGCAAATTCAGAGGAGACAGAACTCCGACAACCATTACGCGATGTCGAGCAGGGGCGGGATGAGGTTGCAGCTCAAGCTCCTGGTCGGGAAGTGCAATTGGAAGACGAAGTGCGCAGTTGCGATTGATTACTTCACGAAGTGGACAGGAAGTAGAGGCCCTCAGCAGCATTACAGAGAAGAGGACAACCGATTTTGTGTGGAGGAATCTAATCTGTCGGTATGGAATCCCTCATGCCTTGATAACGGATAATGGCAGACAATTTGACAACCACAGCTTCAGGGACTTTTGCCAGAACCTTGGTATAGAGTTGAAGTATTGTTCACCTGCTCATCCAAAGTCCAATGGACAGGTAGAAGCAGCCAATAAGACAATCAAGAGGCTTATCAAAACCAGACTAGGAGCAAAGAAGGGAGCTTAGGTTGATGAATTGCCAGGCGTACTATGGGCATACAGAGCAACCCATAAGACAGCAACAGGGGAAACTCCGTTTTGCCTTAGCCTTCGGGCACGAAGCAGTTGTGCCAGCCGAGATAGGAACAGCCACGCATCGAACAGAGTATTTCAATGAGCAAGAAAACGACGACCAGATGTGCTTAAATCTGGACCTGCTAGATGAGAAGAGGGAACAAGCATCGAGGCGGGCAGATATTTACCAGCAGAGGGTTGCTCGGTACTACAACCAGAAGGTGAATCTGCGACAATTCAAAGTTGGAGATTGGGTACTGAGGGAGAGTGAACCAAAATATAAAAGATTCGACTCAAGGGCTACTCGGTCCGAACTGGGAGGGGCCGTACAGGGTCAAGCAGCGAGTCGGACCTAGAGCTTTACAAGCTGGTTCGAGCAGATGGCCACGAGGTAAGGGCGCCCATGGAACGCGGTGTACCTTAGGAAATATTTTCAGTAAGATTTGTAAACACCAACAGATATCTCTGTTCGTAGTTATTGCTTCATTTAATTTACTTCAAGGCAATACCATGTAAGCTGAGTGTAATGAGATATCAACGAACGAGGAAAGTTCAGTCTGCCGTATGCTTCAGAAATTTTCCAAGGCATGTAAAGGCTTACGTCTCAAAGCCTGTTGTATGGCGAGACCGAAGCCAAGCATGCCCGGATCTGCTCGACCGAGCGAAGGCGAGCAGAATCTCATACTTCAAGAATTTTTGCAAAGCGTGTAAAGGCTCACGTCTCAAAGCCTGTTGTATGGCGAGACCGAAGCCAAGCATGCCCGGATCTGCTTGACCGAGCGAAGGCGAGCAGAATCCCATACTTCAAGAATTTTCCAAAGCGTGTAAAGGCTTACGTCTCAAAGCCTGTCGTATGGCGAGACCGAAGCCAAGCACGCCTAGATCTGTTCGACCGAGCGATGGCGAGCAGAATCCTATGCTTTAAGAATTTCCTAAGGTATGAGAAGGCCCCAAAGTCTCAAAGCCTATTTTATGGTGAGACAGGAAGCCAAGCATGCCAGGATCTGCTCAACCAAGCAAAGGTGAGCAGACCAGCAAAGTTCCAGAAGGTTTCTAAGGCGTGCAAAGGCTCCAAAGTCTCAAAACCTGTTTTATGGCGAGACAGGAAGCCAAGCATACCAGGATCTGCTCGACCAAGCAAAAGTAAGCAGACCACTAAAGTTTCAAAAATTCTTAAGGTATGCAAAGGCTCATCAAGTCTCAAAGCCTGTTTTATGGCAAGACAAGAAGCGAAGCATGCCAGGATCTGCTTAACCAAGCGAAGGCGAGCAAACCACCAAAGTTTCTAGTCTTTATTCGTTTCACTCTGCAACACTAGAAACTGGGGGGACCTGTGTTTGGGGATATTTTGACGAGGCCTGAAAGAACGAGCATGGTCGAGACGAGCAGGCAGCTGGAAGTAGGGCTTGCTTTGACAAAGACGAGCAGAGGAAAACGAAGCCCACGGCATGTAGCAGGTGCAGGACCACCCTGCTCCTGCCCAAGCATACAATCAGTGAAGCTAGTTTGCTGTTGAAGGCACGATGCCATTCCCTGAGAACCCATAGTAAGGAGACCCGGTTAACGTCAGTTGAAGTGACGTGCTCACCAACCCGAGACTTAAAGCCACGCAAAATACGCAACCACCTACCACCGCGTCAATAAGAGATATACGCAACCACCTACCACCGCAGTAATGGAGAAACACGCAACCGCCTGCCACAGCAGTAATGGAAAGATACGCAACCGCCTGTCACAACAGGAAGGGGAAGGACCCTCAGGAGGCCTATAAAAAAAGCAGCCGGCAAAGGTAAAAGGGTTGGATTTTTTGCCATTCTAGGGAAGAAAAGGTAATATTTCATAAGGGGCATTAAAAGAAAAGGCAAGGAGGTTCACCGCCAATGTTTTTCCCCAAAAAACCTTCTTATCTGACTTGAGTGTCGGAGGGTTTACGCCGAGAAAACAACCGGCGCACTCTGACTTGTTCTGTGAACGCAGGAAAAAAATAAAAGTAGCTTGGCGAGGAGAAGCTCTGGTCGAGATTGAGTTGAACGAGCAGAAGGCCTGGTCGCAGAAGAGCACGACCAAAATTTTACATCAACAAGTTGTAATTTTCTTCTCCCGAAACAAAATTTTTATATTAACTGAAACTGTATTTATTTTGTGTTAAGTTTAGAGTTTATTTAAGTTCTGAACAATATTTATTTATTCCAAAAATTGTAATTTTCTATGATTAACTAGTCTGCTGAGTAGTGAGATAAATTTCCAACTACACATTTAGAACAAATTTATGTTCTGGTTGGTAGCTTTTGTACTACCTTGCATGTACTCTTTCCTGATCAGATGCAGATTTAGATGTTGGCTTGCGGGACCCTTCTGGCATACAATAGATTTTTGGGCCGTATGCCTGAACACTTAGCCTTTTGGAAGCAGCTCTGCTCATGCTTGTACGACCGAGTTCTGCTATTTGAACGAAATGAAAACAGAAAAAATTGCCACGTGATTGCCATTTATTTTCACAATATACCCCCACCCACATCACGTTACCCTTCTTTCATTTTCTCCCTTCTTTTCTCACTCTCTCTCTTTATCAAAGGCATGGACTTTTGCCGGAATGTGGCTGTTTCCGGTGACCAGTACTAGCAAGACCAAGTCCTCTCGCCTTCATCTATCCCTCCCTCTTCCTCCTCCAATCTTGCTCTTGCTGACCTTCTCGATGACCTTTTCCCTGCTGACACCACTGTGGGTTTTATTCTCTCTTCTTCTTTCTCTCTCTTGTGGGTTTTCTTTTATTCTTCTAGACAATCCCCCAAAACAAAATTCTTTACTTTGCTCTTGCCTTAAGTTTTTCACTTGTTATTTTGGTTAAAGGTCACAATTTTTTTTTTTAACTTGCAGGAAGTGGATGTTAGCTTGGAATGGCTTTCAATATTTGTAGAAGACTGTTTATCGAGTTCAAGAATTTGTCTCCCAGCTTCTGAATTGCCCACCAAAAATAATGCAGCTGCTACAACTACAGCTCCGTCGCCAAAACCCTTGCAGCAGCAGCAGCAGCAGCAAAAAGCAAGTACCACCACCACCCTAAGCCCGCCACCTTCCCTGGAAAAATTTGTTGTTCCGGGCAAGGCAAGAAGCAAAAGAAAGAGAGCCTCAAGCACTGCTAAATTAACTCAAACAAGCACGTCATTATCATCGTTAATGGAACGAACGAAGCAAACTCAGTGAAGGAGGGGAGTTTGGTAACGAAGCAAACTCAGTGGTTGGGGGAGTAAAATGAGTAGTTAGGGGATGACCATCGTTTTTTTTATTTTTTTATTTTTTGTGGGTCTATATAATATTAAAAAAAACATAAATGAAGATAAAAAAACTAGTGAAACAACAATTTAAAACTGCGTTTCTGTGGGTACCTTTCATCTTCACTAAGTTCGTTTACCATTTTCTTGTACGACTAGCTTGATTTATTGCTCTGCCTAAGAGATGATAGTTATGCTAGGTTGTATGGCCACTCTATTTTATATTTCCTTACTTTGCCTATGCAGATGTAGCATCATGGGTGTATGACCAGCTTATTACCTTCGGTACCTTGTTTGTTTTTTTGTTTTTAAATTTGTTCCCGGTTGTTAATGCTGTAAACATGTGCTTATATTATATTTTTCTAATGAAAACACTCCACTCACTGAGTTATCACTCACCTCTATTTTAATGTTTTTTACTTACTTTTCCACCCACGTGGTTCCGGGTTCAAATAAGTTGTACTGTTCAATTTTTAAAGTCAGCTTACTTGATGTGCAAAGGCTCTTATTCTTCAATTATAAGTTTTGTTTAAGCTTTGGGACTTCTAGTTGTTAAGCTCTTTAAAATAATTTTCCAGATTTGTAATAAATGGAATTTCAGATAACTTGTTGGTTTTGATATAATTTTTCATTAAATAATTCAACAAGACTTGAGACAGGTACTTCCTAATATTCAGAGAGATTTTGGGTTGGGTTCTGTCAGCTCCAAGCCTCCAATGAGTTTATAAGCATGCAACAATCCTTGGCAGTATATGAAACTGAGCAAGCTTTCTTTTCGATTGAATTGGTTATATTAGTCATTATCTTTAATTCATATTCCAATAATTTTTCAATTCTATTCAATAAAAAACAGTGCAAGTTTTTTTATTTTATTTGAGAGATGAAAATTAGAAAAAGATAGATAAAAGATAATTTTAGAAATACATGGAATTGATTGAAAAATGAGGGTGAAGACCATAAATTAAGGAGATCAAATATCATTATTATGCTATCTTTTTGTTATTTTTAATTGTTACAATCAAAGAAGATTGGTAGTTGCTATTTTTTTCCCAATTAACTCCCACATTTATTGAAGTTCGGACCAAAACTTTAGGCTTAAGAAACCGCTCTTCACTATTGGAACCAGGCTTAGCTTAGAGATTGACCGTTGCTTAACTATATTTATTTTTAATAACTATGTGATGTCAAAAGGGAATTAAATATATAACTATACATACCCGAGTTTTTTTGGCATCATTTTTAGGGTTCGACTATGTTGGATGTGGTGCAAATTTTATTGAACTCGCAAGCGCACGAATCTGTTGTAGTATAAATCAATGGTGACGAGTGTCGATCCCACGAGGATGTGGATTTTAATTATATAATAGAATTAATTTTGTAAATGGGTGATTGAATTTGTGGTGGAAATAATTTGAAATATGCTAAGACTTAAATTAAAATGGCAAGAATAAATTCTAAAATTGGAATTGAAATGGCAAGAATAAATTAAAGAGAATTCTTATTAAAAAGATGTACTTGGATATCTGGATCCGTATCAACATGGATCATGGGCTAAATATTTCGTATTAATAGCAATTAAATCATGAGGGGAGAATCTACACCTCATGAACCATGCTCTAATAAATATGGTGCTCAGGGCTTATCGTGCCAAATAATAATAACCTTATACTAGGGAGCCGGTGATACTAGGACAATACTAGACAAGATTAGTATTATTTGTCGACGAGAAGTCAAAACATCCACAAAAACTAGAGGGGAAGAGAAAATAAATTTACTAAATAAAGCTCATGACACATGTTGAGACTTTACCTTCAACCCAAGCTTGAAAGAAAATTAGCCATTCATAGTTGAATTAGGGGCAAAATGGAAATTTATTAAAATACGTAGAAAATACAAGATAGAAAGAGAATTATAGAAAATGGATTCCAAAAATGGATTCAGAGGTGCCAAAATTAGAGGGGGAGACCCCCTTTTTATAGTTACATCGAGTAAATTGTGGCCATTGGATTAAAAACAGTTTGGACGCTCAAGATTGCGCCACGTCATCAATCAACATTGCAGTCAACAGTATGCTGTGAACAGTACGCGGTTTGACAACTGTTTGACTAGTAACGCGGTTTACACACGGGTTGAACAGTTACGCGATTTGCACAGTAAATAATCCCCTGTATTGCATGTACCGTAGGCGCAGTTTTTGGTCCACTAATATGCTGTCACGTCACCATCAACAGTACATAAGAATTTTAGTCCAATAGGATCATGACACCTCATTGGTCAATGACACATCAATCGGTCAATGCCACGTCATCGGTCTGTCTATGTGAACAGTGCTATGAACAGTAACGTAGACAGTACCTATACATGTGAATAGTACCGTACATGTGAACAGTATCTTTTTTCCTTTTATGCTCCTCCTAAGGTTTTCGGCCGTCTTAAATTCAAAAATGATGTCCGTTTTGCCATTTGATCTCTCGTTTATTGTGAAATGACTGTGATGCCCCTAAAATACATAAAATACTTAATTAAAATAAAATACACATAATTAAAGTACAAGAAACTTAAACACATAAAAATAAGGATTGTTAAAAAGACGTGAATGTAAAAGATGGTTTCTCCTTTATAAATATACATTTTCTAACACTCAACACACCCCGCCAACTAGCTTATTACTAGTCCCTAGCAAATAAAGCGAAAAAAAAATTCAAAAATGATTTTTTTTAAACACTCTTGTTTATTCAATCAGACTAATGATAACAATAAAATAAAAGTATAAGCATTATCTCAAGTCTAAAGAAACATCACACCCACATCAACCATCCACATGAATCAGCCCAGTTGACTTTGTCGTAACTACCTTCAAGAATGACATGTCAAACCCCAAAATCTCACTGGTGTTAGCCTAAAGGGCTACACATAATGTAATTTTGATGATAACAAAGATGTGTCTTGAGTAAAAATAATAGATATTGTATTTCACATTTTCACTAGTTTTTTGAAGGATAATATTTATGCAAGTGAATCAAGTGAAATCAAGATTGAAGACACTCAACGGGCAATGGCGAAATCAAGAATAAAGTTTGGAGCTGATCGGAAAAATTATTGCGATAAATTCTTGTAAAGCCGGTATGATTTAGTTGATGCATGATTTAGCATTTGAGAAGCTCAATAGATTAATTTAATTAAATACTTTTCATAAACTAAAAGTTTTATTTTTATAAAGAAAAATATTTTATGGATTTAAGTAATTTGGACTTAAATGCTAAGATTTGAATCTTTATTTTTAATAAGTATTAAATTTCGAAGTTGGACATTTTTATAAACATTTGAAATATTTTGAGCCATACTATTATTTATAAATATTGTGGACTAAAGTGAAAGATTTTGAGAACATTAAAAAATATGGGCATTATGTTGAAAAGGACCTTTGTGCGAAATAATAAAATCTTTGGGGTCATATCATAATTTCAAAAAGTTTAGAAAGAGAACTATTTTTAAGAGGTTCTGAAATTGGACCTATTTGCAAAGTTTTTTGACATTTTAGGCCATAGTCTAATTATAAAAATTTTTGGGCTAAAGTGTAATTTTATAGAACACTGTTACTGTAGCAAATTCAAAAATAACGGTAATATCACTATTCCTAAGTGGCTAGCCGGATAATTAAGCGGCCAACCGCTTGAGCACGGGATTTTGCCTATAACGGCTAGTTTTTGGATTTTTTTCTATAAAAAACTCAAATCAAACTTCATTTTAAGAATTAATAAACGCAAATATAAGATCATACAACATATATTGAACTTCTAAAACGTAAATCATCATTGATTGAATCATTCTTGAGCTATTAGTTGCATATCCACTCTTAAAGAGAGTTTTTGTTGTAACTTTCATTTCTTATCAATTTGTGAGTGTGTAAATGTGAGAAACACTTGGGTGAAGAGATTGAGGAGATAATCTCTTGGTTGTAAAGGTTCATTGACACCTTGGAAGTTAATTGTAAAAACTTGAAGCCTTGGGAGGCTTGGATAGTGAAATCCTCGAGCTTGGTTGGCTTAGAGGCGTGGACATAGGCGGGGATTGCCGAACCACGTAAAAATCCGAGTGTTTATTTTTCTCTTCCCTTACTCTTTTATCTTTACGCTTGTTTAAATTTATTATTTTATATTTCATTAAGGCGTTAGATTGATTTTTTGTGCGAATCGTATTGCATAATTTTTAAAAACCCAATTCACCCCCCCTCTTGGGTTGCATAACTTGCATTTCATTTGGTATCAGAGCTTGGTTCTCTTATTAAGACTTAACCGTCTAGAGTAAAAGATCCATGGCAACCCATAATGATTCAACCTTTAGGGAAGGGCAATCCACAATTAGACCACCATTCTTTGACGGTAATGACTACCCATATTGGAAAACTAGGATGAGAATTTTTTTACAAGCTTTAGATTATGATATTTGGGAAATTGTTTGTGATGGTCCATTTATGCCTTTAACTAAAAACGAAGTTGGGGAGGATATTCCAAAACCTTCGAGGGAATGGAATGAATTGGAAAAGAAAAAAGCTTCTCTAAACTCCAAAGTCATGAATGCCTTGTTTTGTGCACTAGATAAGAAAGAGTTTCATAGAGTATCTAGTTGGTCAAAGTGCTAATGAAAATTTGGCACAAACTTGAAGTTGTTTATGAAGACACGAATCAAGTAAAAGAGTCTAAAATTAGTAGGTACACTCGACAATATGAATTGTTCTAAATAGAACAAAATGAGAGTGTGTATTCTATGTATACTAGATTTACGGACATAGTGAATACTCTAGGAGCCCTAGGCAATACCTTTTCAAATAGCAAGAAAGTTAAGAAAAATCATTAGGTCGCTACCTAAGGAATGGAGACTAAAAAGGACTGCCATTGAGGAAGCCAAAGATTTAAATATTTTTCTTATTGATGATTTAATTGGTTCTCTTATTTCTTATGAGGAAGACTTGGCAGCCGAAAGAGGTAATGAGAAGAAGAAGAAAAGCATTGCTCTCAAAGCCTCGAAACATGAGAGTGATGAGGAAAGCGAGTTGGATGAGGAGGAGATGGATATGTTGGCTAGGAGGTTCATAAAACTTTTTAAGAAATCGGTGAGTGAAGAAAAATTTAGAGACCTCAAGAACCGAAAGGAGAAAAAGGAAGTAATCAAATGTTATGAATGTAAGAAGCCCGGACACTACGACCGGAGTGTCCTCTTCTCAATAAACTCAAGAAGAAAGCTATGGTGGCCACATGGGATGATAGCGAAACTTGATCTCTCGTTTATTGTGAAATGATTATGATGCCCCTAAAATACATAAAATACTTAATTAAAATAAAATACACATAATTAAAGTACAAGAAACTTAAACACATAAAAGTAAGGGTTGTTAATAAGACTTGAAATGTAAAATGATGGTTTTCTCCTTTATAAATATGCATTTTCTAACACTCAATGTTGGAATTCACCTAAAATGGAGCACGAATCTCAACCACGCATGCAAAGTGATAAATAATAAATAATGGCTTATAATGAGTTTTTTACTATTTATAATTTTGCGTGTGTAGCTGAGATTCGTACTCCACCGTAAGTAAACTCCATCATAGTCATGACCTCATTTTTAACACTTATGAATTAAATAGATTTACATGCTGGAGTAATTATTAACCTTCCTTATCTCATAGAGAGTTATCATTAACTTAACAAATAATAACAGTAATAATAAAATAATAATAATAATAATAATAATAATATGTATACCACACAAATATCCTTACTCTCATTTAAACTCTCTATCAATAGATTGATTGTTGACATTATTTTTAAAACCTTCAGCATTACGCTCTTAGGCTACATTTGGCATTGCATGATTTTATTGGATTTAATTATTAGGATTGGACTGATTTAAATTAGATTGAATTAATTTAAATTATATTGTCTTATGTTTGGTAAAATATCAAATTGGATTATGTTAAATATAAATATCAATTATTCATGAAATTTTATAAAATAATTAAAATAAATTTAAAAAGTAATTAATAAAAAAATTAAATATATTGTAAAATAGATATTGGGTAGTCATAATATAATAAAAAATAAATATTTAAATATTTAATTAATTTTTATCAAATGAAGACCGATGTCAACCCATGATATCAACTCATTACTCGGGTGGTGCAGGTTCCCTGCACTCCCGCTTGTCTAATTTTATTATTTGCTGCAATTTTGTGAAGACATTAATAGCGGGACCCAAAGATGGTAAAAGATTTGGTCAGATAAATTGCATGGACCCCTCAATCTTACTTTACGAGTTGGCCGGCCGTCACCGTTGACTATTATAATTACTATGAAAAAGAAAAAGTTAGGTTATTTCAACTTAAGTTTTTAAATTTTGAATTGTTAGTCTCATACAATTTTAAATTTAGTGTACTCGGACACTCTCAAGATTTAATAAAAAAGTTAAATAGAAGCCGGTTTTAAAAATAGACACACAAACTCTTTTTCATACTATTATTATTATATCCTTCAATAATCAATGGATTATGAGTTTATGACAACAAAAGATTGACTCGCACACCCGCGCACACACGCGTTTACTTGGTAGTTGGTAAGTCTATGAAAATGAATTTGCGCATATTCCACTTTGCGTGATTTTACACAATACTGTGTGAAGTCTTCTTTTTTATTTGAACTTCCATTACAGATTGAGTGAGACATATATAAATAATTTAAAAATTAGAGAAGTAAAATAGCAAACTCATCATGATGATTTTCTTGTATACAGAAGTAAGCTATTTTTCTTTGCTTTAAAATTATTTATATCTATCTCCCTTACCCCTTAATTACCTTAGAAAAGCCAATATGTGCTTTTCCTACCTTGTTCCGATGTTATTGTTACACTGTTTCATGGATGGCTCAGCTACGGCAGCCGTAAGAAACTTAACAACTGATCAATCAGCTCTTCTTGCATTTAAAGCTCATGTCAGTGATCCTCGAGGTTGTCTTGGCAGATAATTGGTCCATTTCACACCCAGTATGCAATTGGATTGGTATTTCTTGTGGTGCGCGCCGTCACAGAGTCACAACCTTCAACCTTTCACATATGAGTCTCGGAGGAACCGTTCCGCCCGCATATAGAAAATCTCTCATTCCTAATGTATCTTGATATCAGTGAGAACAATTTTCGTGGTTATCTGCCAAATGAATTAG
Organism: Citrus glauca; assembly: GCA_029633175.1. Taxonomy (NCBI): domain Eukaryota; kingdom Viridiplantae; phylum Streptophyta; class Magnoliopsida; order Sapindales; family Rutaceae; genus Citrus; species Citrus glauca. The sequence continues at coordinate 16,686,827 of JAQOOD010000003.1, forward strand.
GGCAATTGCGCCGGCTCAAATTCCTGAGTTTCGCTTACAATGATTTGACCGGAAGCTTTCCATCATGGATTGGTGTCCTTTTCCAGACTCCAAGTGTTGAGTCTTCGTAATAATAGTTTTACAGGTCCCATTTCAATTAAATTCACATCAACAACAATTTCATCGTCTGTATTGTGAGGTTGTTTGACAATGTTGAAAAAGTTCAGCTCCATAGTCATGTTGCCGAAGGTAGGGGTGGACATTTTACCCGACCCGATAAATTTCAGGTTCGGGTCGGATCGGGTTGGGTCGAAAACCCGATCAGATTGAAATGTATAAACCCGATCGGGTTGTGTTCGGTTTGGTTCAAACTCGACCCGACCCGAATACCCGATCGGGTTTCCAAAAAAAAAAATTTCTGCCATTTTTTTTCTTCTGCCTCTGTATTTGACAAATTGATATTAATTCAACTATTCAAGTATTTGACAAATCATCAAGAAAACGTTTAACATCAGAAGTACAGAACTACAAAAGTAACAGAACACTTGCATTTTGCAAAGTTGCAATCCTGCACAGCACAAAAAGGGGACACTTGCAATCTTGCAATTTTGCAGTCATCAAATGACCGAGAAAGGATGATAAAGAAATTAAGAAACAATCCAATTCAAACAAAGCCACTACTGCACACTTGCACAACACACACTACACAACCACACACACTGACAAGGGAAAGTGGAAACAAAATTGTCATGCTCGCTTTTGTCAATCCTGCACAGCACACAGCCAACAGAGCCCCATACACATAGCCACCGAGCCCCCCACACACACAGCACAGTCACATACGCATAGTACACAACCACACACAAGTCACGAGCTGCACAGCACACACACACGCTGCAAGTGCACAACACACATGCTGCAAGTACACAGCACACACACACACACTGACGCTCAACAGTCAACAATTTACTCGCAAAGACAAAAACCTAACACACACACACACGCTGCAACAACTTCACAAATCACAAATCACAAACACAAATAGTACACAAAAATTGAACAAGGCAGCCGCAAACCCCCCGTCTGCAACCAGCCACCAGAAGACGCAATCTGTTGCTGCCGACTGCTCAGCCGCAACCCCCGTCTGCAACCAGCCACCACAAGACGCAATCTGTGCTCACCCCGCTGCCAACTGCTCAGCCGCAAATCACGATCTGTTGCTGCCAAAGTGCCAAGTGAGCCGTGATTTGCTGCTGCCAAGTGAGCCGTCTGTCCAGCCGTGAGCCGTGGCCACCGATCTGCTGCTTGAAGGCCAAATCCTCTCCACCCGAACCCGATTTTGAAGCTTCCGGTTTTCAAGCTTCAAGCCTCCAACTCTCCAAGGCTTTTTGACTCTGTTTCGGTGTTTCCTTGACTCTGTTTCGGTGTTTCCTAAGTGGCTGCTAACCTAAGCCTAAGCGTTTCGTTTTCAATTTCATCACACTTTCATGGTATATAACTAATTAAGTATATATATATATATATATATATTATATACACTATATAATTAATTAATTAAGAATTTCTTTGTTTATTATTTAATTGTTGTAATTAACTAATTATGTATTTAGAAATATTAGTAATAAAATCAAGGAAATTTTGTTAATTATTGAGCTCATAAGAAATTATTATTTTCATATATAAAAAGGAATTGTTGATTGGTGGGGTTTTGTTAATTGATAATTGTTAATTGTTAATAATAGTTAATAATTGAAATAATATTAATTGATAATTTTTAATAATAGTAAATAATTGAAATGATATTAATTGATAATTGTTAATAATTGTTAGTAATTGAAATAATATTAATTGATAATTGTTAATAATAGTTAATAATTGAAATAATATTAATTGATAATTGTTAATAATAGTTAATAATTGATTTTTTATGAATAAATTAGCAAATTTATTTATGGAGCATGAATGTGCTTTGATATTATAAAATATAAATGGGTAATTGTTAATAATAGTTAATAATTGAAATAATATTAATTGATAATTGTTCATAATAGTTAATAATTGAAATAAAATTAATTGATAATTGTTAATAATAGTTAATAATTGAAATAAAATTAATTGATAATTGTTAATAATAGTTAATAATTGATTTTTTATGAATAAATTAGCACATTTATTTATGGAGCATGAATGTGCTTTGATATTATAAAATATAAATGGGTAATTGTTAATAATAGTTAATAATTGAAATAATATTAATTGATAATTGTTAATAATAGTTAATAATTGAAATAAAATTAATTGATAATTGTTAATAATAGTTAATAATTGAAATAAAATTAATTGATAATTGTTAATAATAGTTAATAATTGATTTTTTATGAATAAATTAGCACATTTATTTATGGAGCATGAATGTGCTTTGATATTATAAATGGGTAATTGGAAATTATAAATTAATTAATTAATCATGAATTTCTTACTTTTTGTTTATGGAGCATGAACAACTTAAGTTGAAATTACTAATTTTTGTTTATGGATTATGTTAATAATATTTATGTGTTTTGATTTTTGAATTAATGATTGTTAATTATTATTTTGAATATTCAGATGCTTGGACACTCAAGATTGAATTCGATGAGTGACGATGAAGACCAAAGTGTACGAATGGAAGGAAACCCGATAGAAGAAAGGAAAAAGCAAAGCGGAAAAGACTGCCAATGAAGAAAAGATCGGCAGTATGGAATCATTTCACTTTACTCGAGGATAATCCAAACAAATGTACGTGCAACTATTGTAGTAAGGAATATCAAATGTCATTCAAGGCTTGGATTGAGTTACAAATATGACAAGGCATATAAAGACATGTCCCAGTATACAAGACATTTCGGGCACAACAAAGTGGAAGTCAGCAAAATTTGACATCCAAGGGTGGCGAAGAAATGCAAGTAATTTGGTTTTTGAGTAAAGGATGGAGTCAAGACGCGTGTCGAAGGGCGGTAACTAAAATGATTATTATGGGTGAGTTGCCGCTCAGTTTTGTAGACAACAAAGGATTTAGGCATTTCCGCAGTGTAGCTATCCCTCAGTTTGTTATGCCATCTCGAAGAACAATTGGTAGAGATGTTATGGAGTTATTTTTGGAGGAAAAGACAATGTTGAAGAGTTTGATTTGCAACAATAAGCAGCGGGTGTCTCTTATAACTGATTTATGGACTTCTGTTCAAAACATGAGTTACATGGTGATTACAACTCATTTTATTGATAGTGATTGGTGTTTGAATAGGAGGATTATTAGTTTTAGCGCAATCGAAGATCATAGAGGGAAGTCGATTGGCAAAAAGATTGTGAGTTGCCTACAAGATTGGGGGATAGAGAGGTTGTTTGCAATAACTGTTGATAATGCCACTGCAAATGATATTGCTGTTGGTTATGTCACTATGCAGTTGCTTAGTTGGAGGAATTAAGATGGACTTGTGTTGGCGAGACAATATATGCATGTGCGTTGTTGTGCACATATTTTGAATTTGATTGTTGTCTCAGGATTGGGAGAGTTGCATGCTAGTGTTACCGCTATTCGAAATGCAGTGAAGTATGTGAGATTGTCCAGCTCGAGACTGTGGACATTTAAACAATGTGCTGAGCAGGTCAGTTGTCCAAAAGGAATTATTATTTTGGATTGTCTTACCAGGTGGAATTTCACTTATTTGATGTTGATGACTGCACTGAAATTTCAAGCGGCATTTGATAGAATTGCAGAAGTGGATAAACCTTATGAGGCATACTTTGCTGAGAAAGAAAATAATGTTAGAAGGGTGGGCCCATCTGGACCGGATGACTGGGAGAGTGCCGAACGAATTGTGAAGTTTTTGAAGGTATTTTATGATGCTACATTATTGTTTTCTGCCTCTTTGAGTGTGACTTCTAATCTTTGTTCTGATACTATTAACTTAATTGAGAGTTCATTAATTGCACTGCAAGAAAGTACTGATCCTTGGGTGTCCTCTATGGCTTATAGTATGAGGGAAAATTTTGACAAGTATTGGGAGTCCACAGGAAAGATAAACAAAATGTTGATTATTGCTTCTATTCTTGATCCACGAGCAAAAATAGATTTTGCTAAACATCTTTTTAAGATCATTTTTGGCAATGATAGTTTGATGGTTTAACAAATGACCAAAGCAGTGAAAGACTTGTTGAATGAGTTTTATAATACATATAGTGCATTCTCCGGTAGTTCCACACCATCGATGTATGGTGAGAGTGGTGTTAGTGGCAGCTATGGAGGTACAAGTTCTTTTCAACATTTACAACTAAGGCTAATTTGGTAGATGTTGCTGGTGGTGAATATGATGACGCTTTTCAAGTATCTCGCCCTTTCCTTGGATATGCCAGGAAGGTTTCTATTCAGAATGAGAGTAGAAGAGTAGTATCTGAGGTGGAAAGGTACTTGAAGGACCCAGTTGAAGATTCCAGCAATCTTAAACTTAATGTTTTGCTTTGGTGGAGAGTGAATGGATCGAGGTATCCAATTCTTGAGAAAATTGCAAGAGATGTCCTTGCTGTTCCTGTTTCCACAGTGGCGTCTGAGTTTGCCTTTAGCACCAGGCGTCGTATTATTGATGAGTATAAGAGTTCTTTAACTCCGGCTATGGTTGAGGCATTGATATGCACTAAAAATTGGCTGCAGTCTAAACTTTTTGCCAACCCCATCTACAACCTCCAAGAAAATATAAAGGAGCAAATGCTTCATATGGAATTACAAGAAGGTAATGTTTTAAATTTTTTATCATACATTAAATACATAATATATTTAATGCATTATAACTTTATATAGAATATCTACATATTAATTTTTTTCATTTTATAGAACTGATAAGATCGCAAGCTTCGACAGTGGAAGCGGTGAGCGCCGACATTGGTGTTATGGATGTTCGAAAGGTAACTTTTAATATATATTATTAGTCATAATTTGATATTATAGTACTATTAGTATTTGGTTGTAATTTAAGCTCCTATAATTATAGTTGTTATAGTTTTAAATTTTAAGTCTAATTTGTAATTGTTTTAGTTAGACAAGTTGAAGTTCATAAAATATTATTATTGTCTAGTATTATTATTAACTTGATTTGGTGATGAATGCCATAAATAAGCATGACATAATAGAAATATATAATCAAGTGTGTATTGAAAAATTTGGTAAACATATATATTTATTTCTAATTATAAATTTATAATGATAATATGATGTAATAGAAATTAGAAAGATTGTAACACCCCTTAGTTTAATTAAAGATATGAATTAGATTTATTATTTGTATTTGTGTTTGATGTGTAATCTTATGATTTATGAATTTGGTTTATTTGCTCAATTTTTTATATGAATTGAGTTTGTTCATTTGGAACGTGACTTAAGGAAAATATTTATTGTACATTTTCTCAATCTTTTTCTAGGCAATCGGCACTTGAACATGGAGCCATGGAGGAACCAAGGTGGAGGAACCAAAAAAGCTTATTTAGTTTTAATGTTTGAACTTTGAATTTTGTGATTTATGTTTCTAAACAATTTAATTTTGTGACTTTGTGAGTTTGTGTTTCAAATTTTTAAAGACTAATATTTAGAAATTGTGCCTTGGACTTTGTAAGTTTGTATTAATTTTAACTTTTATAAGTTTGAAACTTTGGATTTTATTGATTGAGCAAATAATAGTCCTAATTCTACCCTCCAAGTCCAAGCTAATCGGCAAATAATCCTATTATATAGCATTTTAACTTTATTCATTTAAATTAATAACATTTTCTTTTCCTTTTTTCAGTTGAAAGTTAGTAAAAATGACTACAATTAAGAAAAATGTTTTAAACCTTTCATAAAAACAACAATAATAGGAAAAAAAGAGCTCAAAATTGTATTAACCGAATCTGACCCGAATTGACCCGACCCAAATTGACCCGACCCGAACTGACCCGAACTGACCCGAACTTGACCTAAATTGACCCGAACTCAATCTTACCCATTTTAAATCCAACCCGAACCAACCCAAACACAACCCGAAGAACAATTTGTAGAGACTCAACAGCTGTCACACAATCATTTAAATCGGTCTCAATAGTCATACAAAGTCTCCCCATAAAGTTATCTAATCCCACAAATGTCTTTTCTGATGTTGGCAGCTCTTGAAGCAAGAAAGTTCTTTTCAAGGAACTGATTCTTCAAACCATTGCACGTTGTAATCGATCTAGGAGGTAAGTAGTACAACCAGTCTTTAGCTAGTCCATCTAAAGAGAAAGGAAAAGCATGCAGCTTAATCTGCTCTTCAGTCACGCCTTGTGGCCTCATACTTGAACACACAACATGAAACTCCTTGAGATGTTTATGAGGATCTTCACTTGCAAAACCATGAAACTTTGGTAACAGATGAATAAGACCAGTCTTTAATTCAAAATTTACCTTCAAGTCTACATATTGAATGCAGAGTGGTTGCCGATTCAAGTCTGGTTCAACTAACTCTCTAAGACTTCTTTCTACAAGTGCAGCTCTATCCATCACTTGTTTTCTAAATCACTAGATGATTCAACCAAATCAGGCACCATATTTGTTTAAAAAAGCAAAGGCAACGAGGATCGTTGATTTGCTCTCTTCGTTTGCTATCTCAACTGGCGAGCTATCTTCTTAATTTTAGGATCAAACGAAAGTGTATCTGCACGAGAAGAACGAACCATACACCAAGTAAAATGTAAAAAGGATTAAATAAACGACACCAATCCCCGACAACGGCCCAAAATTTGATGGTTGTCGAAGCCAGCAAAAATAAATACCTACTCTAAATAAATTGTATATAGTGATTGAGTAAGGTTGTGTCCACAGAGATCGATAATTATTTAAATCCTTTTTAAAATGTAAATTACAAAATGGGGGGATTGTTGACAATAATAAAAACAAATTAAAATAACAAGAATGCAAATTAAAATTGTAATTCAAATTGGAAAAAGCTCTGGTTAAAGGAATTAACTCAGCTTGATTCGACTACTGATCATTGATTCAAATATAAATCATTACTACTTATGAATAGACCGGTTATAGCTACTCAGACCCTCTAATAGTTAATCTCTCCTTAACTAGTCCATAACCAAGGTACGACCATTGGTTATTTCCCTAATCAATAGATAACCCTATATACAATTATAAGATTTAATCAATTGATAGCCTGAAAAATAAGAGAGACCCAAATCCTAATCAACAAACCCATATGATGGTTCATTTAAATTAGATTGTTTACTCTCATAACACAATACATTGTTATGCTATTTGTCATAAATATTAAAATCTTCATACGATGAATCATTTAATTGATAATAGATTAAGTTGATAATTAAATAGTGGCCAATTATCTAATTAACAAACATAATCATGACAATAATTTAGAGAATAAACAGATACCCAAAAAGTAATAAAACAATTAAAGCATAAGAAAGATCTCATAGTAATGATGAATCAAAGCTTCATTAACCTTCAACCAGAATAATAGGTTTAGTTTTTCATAGAGAGAGGAGAAAAATTTAGATCTAGGGTTTTTGCCAATGTCTTCCCCCCTTTTCTCCTCTAGAGTTCTATTTAAAATAAAATAATTATATCAAAAATATTATCTAAATATTAAATTTAGAATTACAAAAACAACCAAAAAGACATAATACCTTAAACTAAAAATTGCAGGTCCGTAGTTGACAGCACACGCCCACGCCTTATCAACAAAATTCTTTTTAAGCTCAATTTTGGCACTAATCAGTAAAATTGCACCTACAAAACTAAAACACAAGTAAATCACTATTATTAAGTGCAAAACATCGATATTAAAGGAAATAAACAGTGCTAAACTAGTACATAAATTGCACTCTAACACATACCTACATAATTTTCAAACATGAGGTATATTTAACTAAATACCCTATTTTTAGGGTACCTTTAGTTGAAAACCCCATTCAGAAAAATGGATAGTCACAAAGTTGAAAGAGTGAGACAAGAGAGCGGTTATCATATTGCTTTCGTTTTCCAATAAGATCTTTTAATTAATAATTATTGATATAATCCACAGGTCAAAACATCATAATTCTATTTCAGTGCCCAATGCTTAACAGTATGTATGTGCTCAATAGATACCTACAAGCTAAAATGATATGAACCAATTTTAAGAACGGTCAAAAGATAATGGATAGAGAATAATTTGGGTAAGGGGACTGACAATCTCTTAGGATTAATTTTGTATACCATATTGGATAAATTAAATAGAATATGATTAGAGTAGATAATATTAGATTATGTATAATATTATGATGTGTTGGATTGGATTATAAATGTAATCATGTCTGGTGTTTAGTATGTCATGAGATTGGCTAAGAACTAATGTTTTATATATTAATTTTATTAAAATTTTATATTAAATTTAAAATTTTGAGTGGGACTATTGGCACCCCTCCAAATACCTCTCAAAGCTCCTTTAATTATTTTACAATATTGACCTTTGTTAAAATTACATAATAAGAAATTTTCTATTTAAATCCGTATTAAAAAATTAAATAGTTTGTTTTTTATTTTAGAAGTTAAAAATGTTGCTTTTTTTCCTCTAATTTATAGGTGAAGAATTTATCACTAGTGGCTACAATAGAGAGAATGAAAACTCATTATTTTTTCTTTTAAATGGAAGGGACCCCATTGTTGAAATGAGGTTTAATAATAAAAATCAGAAAACGGAGTTTACACAATAAGTTTTACTTAAGGGTATTTTTGTCATTAATGAAGATGTTAAAAGAATTTTATAATTTTTTGAAATATTTTAATGGGATTAATTAAGAAAAAGGATGTTAAGAAATATTTAGGGGGTGCCAATAGTCCTACTCTATTTTTTTTTTTATTTATCTTTAGTTAATTACTACACCAAAAACTACGGAAAAAAAGGTTGTCACTAATTAAAATGATAAAATAGTATGATCATCAGTCTAGCAACTCATAACTTGAACCTATTATGATCCTATTTGGGATTGAGGTACTATAACTCTTAAGCAACAACTGCTGTGGAAAAAAAGTTGTAACTATAAAACAAAAGTTAATAATTTATAATAAATATAAATTTTAAATAATAACTTTGATAAAATTATTAAAGATATAATAGATTTTCTATAATACAAGTGAAAAATCATATCAACATAGTTTCTAAGTTACAACAACTAGTGTTTACTAAACACTTTAGTGTTCTAACTTTTAAAATACAGTTGCCCAACTTTAATCCTAAAAGCACCCTAAGTTCTGCAATTGGTTTTGGTGAAGAGTTCATAGCGAGAAATAGACTTGAGATTTTTATCTCTTAATCCCATGAATAAATGTAGGATAAAATTTCAGTTTAAAAGATGTAATTTGTAGGTCTCCTTGAGACTGAATTTTGCTCAATTTTTTATCACCCCTCTAATTTTTTTTTTGGGGGTACTAAACGCGAGATAAATATTATCTTACATCAAAATTATCCAATCTCATGACTTTTAACTATAAAGTAGTTTTGTAATTTGTCATTGGCTTTATTGTGACCACAATATTGCATTGTTGCCGAGCATCTTACAATGAATTGGAACACCAACTTGTCAACAATTAATTATTTATATTTATATCACCAATGACACGCACGTAATTACAAATTATTTTGTAAGAAAATAGATCTGTCCATGAATCCGTGACACATTTTCATATTAATAAAATAATATCGGTGGTTTTTCATGTGGTCGTCATATGAGTGTGTCAACAATTGAAGACAACGGTTTTAGGAATGTGCGCGTTGATAGCATATTTGGCATATACGCTATCTCAGGGAAGGATCTCACTTGAAGGCAAAATGAGATGTGTAATTGAATCAGTCAAAGGAAGACAGGCCACAAGCCTGAAATCTAGGGAGGGGAGGTTAAGGTAATAAAGCATGGTGTCTGCTCAGCCCTAAACATAAAACTTGCAACCACCAATCCATGTATACAAGCTAATAGCTCGCAATCATGATCAACATCAGCACAAACTCACCAAATTAGCCTAATTGACTTAAGCATTGGAGTAGGATCATCGAAAAGCTCCATTTTACCATTTTCTTTGTTTGCTCTGTACGTAGATATGACCTCTATATGTTGTTCTTGCCAGGGGCAGCTCAACCAATTTTGAGATTTTAAGCGAATTGTTTCAATAAAGCTTTTTTTAAAAAATTTATTAATAAAAATTCATTTATTTAAAATCAATTTTCCTACCTTTATGAGATGCAAAATTATTGATCAAATTTTTATATTCTAATTTCGCTAATATATTTTTCTTAATAGATAACATAGCTAATCCATTTAATTTTTCTTCTGACATGGTTGATCTTAAATAAGTTTTTATCAATTTTTAATTTTGAAAAACTTCTTTCTGCATAAGCAACTGTTACTGGTATCATTAATAATATTCTATAAGCAACGTATGAATTTGGAAAAGAATCAATTTTTTTTCAAATAATTAATACATCAAGTGGGGTATTTTTTTCACTTTGAAAACTTCTTTAAAATTCTTAACTCTGAAAACAAATCTAAACCATCTATATTAGAAAGTGTATCATGTTTTAAAGCATTTTCAAGATTAACGCAATAAGTTTTTAAAACATCATCACTTAACAATTGTAATGGATAATAAAAAGTTAACAATTATTTGGCTTTTATAGAGTTTTAAATGAAATAACATTAATTAGAGATTTTATAGGAATAAATAGGATAAAAAATGTTAATCCTAATGTTAACAAGAAATTTTGTTGGGATTTGATTATTTATTTATGGAAAATTTATTATAAAATAATAATAATAATATATAAATTAAAAATTTAATAGGTATAATTTTAGAAAAAATTTTGGGGCCTTTTTATGTTATGCGGCCGTAGGCAACTACTTAAGTTGCCTAGAGGAAGAGCCGCTAGTGATTCTTACCTTAACTAGTATTGAGAGGAAACACATATCAACATGTGAATAACATTAATCCTATTAGAATGCAAAAGAAAAAAAAAAGGTGAAATTAGGGATAGTAAAAAAAGCTCTATTGGCCGTGTTTTAGACCAAACTTGGCTTGACTCGGCCATATTTTCAAAACATCTAGATCAAGCGAAGGCTTTACCTTAAAAGACTGAGCTCAGTCTGAAAGTCTGATAAATGACTAAAAATATATATTTTATTTTAATTAAAATAAAGCTTTTAATATTTATTTAACAAATACATAACATATATTTAAAGTTTTAAATTTTTTAGCCCATTTTTTAAAGCCTAATCTAATTAAAACAGAATTTTTATATTATACATTTATATAATATAATGACAAAAGTTTCTAAAAAATGTAATTCGGGCTTTTAGACTCGTCCTAAAAATGCCTGTCTTGACCCGGGGCCGACCCGACAAGAGACATGCTCGGGCAGGGTTTGGGCTTTTCTAAGCCCGGCCCGAGCCGGAGAATTTGCCAGCGCCAAGTGAAATCAACAAGCCGAAAATGGAAGTCAAAGTAGTCAACGGCCTAAGCGACTTGAACAGAAACAAAGTTTGATTGATTGTGTGAACTATAAGTAAAGCATTGGTCTTTAAAGCAAGAGGCGAGGGAGAGCGAGCCCACCAAAGATGGAGAAATCAAACTGGGCCCATCAAAGCCCAATGTTTAGAGAAAGTGAGAATTCTTAATCTTAATAAGCCGGTGGTGAATCGGAGAGAGAGCGGTCCTCGCCCCCTTGGGCAAGCGGGGGTCTCCTCAATAAGAAGTAGAATAGAGCTATGACAATCCCACCTTCAATATCCTTATGAAGCCCATTTCTGTACCTATGGTTTAGTCATTTAAGAAATTACATAACAAGATTAACTAACCCCCACGTCCTTGTTACTAAAAATCACCTACACAATGTTCAACTTCCAATCCACACAAATCGTAAACCCCCAGTCTCTGCCTTAATATATTCTTATGATGAATTTTAAAAAATTTATAAAGAAATAATAAAATTTATGTAGAAATTATGATATATGTGGATTGGGGTGCAAGAAAATTGTAATATAATGAGTTAAGCTGTCATATGAATAAAGATATAATTATAAATGCATAAGTAGTGTTTTATAAAAAATTCAGCGGGGTGCCAATAGCATCACTCTAAAAAACTATGCAGTTTTATTTTTTATTTTTTAGTGGAAAGGTAGTTTTACTTAAAACTGGAGACCAACACCCTATTTATTTAGCTTTTAAAATTTGGCTTGGGCTTTGATTAAGTGGCGGAACTAAATTTTTGTTTGAGTGGACTATAATACACTCAAACCACCCAACCGGGGGTGGTTTGCATCAATCAGCCCTTAAAAGTAGAAACGTAAACGAATGCAAATAGAGTAGCACTAATAAAAATAATGATAATGAGGTCTTGAGATATGCCGTTCCCAAATGAGTAGTGACTGACCACAAATGTCCTTGTTAAAAAAAAAAAAAATCACATACCGTATCAAATATTCTTACTCATTCAAGATGCGTTTTGAAATTAAGGTATTATAACTTTTAAGTTGCAGTTGCTGTAAAAAAAAATTGTAATTATCAAATAAAAGTTAATAATATGTAGTAAATAGAAATTTTAAATAATAATTTTGATAAAATTATTAAAGATATAATAGATTTTCTATTATATAAGTGAAAAATAATATCAACATATCTTTTAAATTATAACAATTAATGTTTACCAAATACTTTACTGTTGTAACTTTTAAGCTAAGGTTGTCCAATTTCAATATCAAATGCATTTTCAATATAATTGTGGCACATCTCTATCCTTATTCTTTGCAAGTATAGGATTGAATTTGAGTATTGAATCAAAATACAAGGAGGCAGTGAGAATTATGTACCATGTAAAATGACAAAAAATGAATTTGGAGTTAAAACTTCTTATAATTTAGAAAATTTATTTGCCAATACGGAGGAGATATGAATATGAAGACCGATGTCAACTCTTTACTCCGGTAGTGCAGGCCTTGCATTCTTGCTTGTCTAATTATATTATTTGCTGCAATTTGGTGAAGATTTTGACAGCAAATGGTCAAATATTTGGTCAAAAAAAGTGTATGAACCTCCTCAACTTACGTTACGAGTCCGCCGTATTGAATAAGAAACTATGTCAATTGGCAGTGCATGAACCCCTCAACTTACGTTACGGGTCGGCGGCATTGAATAAGAAACTATGTTAATTGGCAGTCACCATTGACTATTATAATTAGACTAATAATATAACTCTAAATTTTTATATAATTTTTTTTTATACAAATTGATGTGTCAATATTAAATTAATTGGATTAAATATCTTTTGGTCTACTTTTTATATATTTGTATTTTTAGTCAACTAATAATTTAATGTCAAATTAGTTTGTATAAAATAAATTTGTTAAAAAATTTATTTTTGTATTATCACTTTTATAATTATCATGAAAAAAGGTTAGGTTGTTTTAACTTTTTTTAGTTTTTGACTTAAAATTTTAAATACAAATTTTAAGTTATTAAGTTCATATCATTTAAGATTTATTGTATTCACAATCCCAATATTTATTAAAATAATCAAATAGATCTTTGATTTAAAAAATGAGAGGAATTCTAAAATAAGTCAGAGGTTATAAAACTAATTAATGTATACATAACATGCGTAATTGAATTAAATATAACCATCACTTGCATGATGATCTTTCAAAATAAACACATGTATGTCATAACTTCATTTATTTATTGTAACTAACATAATACCTATAATGTATTTTAGAATTTCTAAAAAAAATAACACACACAAACTCTTTTTTACACTATTATATCCTTTAATAATTGATATATTATGAAAACAAAAGATTGACAAGCATACTTGCGATTTACTTGGAAACTTTCAACTTTGAAAGGGTCATCATGGAGTCTCCTGTCTCTCGATAAATATGTTATTTTCTGCGCATTAAAGTTTAATCAAATCTCCCTTTGATTAACCAGCACTTACTTAATTTGCTAACTCTATGAAAATGAATTTGCGCATATTCTACGTTGTGCCGGTGTTATTCTTGTGCTACTGTCTCATGGCTAGCTTCGCTATGATGACCAGCATAAAAAACATAACAACGGATCAAGCAACTCTTCTTGCCTTTAAAGTCCACATCGCTGATCCTCACAGTATTTTGGCAAATAATTGGTCCATTTCTTATCCTATATGCAGTTGGGTTGGCATTTCTTGTGGTGCTCGTCATCATAGAGTCTTAGCATTGAATCTTTCAGATATGGGTCTCGGAGGCACTATTCCTCCACACTTGGGAAATCTCTCATTCTTAGTATATCTTAATTTTCGTCAGAATTATTTCCATGGTCATCTGCCGAACGAGTTGACACAATTACATCGACTTAGAGTCATGAATTTCGCTTATAATAAATTGAGTGGAAACTTTCCGGTGTGGATTGGTATCTTGTCCAAACTCCAAATCTTGAAATTTCGTAATAACAGTTTAACAGGTCCCATTCCAGATTCACTCTTCAACTTATCAAAGTTGGAGGAGTTGGACTCCAGGTTCAATAATATTGATGGAAATATTCCTCCAAAGATTGCAAATTTGAGTATGCTTACGCTTCTGAATCTGGGAGACAACAACCTACAAGGTACACATTCCACGGTTCCCACTTCTCCATATTGTTTGTTTGTATCTCGATTTTAGTTCTTTACCTAGTACATTCCCAAGTCGTACAAATAAAAGTAAATAAAATAAAATTGCTTCGATTGATATTTTAACAAATCGAGGCAAACAGTTTTATTTATGGAGTTAAATCATTTTTTCAAGACAGTAATTTGATGGGTAAATCATCTTTAATTACATCCTGTAGTTTAGTTTAATAGCCCATTACATCCCCGGTAGTTTGTAAAATGCCTTGACACATTTCCATCTCATTTTTTGCTCAATTTGACAGTTTTATCCCCTTGATAAATTTAAATAATTCAAATTAAGACAAGAATCATGGTGAGTTATTTAAATTAAGAACGATAAATAATAAAGGAAATAATTTACACTAAAATTGTTAACAGTAGAAGCATATTTCTTTATTGAAAAATAATTTTTTGATCAGGAATTATTAAGAACAAAACTGCCAATTTTGAGAAATCATTTGTTTGATTCATCCAAGGCAGTTTATAAACTATAAGAATGTAGAGAGAGCTAAAATTAACCCAAACTATAGGGACGTAGTCATGTAAAAGGACATTTATCCATAATTTGTGCTTATATATAACTCAATATTGGTACCTTGGCAGGCGAAATTCCCACCGAGATTGGCAATCTACAAAATCTGAACTGTCTAGTTCTTTGTACCAATAACTTAAATGGTCCCATTCCAACCCCGATCTTCAATATTTCAACCGTAAGTGTCCTTAATCTGCTTAGCAATCAACTCTCAGGCCAGTTACCAGCAGAGATTGGATATTCGCTGCCAAACTTGAAGTATTTTGAGTTAGAGCTAAATAAACTTAGCGGGAAAATTCCCAACTCCATCACCAATGCTTCTAAACTTATAATCATAGACTTGAGCTACAACTCTTTCTCTGGCCTTATTCCGAACACATTTGGCAACTTGAGATTCCTTAGCGTGCTTAACCTAGCGTATAATTACTTAACCGAATCATCTGCTGGTGGGTGGAGTTTTCTCCCTTCTTTGACTTCTTGCAGAATGCTAACAGTTTTAGAATTAGCTGAAATTCCATTAAGTGGCATTCCACCATTAATTGGGAATTTCTCTTCTTCTCTTCAATATATTTATGCTTACGGATGCAGACTCAAGGGGAGCATTCCTCAAGAAATTGGTAATTTGCGAGGCTTGATAGTTTTAAGCCTCTCCAACAATGACTTGAATGGAACTATTCCAACAACGGTGGGAAGATTACAGCAGCTACAAGGTTTAGTTCTTGATGGTAATAATTTGTATGGATCCATTCCCTACGATATTTGCCACTTAGGGGGGTTGAGTGGATTATTGCTAAATGAAAATCTGCTCTCGGGAAATATACCACAATGCTTGGAGAGATTGACTTCTCTAAGACAACTCGACTTAAGCTCTAACAAGTTCACTTCTACCATTCCATCATCCTTGTGGAGTCTTGAGTACATCTTGAGCATAAACTTGTCATCAAATGCATTAAATGGTTCTCTCCCACCAGAGATACAAAACTTAAAGGTCTTGATAGATTTAGATGTATCAAGAAATCAGTTATCTGGTGATATTCCGATAACCATTGATGCCCTCAAAGATCTTGTTACTTTGTCTTTGGCTGGCAATCAGTTTCAAGGTCCTATCCCTAAATCATTGCATAATTTGGTAAGCTTGGAATCCTTGGATTTCTCTGGTAACAATCTCACTGGAGAAATTCCAAAGTCATTGGAGGGACTTTTACATCTCAAACAATTTAATGTGTCTCACAATATGCTAGAAGGGGAAATTCCTACCAAGGGGCCTTTCAAAAACTTCTCAGCTCAATCGTTTCTTTGGAACTATGCACTTTGTGGTCCACCAAGACTCCAAGTCCCACTTTGTAAGGAAGATAATACCAAAGAATCCAAGAAAGTTGCTCTAGTTGTCCTCAAGTATGTTTTACCTCTGATAATATCCTCTATACTTATTGTGATTGTCATCGTTCTGTATATAAGATACCAAAATAGGAGTGCTAAAAGTCCGCCCCAGGAAGATTTAATTGCTCTAGCAACATGGAGACGAACATCATATCTAGATATTCAACAGGCAACTGATGGGTTTAATGAATGTAACTTGCTTGGTGTGGGTAGCTTTGGATCAGTATATAAAGGAACACTATTTGATGGGGTTAATGTTGCAATAAAAGTTTTCAATCTACAGCTAGAGAGGGCATTTAGGAGTTTCGAATCTGAATGTGAAGTACTAAGGAATGTTCGTCACCGAAATCTCGTAAAGATCTTTAGCAGCTGTTGTAATTTAGATTTTAAGGCCTTGGTGCTTGAGTTCATGCCTAATGGTAGTCTGGAGAAGTGGTTATACTCTCACAACTATTTCCTAAGTATCCTAGAGAGGTTGAATATAATGATAGATGTGGGGTTGGCTCTTGAATATCTCCATCATGGTCATTCAACACCAGTGGTTCACTGCGATTTGAAACCCAACAATATTCTATTAGATGAAAATATGATGGCACATGTGAGTGACTTTGGCATTTCCAAACTCTTAGGCGAAGGAGACGATTCTGTGACACAAACCATGACAATGGCTACAATTGGTTATATGGCACCAGGTAAAGTTCCAAATCTAATCTTTAATTTTTCTCTTTTTCCAAGCATAGGGAAAGTTTGAGTCGATTACTGTCATATGATTATTATTTGTTTATCATTTATTTCATGGACGGATATATTTATGATGAATCAAATTGAAAAATACAGAGTATGGATCAGAGGGAATTGTTTCAACAAGATGCGATGTCTATAGTTACGGTATTTTATTGATGGAAACTTTCACAAGAAAGAAGCCTACTGACAGAATGTTTTCCGAAGAAATGAGTTTAAAGCATTGGGTAAAGGAGACATTACCCGATCGATTGACTGAAGTTGTTGATGCGAATTTGATGCGAGAAGAGCAAGCTTTTTATGCCAAGATGGATTGTTTATTAAGCATCATGCATTTGGCATTGGATTGTTGCATGGACTCACCAGGACAGAGGATACATATGTCAGATGTCGTTGCGAAGCTCCAAAAGACTAAACAGACGTTTCTAGATGATGTTGCTGCAACCTCATAATGTAACTTTACTTTTGTGTTATCTTGTTTGAGTCTGTGTTTTGGAATAAGAGCCATTGTTTTGAGCAGAGCAGAAATTGGACACAGAAATCTGGCTGTCCCCTATCAATATCATGTATTTTATTTTTTCCAGAATCAAACTATTCATCATCCTTACAGACATTTCCACAAAGAGATTATTCAGAATCAAAATCAACAAACAGTTTTTGCATGAATCCTCTTTATTTAGGAAGATAAAGATTATGGAATGAAAACTAAAGGAAACTCGCTCCATGAATAAAGAGAATGCATGCCCGATGACAATCTCACAGGGTTCCCACCACACAGCACACTTCTCCTTTCTTAGGAAACACTCAATAGTTGAATTGAATGCACAAAAGAATTTATTGATACTGGCATGGAGATACCGGGAACTCAGTTCTGTCCTTGAATAACAACTTTGATTCTATGCAAAGCTGCTGATAAACAAACGTAACCGCCAGTACGGCAGTACCAACTAAGATATGGGGATTGAAGTTTTTGATAATGGAATGACATTGGATCGAAGATTTGATCAGACGGCATGGGAGGAGGAGGCATTTTGGCGAGAAAATTTGTGCGAAACAGAGGAACAGTTTGAGGAGGGTTTTGTGAAGACATTGATAGCGGGCCCGGAGGTCTAAAAACTTGGAACAATATTTAATTGGCTCTCATTTAAATTACTTACATTTAGTAACTTACAATTAATAAAAATGAAGTAAAAATAAGATATTGATTCCACTTAACTCGCTTGTTATTCATTTTTTTTAGTTTTAAATTATACTAAATATAATTTAGGAATTGCCTTTAATTTATTAATGAGATGTATGGTTAATAGGGAGTCAAGGTCGTCTTGCTTTGTTTTTTGTTTTTTTTTTCTCCCATACTCTTCCGGAGAAAGAAAAAAAAAAGGAAAAAATGGTAAAGGGCAAAGTGCCGTAGCACGAGGCATAAGCCCTTAACTTACGTTACAAGGTCGCCATAGACTGTAGTAGTGAGCAAGGAACTGTTGGGAAAATATACTCTTTAAAAGTATATGTGTTTATTTAATTGTAATAAATAATTTTTCTGATTAATAAAATAAATGAGGTATTTTATTCAAATATCTTAATTACATTAATATTTGTATTAAAATCCATTTAATCATATTATATGTATTTATGTGATCACTATGTGGATTCACAGAAGACATAAATACAAGTTATCTTATGATTAAATAAATTTAGTTCCCAGTTGATAAATAAAGTTGGGCACTTTATTTAGCTATAGACTGTAATAAATTCATTGAATGATTTGTCTTAATCATGTATGAATTTATTGATGTAGTACAATTACATTGAACATGATCACATATGAGATTTAATTAATTTTGTAATAACTGTCAGACTTATTAAATCTCATAGGCGTTGATTTTATTGTAATCTTAATCTTGAGTTAATTATTATTTCATGATTGTAATTGTTATTCCATTTGAGTTACCAATGGGCACGACACATCCTTGTGGTCAAGATTACCCAGTATCTTGGTGGGAGTAATTATGAGTATTGGAATTATGGATTAACAATATAGAATTTGTACAACACATCTCTTGATAGGTTTTCGGCATTTGATCATAGAATTCTCTGGCCAAAGTGTGTCAACATATTTAGTATGTTGAAAATGATCATTAGAGAAAACTTGTAAGGATCAAGGAATAAGATGTTATTAAATTGATTGGACAGTTGAGATATCAATTTAATTAACAATGTGGTATAAAGGATTGTGTAGTAAAGAAATCAATGTGGCTTGGGACGAATTATTATTCGAGCATACAATTATGGAAGTCAGTTCCAATCTTTTAGTGGAGTAGATTTGGAATTAAATAATTAGGCTAATTTAATTACAGGCCTAATTATTGTAGCCACTATTGTATGTTCCCAAATGATCCCCAGGTTAGCTCATTTAACTGATTGCACCACTACTGGACTAATAAGAAAGATAACTAGCTATTTGGGTCAAAAGCCTAATTATATCATTTAGTGGGAGGCTTCATTTAATTAGCTTATGTGTAAGAGGCATTATGTTATTTTACATGGTGGATCCCTTATTAAAAGAAAAAGAAACGTGAGTTTTAAAAGAGCGCATTATTTAGAGCCTAGGGTTTTCACTAAAAAGAGATATATAAGGTTTATTTTCTCTAAAGAAAATGGTGAAGCCACTTTATACAGATCAAATAATAAGATTTTTCTCTCCCTTGTTGAGAGAAAAATTTTCTCGTGCTAGTTGCTTTGGTAGTGATAAAGGCGCCCACACGTCTAGTGCAGATCGAACCAAAGTCATAACCTGGAAGATCATTGGTGACAGTTTGTGATCTAACAAGCGTGATGGTGACGGATCGTGATCTAGGAGCCTAAATCACTTCAGCGGAAAAAGCCAACTCGGATTTTCAAGGTACGATTTTTAAATTACGTATTCTTATACATTATATGAGAGCGGTCCTTAAAAAGATTTTATAAAAATTTCAAAACCTAATTTTTCCCGAACAGGAACAATAATAACAATGAGAATTGTCAAGCACATGCCTTTAGCCGTTTACTTAGAAAAGTTATGAGTTTATAAGTCTTTGCATTTTTATTTATTAGTTTTGTTTTTAAAAGTCGTGTCTCTTGCGGATGGATTATGTTCCTCCCCTTTGTCTTTTCCCTTCTAATCCCTAATCCCTCCCATGTTCTAAAATATCTATTAATTAGTTGTAACACATTATAAGTATTTTAGAATTTTTATTAGAAATATACTTCAATTAAGTACAATGAGATGATATAAGAGTAGAGATGCTGCAGATCGTGCCCGTATAACATTTAATCTCAGCCATAGAAAGAAGATAAGATTTAATCCCAGCCATATAAATTTAAGTGGTGGCATGTGTCTTTAGATTAATGAAAGCTAGGCAAGGATAGCATCCGGACCCATTATAAGTATGCTTTTTTCCTTCTCTTGAAAATTATTTCCATCTCACGTAACACTTAGGCTATGTTTTGTTTAAAGAAAGGGAAAGAGAGGAAAAAAAATGGAATGGAGTGGAAGGGAGAGGAAAGGAGTGAAGGAGAATAATAAAATTAAATTTTATTGTTTGGTTTGACATAAAATTTAATAAGGAAATGAATTTTAATTTTTTTCTTTGGACAAATTTATCCTTGGTCTTAAATACTAAATTACCTATGTTACTAATGAAATATAATTTAATATCAATACCAAACTTTTTTAATGTCAAAAAGTTCTAAAATAATTCAAGATTTATATTTAATATATAATAATTTAATATACTAACTATTTAATATAAATAAAAGGCGATCAATGGCAGTCAACTCCGGCGATGGTATGATGGTATCAGTAGGGGTGGGCATAAACCCACAACCCATGGGTTTACCCAAACTCAAACCAAATTAAATGGTTTGGGTTGGTTAAATAATGAAAATGGATTAGAGGTGGGTTTTATATAGAAAACCATTTCATTATGAGTTGGGTATGTTTTACCCATGAATTATGAACAAAACCCCAACACTCAAATTTTTCAAATAAAATAAATGAACACAAATAGGTAAAATATTTTATTATTTATCTTAAAATAAATTTTTATTTGTCATTCAAGTTTTCTTATAATAATTTTTTATCATTTTACTAATAATTTTCTTATATATTTGTTATAAGAAAATTTTTACAAAATAAATAAGTATAAAAAAATTTATTATTAATTTTTTTGTTCATATCAAAACATATATTTCTTATTTTTAATATTTTATTTTTTATTTAGTTTCTATTCATGTGATTTGTTTAATTTATAATAAATATAAATAAAAGAGTAGTTGAAAATAAGGGTAATATGGTAAACTTATACTATTATAGAGGTTTTTGATCATTATAAAAAAAAAGGGGAAAAATAATATATGTTGATTACTGCAGGGAGAAAAGTGGCAATCTCCCTAAAATTAAGCATATAAGTAGACAACATAACGCAAAACTACCAAAACGATAAATAAAAATAAATATTGCATAATTAAATAAATTATTAGATTGTTAATGTCATGTTTCTAAAAGTTTATTATTAAAGTGTACGTTCTTATTTATTGAGAAATAATAATTTTTGTGATTAAACTTTATTTTGATTTTCTAGTATTCTTTAATTTAAGGATTAAGTTATTATAAAATTTATAATTTTTATCCACTATATTTTTTTATATTTTAATATCAATTTAATAATTAATAATTATTATAATTTTGATATAATTAAATTTTATTAAAATAAAAATTATTTTGATAATAAAATTCAAACCAAACCCAAATGGTTGGGTTTGGGTTGGGTTAAAAATATTTGGATTGGTTTGGGTTGGATTTAAATTTTTATAGTTTGGTTTGGATTGACTTAAAATCCAACCCAAATCAATCCATGTCCACCCCTAAGTACGAGGGTTCAGAAAGTAAAATTTAAACTACTTTTCTTTCCTCCCTTCTCTCCTCTCAACCAAACATCACCTTAAGTTCTATATATTAGAAAAACTGAATGCGATAATTCTCCTTTGTTCCTATTTTGTTATGGCACATTATTTCATGGCTAGTTTTGCTATGCCTAGTAAAAAACATAACAACGGACCAGTTCCCTCTTCTTGCATTCGAAACAGAAAACTTATGTCAACGGTCCACAGATGCATAATTGGTAAATTTCATATCTAGGGGAGAAGTGAGCATTTTTTTATTTAGGGTGAGCTAACTTTTTGAATTGGTATTGTATATAAGTATATTACTATATGAAGTTGGTCGGAATTTCAATAGGCGAAGAATTTGTCACAGTTTTATCTTTCAGTTTCTTTGATGTTGTACTTGTATAAACAATTAATAAATAAAATATGTACTTTATTTTCTGAGCTAATTTATTTTGAATATATTTTAATTGCTATTTGACTTTGGTTACAACTTTTGTTTTTATAATATAAAATTATTGGGTTTTGGATTTTAAGATTCAAATTATTTAGTTTAAAATGAGGCAGGGACAGATTATTAGATTGAAAAAGAAAAGGAAAATTGAAGATGGGAAACAAGGATGATAATTCTCTCCAATATTTTTTTCTCTTATAACTTCCCTTAGTTTAATGAGTGATTAAGATTGAATTTTAAATTTTATTATTGAACAAAAACACTTTTTGTGAGTTTGACGAGTTATTAGATTTTGGATTAAATTTATATGACCTGTTTTTAAGTTTATATGGATTGGCAAACTTATAGGTGGCAAACTTGTAAAGAAAACAGCAGCAGTTACGTACAATGGTATTTTTGAAAATAAAATTGAAAATTTTCCTAAATATTAGATGGGCCGCAGCCTGTTCTAGCTAACAAATGGACTCGTCCTTGTTCGTACTTCATGCGCACTTTGTAGTTACTTGGAGTTTCTTTATGGTGCTGGTCATAATAGAGTTACGGCCTTGAATTTGTATGGGTCTTCAAGGCACAATCTCTCCACACTTAGGAAATCTCTCATTTTTAGGGTACCTTAATATTAGTCATAACAATTTCTATGCTCATAAGTCATGAGTTTTACTAGAAGCAAATTAAATGTAAATTTTTCATCTTGAATGGATATCGTATCCAAACTAGTATTGAGTCTTCGTAATAGCAATTTCACCAGTCCCATCCCAAATTCTCACTTCAACTTATCAAAGCTAGAGTTCTTGGACTCAAGTTTCAACATTATTGAGGGAAATATTCCTTCAAGCATATGAAATTTGAGTAAGCTTATTAGGACCGGCTTTATAGTACTTAGGGCCTTAGGCGAATTTTTTTTATGATGCCTCTTTTTATTCTACAATTTCAATACTCAAAGACACATAAAAGAGCCTTTAATTCTTGAATGTTGACAATAATAAAAAGGATCCTAAAAATTTTTAAAAACAAAACCTAAACACAATAGTAAAAAAATACATATATATACACATACATACATACATACACACACACACACACACACACATATATATATAATCTATTAGAATCATTAGAAAAATAAATAAACAAATAAATAAGAATGATACTATTTTCAAATAGAATATTTAGAATGGTAGTAAGAGATGATGAATTAATGATAAGATAATTGATATGAATTTTGTTTTTCAAGAAACTAATTTTTTCTTTTTTAAATGAACCAATGAATGTAATAATTTTTTCTGTAGAGGAATAGCAAGAAAGTTTTTATATATGGATTTTTGAGATTATAAGATTTTTAATATAAACTAAAAGTCAAAGATTCTAACGTTAAATAATTATATTATTTTAAGAAAATTTAAAAGGCTAATAATTTATTTTTTTCTTAGAAAGAGTAATAATGAATGAATTGATGATTAAACAATATTTTAAATTTTTTAAAAAATCTTTATTAACTAGAGAACTATTGAAGAAATATTAAAAAAAACATTCTTAAAATGTAGGACTTTAGACTACTATTTTATTTGCCTATATTTAAAGTCAACCCCGAAGCTTGTGTATCCCAATCTTCGTTAAAGAACTTCAACGTCCGTTCCATTTCCACTTTATCTTTTTGAAGCAAATATAGTTGTTAGCAATTTGCATTGATGTCTGCAGAATTCATTTTCAATATATTGTTCAAAATCCTGCCCGGTATGGCCAACTGTAGCTGATGCAAAATAATTCATTTTGAAAGGAACAAAATTTTAATCACAATCTTACAACCATCAATTTTAAAAATCATTGAAGGGTGATGCTCGTTAGATGAGATGATCATTAATTTTATTAATATTTTTCTCTCTTCCCTCTTTAATAATTTATTTTTCTTTCCCTTAATGTTTTCTCTCTCCATTGCTTTCTCTTCTTCGCCGTCGTTAATTGTTCTCTCTTCCATTAATGTTTTCTCTCTCCATTCTTACCTTACTTTGCTCCTTTGTAAGAGGTTTCTAACTTCTCCCATACTTCTTTTGAGGAGGTTACACCAACAATCTTTTCAAAAAAATTTTCATCTAATGATTGAAAATTGAGATACTTTGCTTCATTCTCTTTTTTCTTTAAATCTTTCAAATTCTCCTTTTGCACCGCAATTAAAGTAGCTTCATTTTTTAGCATAGTAAAGCCTTTCTCCACGACATCCCATACGTCATGTGCACCAATAGAGCCTTCATTTTTGTGAGGTTTGCTGGTGAATCAAAACTCAGCATAGCTAAACGGTGGCGTTTTGGCAGTTAAATGAAGCTCATAAGTGATGCACGTGACTGATGCGTGAAGAGCTTGTAATCAGTTAGTTAATTTCGTTATTCCACGTGTAAGGAATCTGCTTCACCTGGGATTAGTTGGTTAGTTGCTCTGCTAGCTATAAGAGCTGGCTGACGAACTGAATTAGATGCAGACTTGAGAATTCATTCAAAAGGGTTTCTGTAAAGGGTTTTAAACTCTCTGAAATCTTGTAAACAAAACTCTAAAAAGATAGTTCCCATTATTGAATAATGAAAGCTCTGCAGAAAGCTTTTCCCGTGGATGTAAGTTGTTCCAGTTGGAGCAATTGAACCACATAATTGATTTGTGTGTTTGTCTGGTTTTGGGTTGGTTCTTAATTCTATATTCTTTCTAGGTTCTTGGATACAAGGTATTAATTTTTTTTCTGGTTTCTTTCTTCATCTGTGCATCTTGAATAGATCTTTGCCAAAGATCCTGGGAAGTGTTTGATTTGTCTTGAGAAGCTTACAGCGGGTTAAAACACTACAATTGGTATCAGAGCTTGGTATCTTTGATCAAGACCAAGAGTGGGCACGCCGAGAGTAGATCTAGAAAAGTTCACTGGCAAGAATGACTTCAACATGTGGAAAATCAAAATAGAAGCCTTGCTGATCACTCAAGGATTGGGAGATGTGCTCGAACCTATCACCAAGAAAGAGGGAAAGGAAGTCTCATCATCCAAGACTCTAGAGGAAGCAGCTGAAATAGATAAGAAGGCCAGACGCATCATAATCCTCAATCTTGGAGATGCTGTTATCAGAGAGGTGGCTAAAGAAAAGACAGTTGCTGCCTTATGGGATAAACTAGAAGGAATCTACATGACCAAGTCACTAGCAAATCGTCTTTATATAAAAAAGAGAATGTTCACTCTGAGAATGACAGAAGGGTCATCACTGGATCATCATATAGATGAATTTAATAAAGTATGTGATGCTTTAGAATCTATTGATGAGGGCCTGAATGATGAAGAGAAAGCACTTCTTTTAATAAGCTCCTTACCGAAATCTTATGAGCATTTTGTGGATGCCTTGATGTATGGGAGAAAATCTTTAACTCTGGATGAAGTTAAGACTGCACTCAACACCAGAGAGCTATAAGGTAAACAAAATGCTGTGGAGATTGGTGCTGGTGAAGGACTGACAGCAAGGGGGAGACCTGATAAACATGATGAAAAGAAATAGAAAAAAGGGAAGCAGAAGAAGAAATAAAAAAGGCTGGAAATGTTTCCAGTGTCATAAAGAGGGGCATTTTAAAAGGGATTGCCCTGAAAGAAAGACTAATCCAAAAGACTTAATGAATCGAAGTGGGGATGCAGCCATAGTTGAAGAGGAGGGATATGAGTCAGCAGGTGTGTGTGTGTGTAGCAACTGATTGCAGCCAAAAAGGTAAATGGATTTTGGACTCTGGATGCACCTTTCATATGACTCCCTTTAAGGATTACTTTATTGAATACCATGAAATTGATAGTGGAAGAGTAATGATGAGAAATAATGCCATGTGTAAAGTCATTGGTATTGGTACTGTCAAACTTAGATTACATGATGGAACTCTATTGATGATTAAGCATGTAAGACATGTGCCTGACCTTAAAAGGAACCTTATTTCCTTGGGGATGTTTGATCAAATGGGGTATAGCATTAGGCTTGAATCTGATGATCTGAGGGTATTAGATGACTCTAAAGTGGTCTTAAAAGGCAATAGGAGAAATGAGGTGTATGTCCTAGATGGACAGATCATAGCAGGTGAATCTGGTTATTCTCAAAATGTCAAAACAGATTACACCAGGCTGTGGCACCTTAGGCTGGGTCATATAAGTGAAAAGAGATTAAAAGAGTTAGAGAAACAGGGTGTATTAGGAAAAAGAAAAATAAGCAGCCTGCCTAGAGTTCTGTGAAGACTATGTGTTTGGCAAATCTTCAAGGGCAAGCTTTAAGAGGTCAAACCAGAAGTCTGAAAATACCCTATACTATATACACTCAGATCTTTGGGGACCAGCTCAGGAGTTGTCTCTAGGAGGGAATAGATACTTTGTATCTTTCATTGATGACTTTTCAAAGAAGGTCTGGACTTATGCTCTAAAGCAAAAAGATCAGGTGTTTGAAAAATTTAAGGAATGGAAAGCTTTGTTGAAAAGCAAACAAGTATGAAAGTGAAGAAGCTGATGACAGATAATGGGTTGGAATTTTGCAACCAACAGTTTGGGAGTTACTGTGCAAATGAGGGTATAATGAGGCACAGGATAGTGAAGTTTACTCCCTAACAAAATGGGTTAGCTGAAAGGATGAACAGAACACTTATGGAGAAACTAAGATGCATGTTGATACAGTCTAGGCTTCCAAAATCCTTATGGGCAGAGGTACTGATGACAACTAGCTATTTGGTTAACCTCAGTCCCTCTTCTGCACTGGATTTCAAGACACCCTTTGAAATGTGGCATGGTAAACCAACAAGCTATGAAGGCCTGAGAGCATTTGGATGTACAGCCTATGCTAATATCAAACAGGGAAAGCTTGCACCTAGGGCATTGAAAGGAGTCTTTATAGGCTACCCAGATGAAGTGAAAGGTTATAAAATCTGGTGTACTGATCTAAGACCTCCAAAGTGTATAATCAGCAGGGATGTAATCTTCAATGAAGATGGGCTGATAAGAAAAACTCAACCAGCTGATGAATCTAGCTCAGGATCAAAACCCTTTGAGGTGGAGCAACCTGATCAGAGGAACTTAGAAGAAGCAACAGACTTTGAAGATATTCAAAATGACTCAGGGGAAACACAAGCACCTCATCAACATGTAGAGACAACAGTGAACCCTCAGATATGAGACTATCAACTTACCAGAGATAGAAGAAGAAGGAAAATCAAACCACCAAAAAGGTTTGGTTATGCAGATTTAACTGCCCTTGCTTTAGCTGCAATACATAATATAGTTGATGAAGAACCAAAGACCTTCAAGGAGGCAGTTCAGAGTTCAAACAAAAGGGAATAGTTGGCAGCAATGGATGATCAAATTGCCTCTCTGTATAAAAATAAAACATGGGAATTGGTCAAGAAGCTAGCAAACAGAAGAGTGGTTGGGTGCAAATGGATCTACAAAGTCAAGGAAGGTTTAACTCAGGCAGAACCAAGGAGGTTTAAAGCTAGACTTGTAGCCAAGGGGTATACTCAAAGGGAAGAGGTTGGTTTCAAAGAGGTGTTCTCCCCAGTAGTTAGACATGCCTCAATAAGGGTGATATTGGCCTTAACAGCAGTTGAAGACATGGAGCTTGATCAACTTGATGTCAAGACTGCATTTTTGTATGGAATACTGCAAGAAGAGATATTCATGAGTCAACCAGAAGGGAATGAAGACCCCAAGAAGAAAGACTGTGTGTGCTTGTTAAAGAAATCACTCTATGGTCTCAAGCAATCCTCTAAGCAATGGTACCTCAGGTTTGATGGTGTCAAATGGATTTATGAGGTGTAGCTATGACTGCTGTGTGTATTTTAAGAGGATAAATGTCAGTGTATATGTGTATCTACTATTATATGTAGATGACATGCTACTGGCAAGCAATGATAGAGAGGTAATTGAAGAGCTAAAGTTGTTGCTCCGTACAAAATTTGAAATGAAGGATCTCGGGCAAGCTAAGAAGATTCTAGAAGTAGAAATCAGAAGGAACATGAAAAGTGGGTTGCTTTTTCTATTACAAAAAAGTTACTTAAAGAAAGTCTTAACCACCTATGGAATGACAGATTCAAAACCTGTCCAGACACCACTTGTTTCTCACTTCAGACTCAACAACTCTCAGTGTCCTTCTACTGATGAAGAAAAGCAAGAGATGATGTCAGTTCCCTATGCAAATGCAGTAGGGTGTCTGATGTATGCCATGGTCTTAACAAGACCTGACATAGCCCATGCTGTCAGTGTTATAAGCAGGTATATGGCCTCACCTAGAAGGGAACACTGGAAGGCTGTGAAGTGGGTAATGAGGTATTTAAGTGGGACTTTGAAGAAAGGTTTGGTGTATGGGAGAAACAGGGAAAGTGAAGACAGCTTGTGGGGTTATGTTGACTCAGATTTTACTAGAGATTTAGACAGAAGAAGGTCTCTGACTGGATATGTGTTCATGTTGAGGGGATGTGTTGTTAACTGGAAATCTGCATTACAGCATGTGGTGGCACTCTCTACTACAGAAGCAGAATATACAGCTGCTACAAAAACTGTTAAAGAAGCTTTGTGGCTCAAAGGGTTAATATCTGAGCTAGGGATAATGCAGAGTACAGTCTCTATATTCTGTGATAGTTCCAGTGCTATACACCTCTGCAAAAATCCAACACACCATGAGAAAACAAAGCATATAGACATCAAACTGCATTTCATAAAGTATGAAGTCTTAAGGGGAGATATCAAAATGGTTAAAATCCATACTGATGTAAACCCTGCAGACATATTTACAAAGACTGTTCCTGTGGCTAAGTTTGAGTTAAGCTTAGACTTAGTGGGACTAGATATTATTTAAATGATACTTAGTATTGGAGAAGGAGTATGCAGAGGAGTATTGATTCAAAGTGGAGAATTGTGAGGTTTTCTGGTGAATCAAAACTCAGCATAGCTAAATGGTGGCGTTTTGGCAGTTGAATGAAGCTCATAAGTAATGCATGTGACTGACGTATGAGGAGCTTGTAATCAGTTCCTTAATTTCGTTATTCCACGTGTAAGGAATCTGCTTCACTTGCGATTAGCTGGTTAGTTGCTCTGTTAGCTATAAGAGCTGGCTGACGAACTGAATTAGATGCAGAATTAAGAATTCATTCAAAAGGGTTTCTGTAAAGGGTTTTAAACTCTCTGAAATCTTGTAAACAAAACTTGAAAAGACAATTCCCATTGTTGAATAATGAAAGCTCTGCAAAAAGCTTTTCCCTTGGATGTAAGTTGTTCCAGTTGGAGCAACTGAACCACGTAATTGACTTGTGTGTTTGTCTGGTTTTGGGTTGGTTCTTGATTCTGTATTCTTTCTAGTTTCATCTGCGCATCTTGGATAAATCTTTGTCAAAGATCCTGGGAAGTGTTTGATTTGTCTTAAGAAGCTTACAGCAGGTCAAAACACTACAATTTTAATACTCATGTTGTCAAACTTACTTTCCTTTAATTGGGGAACTTGAAATGACATCATATTGTCATTTGCCATAACTCATAAAGTGAGTGAGAATTTGAATGCACAGATGGATCCAGAACGTCGAAAAACCTTGGAAGGAATTCGGATAAACTTTCAGTCAACGATCAACGTTAGTCAATGGTCAACTCTAGTAAGCACCGAACCGGATCAGTTTGGGTTGGTTTGGCTTGATTCGGCTTGGTTGGGCTTGGTTCGACTTAGTTCAACTCAGTGAGTCAACTCAGCTTCAAGACAGAAAACTTCTGGCGGCAAGTGTGGGCGTGTTCAGACTCCGATCAATCTGATTTTTGAGGTGTTGCGTTCCTCTCATCAAGATCTTCGATTTGATATGCTATCTATACCACTTTGTTGAAGAATTTAAAGAATAAAACACAAATTTTATTATAGAAAGCTTAAGAACATTACAAGAACAATTCACACATTGTCACAAATCACTCTTAGAGGCTATTTTGCTTCTTATGCTTTCTTCTTCTTACACTTGATGCGTACAACACAAATGGCATAGGTATTTATAATGAGTGAAACGCAAACATAATCATAACAATACACATCACCTAACATGTTCCACCAAGCTTTCATCATAGCACCACTTCTCTTAATATGCTCTAAAGGAATCCTTTAATGGCATCCAAAGTGTAAAACTAATCTCCACTCAATTAGATGCTTCATGAACATAACATAGTATGACAATGATGATGGAGAATAAGAAGGGCCATGTGCAACTCAACACCTCATTCCACTTAAATGAATTATTTGTATAAAATAAGTTTATTGTTTTCAACACCTAAAAATTTTCAAAAACAAAACCTAAAAAAAAGTCAAGAAGATATCTTTTTTTTTAATCTATTAGAATTATTACAAAAATAAATTCCAATAGAATATTTAGAATGGTAGTATATAAAAAGTAGAGATGATGAATTAATGATTAGATAATTGATATAGATTTTTTATTTCAAGAAACTAATTTTTTTTTAATGAGCAAATGAATGTAATAATTTTTCTGTAGAGAAAGAGCTGGAATTTTTTATATATGGATTTTTGAGATTATAAAATTTCTAATAATGAATGAATTAATGGTTAAACAATATTATTAATTGTTAAAAAATCTTTATTAGCTAGAGAATTATTTAAAAAAATTAAAAAAATAATACATTTATAAAATATCGAGCTTTAGGCTGTTGCTTTGTTTGCCCAAATTTATAGTCTAACCCCGAAGCTTGTGTATCTCAATCTTCGTTATAACAAACTTCAAGGTACGTTCCACTTCCACTTCATCTTTTTGAAGCAGATATATTTATTAACAATTTGCATTGATGTCTACAGAATTCATTTTCAATACATCGTTCAGAATCATTCACGGTATGGCTAGCTGTAGCTGATGCAAAAGAATTCATTTTGAAAGGAATAGAATTTAAATCACAATCTTGCAACTATCAATTTTAAAAATCATTGAAGGGTGATGCTCATTAGATGAGATGACCATTAATTTTATAAATATTTTTCTCTCTTCCTTCTTTAATAATGTATTTTTCTTTTCCTTAATATTTTCTCTCTCCACTGCCTTCTCTTCTTCGCCGTTGTTAATTTTTTGTTTTATCGATCTTTCATGTCTCCAACGATTATTTTTCTTCTCCCAACTATTCTCTCCTTTTCCCCATTTTTTTCTAATAAATTTACTCTACTCATGCAGCACAGACAAATTAGGAAGAGTTTTGGGCAGTGATTTTATGATCAATTGTCATTTCAAAACATTCCAACATATTTCCTTTGGTTTAAATGATAATACCTAATACCAGTCACCAGTGTAACTAAAACTATTTTTATTGTTTTATTCCTTCTGCATTTCTGAATATTTCAAAATACAATGGAATAAACCTTAACTTTGGCTACTGTAGAAATTTCGTGGCAAGAAGATCGTCTTAAAGCAATTATGCAATAAGGCTCCGTTTGGTACAGCTTATTAAATAGAACTTATAATAATAGAATTTATAGCAGTAGAGCTTATACCAATAGAACTTTTGGACAAAAAGTCATTGAGTGTTTGGTTGCCAATAAAAAAAGCATTTTTAAACAATTAAACTGTGTGATATTTTTTATATTATATATTTTTAGAAAAACTCTCTAACCTCTACTCCCAAAAGCTCAAATTTTGAGCTTTTGGTAGTAGAAGTAAATTAGCTTATTTAAGTTAAAAAAACTCTACTAAAAAAATAATCAAACACCATAAATTTTTTTAAAAAGTGCTTATACGATTAAATAAGCACTTATGACTCTTAAATAAGCCATACCAAACAGACACTAAGGCTATTATGTGATTGAGAGCTTGAATTATTTCATTGATTTCTTCACTAATTTATACAATAGTACAATGGACAGCTAATTCACTAATAATAGTCTAAAACTGGGGAACCAATATATTATTCATAAAAATATACAAGTAGAAAGTTGATTAAAGATATTATTACTGATTCTTACTATAAATAAAAGAATCAATCGTAATATATATTTTATTACTTCTCTCTCTTCAACTTTGTAGAGTGCATTTTTCCTCTTCAATTTATATTTTATTATTTTTTATTAGAGAAAGAATTGCTTTAATTGCATTTAAAGAATTGCTTTAATTGCATTTATTTTTCCTTTAAAAAATAGTTATTTGATTAAAATAATATTAACATATTTCTATTTAAAGAGCTTTTTCGATGATAGCATATTTTTACTTTCCTATTTGTCAGGTAAGCAAATAAATACTTCAAAAGTAAAATTAGCAGAGCTTCTGAGTGATGGTTTAAGGTGGCTGATTGTGGTTTCCATGATTCTTGGCTAATGGTGTGAAAATAAGGATAGATAAGGAATTATATTTCTATCATGTTTGATTTTATTTAAAGAGCAATGCTAGGTATCCCAATATATAAGTCCTAATTTGAGTCTCAACTAATGTGACATTTATCCATTAAATGGTGATTAAGTAATTTTACTATTTATGAAATCCATTATTCAATAGATGAGTGACACATAATATTGAAACTTTAGTTAGGACTCAAATGTTAGAATCCCAAACATTGTTATTACTTAATTTTATTTGTGGGAAACTTTGATAATATATGTAGACAAAACAAAATTTTCTTCATATTTTTGCAATAAAAAAAATTTTCTCTGTATTTTTACACCTTTTCAACTATATCCAAAGTGAGAAACCATGATGTTGAATCAATTTTTTGTATTTTTTGAATAAAAGTAGAGAAACTCAATCTAAATTATAACGCACGTAATATTGAGAGAGCAAAACGGGGAAAAGTAAGAGATAGTAATAGGAAAAATAATATATTATCATAACTGGGAGAAAAGTTTTTTGGTGCTCTTATGGGAACCTACATTTTTTTTTTGTGCTCCATAGGGACCCACAGTTATTTATTGTTTATTACTTAAAACAATAATAACAACTTTAATTTTTCCCCTAGGATAAGTTGTAAAATTTGTGAAAGTTACATTTAAAATTAGAAAATTATCATTGCACCACCTCTATTTTGTCTTATGTTCATTCAACCACCATAAAATTTTAATATGTTCTCTACACCATCTTTCTTTTTAAATTTATATCAATTAGCTACTTTTGCACTAATACCGTTAAATAATTTAAACGAAATAATACTTTTACCCCTAAAAAAATTAAAAGACAATTTTATCTTATAAAAGCTTTGAAAAATAAAAACTTATAGTTATAAAAATATCCCTAATTTTAATAAAAAAATAATCCCAAATAGAGGTACTCAGTTGATTTTTATTGAATTTAGAAATTTTAATAATTATTTTTATTTAAAAACTATAATTTTTTAAAATTTTAATTAGGGAAATTATCATTTGTATACCCTTAGTTTACTCCATTATCAAAAATATTACAACACTTTGAAGGTGTATCAATCGTCCACCTTAAGTTGACAAAATGTATCAGCTAACTACCAAACCGTTAGTTGCCGTTTAAGTTTGATGATGTTAAAAGGGTATTTTGGTCTTTTCATATGATACAAGTTATAATTTAAGGGTATACAAGTGATAAACAGAGAATTGAAGGGTATACAAGTGATAATTTTCAAGGGTAAAATCGTCAATTCATTGTAACTCCGTTAACTTTCAAATGACAACTAACGGTTTGGTGGTCGGCTGATACATTTTGTCAATTAAGGGTGGACGATTGATATACCTTCAAAGTGTTGTAGTATTTTTGATAACAGAGCAAATATAGGGTATATGAATAATAATTTTCCTTTTAATTAAAATAACTGAATTTATTTATTAAAAAATAATTTTAGAAAATTTTATTAAAATAACTGAATTTATTTATTAAAAAATCAATCCTAAAATTTTAATAATTTAGGCGATTTTTATTATATCCAAAAATTTTGCAATTATTTTTATAATTATATTTTTATTAAAAAAATAAAATTTTAATTTTGAGATTTATTTTTATTAAATTATGGATATTTTTATAATTATAATTTTTAAAATTTTTATAAAATAAAATGGTCTTTTAATTTTTTTAAGGGTAAAATTGTCATTTCTTTTTAATTATTTAACGGTGTTAGTTCAAAAGTTGCTAATTGATACAAATTTAAAAAGAAAGGTGATGCCGAGAACATGTTATAATTTTGTGGTAGTTGGATGAACATAAGGAAAAATAGAGGTTGTGTAATGATAATTTCCCTTTAAAATTATTTCCCTTAAATCTCTCTCTCTCTCTCTCTCTCTATATATATATATATATATATATGAAAATACTAAATTTCAGACGTACCCACTAGTTTTTGTATATATTTCAATTTATATTTTGGAAAATTATAATTTTATCAATTTTGTTTTGTTTTATATTTATTTAATCACTAAAAAATTATAACATGTTCTCTGCAGCATCTTTCTTTTTACATTTGTATCAACTAGCCACTTTTCCACTAACACCATTAAAAAATTTAAATAAAATGACAAATTTACCCCCAAATAAATTAAAAGACCATTTTATTTTATAGAAAATTTAAAAAATAAAAAAATTATAATGATAAAATATTCCTAAATTTATAAAAATAAATCCCAAAATTAGAATTTTTTTAATAAAACTTATTTTAATATAAAATTATAATTATAAAAATAATTGCAAAATTTTGGGATTTAATAAAAATCTCCTAAATTATTAAAATTTTAGGATTTATTCTTTTAAGATATTCAATTATTTAATAAAATTTTACAAAATTATAATTTTTAATAAATAAATTCATTTATTTTTATTAAAATTTTTAAAATTAAAATTTTTAATAAAAGTAATTATTAAAATTTTGTAAAATCTATATTTAGTAAAAATCAATTGAGCACCTCTATTTGAGATTTATTTTTTTATTAAATTTAGGGATATTTTTATGATTACAATTTTTAATTTTAAAAGTTTTATAAGATAAAATAGTCTTTTAATTTATTTCAGGGTAAAATTTTCATTTGATTAAAATTATTTAATAGTGTTAATGTAAAAGTGGCTAGTTGATACAAATGTGAAAAAAAAAGGTTGTCCAAAGTACATGTGAAAATTTTGTAGTGGTTGGATGAACATAAGGCAAAATAAAGGTGATATAATGATACTTTCCCTTATATTTTGAATAATTGTTAGCCACAACGAAGTTGTGGGAATTCAGAAATTGATTGTTCCCTAAAACTACCACGTTTTTACCATGGTCTTTTATGTAAATCTTCCCATCATTGTTAGAATAGTTCCATTCTAGTCATTAGCTCTTGAATATCTCCATCATGGTCATTCGATATCTGTGCTTTTAATTGAAAATATGTGTTGGGAAAGGGACTACCACAAACAGCTGAAATTAAGTGGAAAAAAAACTCTTTCCCTTTTTGTGTCATTAAAATATGATGTGCACCACAAATAAAAATGCAGAAAATAAAACAATAAATCCAAAGAAAAAACCAACCGCAAGAGACTGATTTTTACGTGAAAAACTCAAATTGGGAAAAATCACGAGACCGTAGTTCGATATAAACTTCCACTATAATAATGAGATTACAATACATATTCTTTTCCAGATAACACTAGAGGCTAACAACTTTACGATTCTCAACAGTCTTGGCTTATAATAATTGATCTAAAATCTATTTATCAAATAAGTAGGTATCTCAAATAACAACTACTGAGAGAATAACATACAAATAAACACCAATAGAAATATAGAGGACAATGTCAAGAACTTATCCTTGAAATTTGGGATGAATTGGAGCTAAAATCACTTTCCGATCGTTGAATCAAAGATTGAAACCCCAAAAATACCTTTTTCTCTCTCGAAGCATGTTCTCCCTCTCGCGAAATGGCTACAGCTCTCGCAATTCTTCACTTATTTCCTTTATATATTTTTTTGGTTAATTTCATCCACGTCTAAAATTTATAATAATTACACATCAAGTAAATTATTTTAGACTTTGGGCATTTTGGTCTATCGAAGTGAGATGGGGACTACAAATCTCCCCTTCCATCTCATCTGAGGGGTACCACCAAGCCCGCTCTCTGCTTACAACTTTCCAGCTTTTCTTTGGGCAACGACTTTGTCATCATATCTGACGCATTCTTCGTTCTGTGAATTTTCTAAAGCTACAACTATTTTTGCTCAAGCACGTCTCGTATCCAATGATATCTCACATCAATATACTTTGACTTCGAATGATATGTTGAATTCTTCACTAAGTGAATAGCACTCTGATTGTCATAATACACAATGAAGTTGTCTTGTTTAACACCCAACTCTTGTAGAAAATTCTTCATCCATAAGGTTTCTTTGCAACTTTCGGTGATTACAATATATTTTGCTAATGTGGTAGACAAAGCAACGCACTGCTGAAGTGTGAACAGCCATAAAAATGCTCCCCCTGCAAATGTGAGCAAATATCGTGATAAGGACTTTCTGGAATCAACATCTCCTGCCATATCTGCATCCATGTACACTTGCAACATAAGTTTGTCACCACCAAAACATAAACATGCCTTGAAAGTGCCTCTGAGATATTTGAGAATCTATTTTAGTACTGTCCAGTGTTCTTTGCCCGGATTGGAGAGAAATCAGCTGACTACACCAACTGCCTGTACAATATCTGGTATTGTACAAACCATGACATACATCAAACTACCAATTGCTAAAACATAAGGAACTCCTCTCATATCTTACTTTTCTTTCTCACTTGTAGGACAATACTCGAAACTAAGCTTAAAATGGCCTGAAAGTGGAGAACAAATAGATTTTGCCTTATCCATATTAAATCTTTCAAGAACTTTTTCAACATATGCTTCCTAAGATAACCATAACTTCCCAGTTTTTCTATCACAGGAAATCTTCATGCCAATAATTTGTTTTACTGGTCCCAAGCCTTTCATTGCAAAAGACTTGCTAAACTCTCTTTTTAGATTGTTAATCTTACTAGCATCTTTGCCAATAATTGACATGTCATCCACATAAAGCAAAAGAATAATAAAATCATTATCACCAGACTTTTGCACAAAATCACAATGATCAGACATTCTCTTGTTGAAACCATGATTCTCCATAAAAGAATCAAACTTCTTATACCACTGTCTTGGTGCTTGTTTCAACCCATTCAAATGTTTCTTCAATTTGCACACCAGTTTTTCTTTACCTTTGACATGGAATCCTTCAGGTTGCTCCATATATATTTCTTCCTCTAAGTCACTATGTAAAAAAACTGTCTTTAAGTCGAGCTATTCAATCTCCAAATTCAAGTTAGCTGCTAATCCCAGAACTACTGAAATAGAAGACATCTTCACCATAGGAGAAAATATTTCTTCAAAATCAATACATTCTTCTGACTGAAACCCTTCACAACTAATCTAGCCTTATACCGCTGTTGAGAGTTATTTTTTAGTTTTCAACCTGTAAACCCATTTGTTCTTTAATGCCATTTTTCCCTTTGGCAATTTCACTAAGTCATAAGTATGGTTGTTATTCAAGGATCTCATCTCCTCTTACATGACTTTAACCCACTCATTTTTATGTTGATGAGATATTGCTTCTTCAAAATATTCTGCCCCTCCTCCATCTGTCAGCATCACATACTCATGTGGAGGATATCTAGTGGAAGATTGTCGTTCTCTAGTGGATCTTCTCAATTATGGCTCAACTGGTGGTGCTGGTGGTTCTGGAGGTGTTTGCTCAACTGGTTCTACTGGACCATTATCATTATCCTCTCTAGCTCCCCAAAACAATAGATTGAGAAATTAAAGTTGGAATAATATGAATCTCTGGAGATGACTGAGACACATCACTCTTCTCTACATCACCAACTATCTGATCTTCAAGAAACACAACATCTCTACTTCTGATTCGTTTTCTTGCCACTAGATCCAATAATTTGTACCCAAATTCTCCATGTCCATAGCCTAAGAAAATACATTCCTTGACTATATCATCAAGCTTCGATCTCTCAATTTTAGGGATGTAAACATATGCTCCGCATCTAAACACTTTCAAGTGTTTATAAGAAACATATTTTCTAGTCCAAACTCTCTAAGGTACATCGCCGTCTAATAGAGCTGAAGGAGAAAGGTTAATCAAGTCAACTGTAGTACGCATAGCCTCTGCCCAGAATGATTTATGAAGCTTGGCATCAGGAAGCATACACCTGATTCTTTCTTCAATTGTTCTATTCATCCTTTGATCTGCAACACCATTCTGTTAAGGGGTTTTTGGTACAGTCTTCTCAAGTCTGATTTTATACGATCTGCAATACTACTCAAATGATCCTCTGTACTCACCACCATTATTTGTCCTGACACATTTCAATTTTCTTTCTGTCACTCTTTCAACATAAACATGGAAGAACTTAAACATATCAAGCACTTGGTCTTTAGATTTTAAAGCAAAAGCCCACACTTTTCTAGAACTGTCATCAATAAAAGTCACAAAGTAATGTGCACGTCCCATTGATCTACTTTGCGACTTTTTAGATTGAGAAAAACTTTTAAAAGCCACTCTGTGTGTCTTTCCAGCTAAATAATGAACACAAGTTTTAAAGGACGTACCTGCAAAGCTTGGTAGAAATCTTTTTCTAGCAAAAGTTTCGAATCCTTTCTCACCAATGTGATCAAGTCTTTTATGTCACGTCTCAATGTCAGAATCTTTTACAGCCACATTCATATTTTCTTTCTTGATCTTCGCCTCTATTACGTAGAGGGTGTTAATTTTTGCCAACACTAGAGAACCTTTGGTGTGCTTCCATTTTTCTTAACCAAATTGGTTAGTATAACCATCATCATCAAGTTTTCATGTGGATATCAAATTAATGCAAATATCTAGTACATGTCTAACATCTTTAAGGGGTAGCTTACAGCCAACACTAATTTCCAAGCAAATATTTGCAATGCCCATAATCTTGGACGCCCCTTCATTTTCCATTCGAACATGGCCATAATCACCATTAACATAGGATGTGAAGTAATCACGATGTGCAGTAACATGAAACAAAGCACCTGAATCAATCACCCAATCATTGGTATGGCATCAATTACCCAATCACTAGTATGACAAGTGAGATTTATAGAGCTATTATCATAAACAATACCCATATCACCATCAATTACAGCTGCAGTATTCTCTTTGTCATTTTTCCAACAATCGCCTTTTTCTTTTGCCTGTTCTCTTTTCTACAATCTACACTCTCTTTTAACATGGGACATTTTCTGACAATGAAAGCACTTAATGTTTCTCCTCTGGAATTTAGATCTTCCTCTAGTGTTATCATTATTCTGCTGACGAAAATTTCTACTTTGAATTCTTCCCCGTCTTTCTTGATTTTCTGAAACAAGTGCAGCTGACTTTGAGGGAACTATTTTAGCATTCTTTCTTTGAGATTTTTCATTCGACAGTCTATCTGTAACCATATCTAAAGTTAATTTACCATTTGGCGCTGAATTATTCACTGACATCACTAATGTTTGACACCACTAATTTACCATTAGATCTTGAATATCTCCATCATTGTCATTCGACATCTGTGCTTTAAATTAAAAATATGGTTGCATGCGTGAGTAACTTGGCATTTAGTGATACAAACCATGACCATGGCTATAATTGGTTATATGGCACTGGGTAAAGTTTCAAATCCAATTTCAAATTATGTTCTTTTATCAAGTACATCTAGAGTTTGGGTCCATTGTTAGATTATTTGTTTCATAATGTTTTAACTGTTTGATTAATTGAAATTAAAAAGTTGCATGGAACGAAACAAAAGGGGTTATTTTACCCAAACGCGATGTCTGTAGTTATGGTGTTCTGTTGATGAAAACTTTCATGAAAAAGAAGCAAATGTTTGCCATGAAAATGAGTTTAGGGAATTGGGTAAAAAAGTCATTACCTCATGGATTGATTGAAGTCATTGATGCAAATTTGGTGCGCGATGAGCAAGCTTTTTCTGCCAAAATGGATTTTTTTATTAACCATCACGCGTTTGGCATTAAACTGTTGCATAGAGTGACCATAACGGGGGGTTATGTATGAAAGTTACCGCTGCAAAGCTCATGAAGATTATACTGGGGAAAAATTAGGTTTTTAAACCTTTTAAAGATCGCTCTCATATAATATATAAGAATTTGTAATCTAGAAATCATACCTTGAAAATCCGATTTAGCTTTTTCCGTTGAAGTGATTTAGGCTCCTAGATCACGATCCGCTACCACCACTCCTTTTGGATCACAATTCATCATCACCACGCTTGTTAGATCACGAACTGTCACTAATGATCTTCCAGGTTATGACTTAGGTTCGATCTGCACTTGACCTGTGGGTGCCTTTATCATTACCAAAGCAACTAGCATGAGAAAATTTATCTCTCAAAAATAGAGAGAAAAATCTTTTTCTCCGATATGTATAAAGTGGCTACTATTTTTTCTTTAGAGAAAATAAGCCTTTTATATCACCCTTTAGTGAAAATCCTAGGCTCCAAATAATTAAAAAACAAAACCCACGTTATTTTCTTTTTCAATAGGGGACCCTTGTAAAATAACATAAGGTCTCTTACACAAAAGCTAATTAAATGGAGCCTCCCACTAAATAATATATTTAGGTTTTTGACCCAAATAACTAGTTATCTTACTTATTAGTCCAATAGTGGTGCAGTCAATTAAATGAGCTAACCAGGGGATCATTTGGGAACATACAATAGTGGCAACAATAATTAGGCCTGTAATTAAACTAGCCCAATTATTTAATTCCAAATCTACTCCACTAAAAGATTGTAACTGACTTCCATAATTGTATGCTCGAATAATAATTCGTCCCATGCTACATTGATTTCTTTACTGCACAATCCTTTGTACCACATCGTTAATTAAATTGATATCTCAATTGTCCAATCAATTTAATAACATCTTATTCCTTAATCCTTACTGGTTTTCTCTAATGATCATTTTCAACATACTAAATATGTTGACACACTCTGACCAGAGAATTTTATGATCAAGTGCTGAAAACCTATCAAGATATGTGTTGTACAAATTCTATATTGTTAATCCATAACTGCAATACTCATAATTGTTCCCACCAAGATACTAGGTAATCTTGACCACAAGTATGTGTCGTGTCCATTGATAACTCAAATGGAATAACAATTACAATCACGAAATCATAATTAGCTCAAGATTAAGATTACCGTAAAATCAACGCCTATGAGATTTAATAAGTCTGACAGTTATTACAAAGTTAATTAAATCTCATATGTGATCTTGTTCAATGTAGTCGTACTGCATCAATAAATTCATACATGATTAAGACAAATCATTCAATAAATTTATTACAGTCTATATCTAAATAAAGTGCCTAACTTTATTTATCAACTGCGAACTAAATTTATTTAATCATAAGATAGCTTGTATTTTTGTCTTCTGTGAATCCACACGGTGATCACATAAATACATATAATATGATTAAATGGACTTTAAAACAAATATTAATGCAATTAAGATATTTGAATAAAATATCTTATTAATTTTATTAAAAAAAATATTTATTATAATTAAATAAACACATATACTTTTAAAGAACATATTTTCCCAACAAATTAAAGTAACGTTTCTGGATGATGTTGCTCCAAGTAATTAACGAAACTCTGATACGTGCTATCCGCTATTACTGCGCTGTTGCCTCAGGAGGAGTAAATTAGCTGTTAGTGGTTTCTTTTGCTTTAGTATAGAACTGAATAAAGTAGACGCTGGAATCGTGGCACTTAGTGCTTCATCATTATCTCCTTATATTTTGGTATTCTTGTTTCTTATTTCTTGTTGGATACTTGTGTTCTATGTCCTTTAAAAGGCCAGCTCTAGATTCAATAATAAAACGCATCAAGCCATTTAATATCCAACTCTCTATCTCTCTTCCTCTTAAGCCCCTATTTCTTTCTTCCGAAATTACACACATCAAATTCTTTTGTGTGTGTTTGTTAACTCTGTGCTCTCCCTTGTTGGGCAGGGCAGGGCAGAGCAGAGGACAGCACAAATTGGACCAAGAAAGACGATAGACTTCTATCAATGTTATGTGTTTTATTTATTTATTTATTTCAGAATCAAACTATTAATCAATCCAAGTAGGTGCACCCGTCTACCAA
Organism: Citrus glauca; assembly: GCA_029633175.1. NCBI lineage: Eukaryota > Viridiplantae > Streptophyta > Magnoliopsida > Sapindales > Rutaceae > Citrus > Citrus glauca. Next base: position 16,729,691 of record JAQOOD010000003.1, read on the forward strand.
TATAATAATTTTCTACTGAATCTTTCCAGTCATTTCCACAGAGGATTATGTCTCCCCATCTCCTTGAAGCATCAACACCCTTATGCCAAGTAATAAACAAATTATGTCTCTCCATCGGCATCTGACAACACGAAATGAATATAACAATGTTCACAGGATTTTGCTTTCTAGGAAAAACATTCAATTATTGAATTATTAAATGCAACAAACACTTTAAAATTGAACCTGGATTTGGCAATACCAAAACTGAGTTCTGTTCTTGAATAACAAATCGAATTCTAACGATCTCATAATTTAATTACGTGGATATGAAATCTTTATTAGGATTTCACTAGAAGGGTTTCTTGCATTGAATTTTTTCAAAGGGTTATTTAAAAGTTTCTAAAGATCTCAAAATTTAATCATCTGTTAATAGAATGAAACTATTGGAGAAAATTTAGAAATATAAAAGAAATATTTCATAGTCTTTTTTATTTTATTGCTTAATTACAAGCCTTGATTGATCAAAATTTAAGATTTATCATTGATGGGTTTACCTGTAGTCTTGATTTGATTGTTTATTGGCAAATATATGATAATTTTGATTTGAATCCATACTTCTTTAGTGAATAACTTCAATTATTTTTGTTATGATAAAATAACTAAAAAAATATCTTTAATTACTTCTTTAACGTTTATGTTAAGAAAATAAAATAAAAAACCAGTAAAGCCTCTTTCTTATTGGTCCCAGCTTATGCCATTTTGCCAAAAACGAAACTGGACTTCTATAGGGTCTCTGTATATCTTTGATGTGCTCACTCCACGGCCCCCTTGGATCCTGTTTCAATATAAATTTAGGAAACAGGGAAAGAAATCATCAAAATCTCTAAAGTTTGTTTAAATAAGAAGACTGTCAGTTCTCACTACTGAAATTAATATATATTACTTATTTTTTATTATTTTTATAATATCATTGTCTATTTTTTTTTATTGAAATCAATATGTACTATTTTTTTCTTTATTATTTTCGCAATATCAAAAATCTCTCTAGCACAAAAAATTTAAAGAAAAAGAAGCTTAAATAAGTCATTTACTTGATAATTTATCTTTAAAATATAATATATATATATTGTAATAAAATATTAAAATAATAATAAAAGTACAAGAAAATACTTTATTTTTAATTTTCAATACTTCAAATTTTTATTTATATGATTCATTTAATTTATAATAAATATAAATAAGATTATATTTAAAAATAAAGATAATGTTATAAAAATTATACTGGTATGAGATTATTGGTTATTATAAAAAATAGTAAGAGAGTAAATGATATATATATTTTTAGGTATAGAAAAAACTTGCAACCTCCCGTTTATATAGACATAACACACATTAATTCCCCTTTATTTAAAAATAAAATGATTACACCTTTTTCTCATTACACCCCTTTTTTTTGAAAAATTATGATCTTTGATCATAATGTCTCAACACAACAATCTAGAAAGAGATTTCTATGATCATTTTTTTTAAAAAAAATGACCCACGGTCGTGTATATTTGAGCAAATCTTGAAGATCTAGCGGCTTTTCTCCTTGAAAAAGCGATGGGCACTAAATGATAAACTATGGACATAGAGAAAGAAAAAAAAAGAAGAGAAATTAGATATTAAAATTGAAGATTTGACGTTTGAACTGGTTTTCAGAGAGAAAATGGGGTAAGGCTTATATTCTACAGTTGTTGAAAAGCGGCTTGCACTGCTAGTGAGGCACACAGTTGTGATAGTTGTAAGAAAGTGGTGAAAAAAAAATAGCAACAAATAAATAGAATAATATTTTATGCTTTTGTCCATATTGTTTTTCTCTTTTTTTTCGCACATCTATAATTGAAACTTTGACAAGCTACCGGCGATTTTCATCCTAGATCTCTAGGCCGTTTCCTTTACAATTTCCACGGCAGATTTTATTGACTTTTGAAGTCAAGAAAGTCAAGCATGCAGACCACTCCATCATTCACTGGGGAAGGATGGAGAGGCTACCGAAGTTCGAAGGCATATTATTTAGAGGGAGATGAAAAATTTCGCCCATAATTAGACACTAGTTTTTATATTATATTTATTAGTACTTGAATTCAAGTAACTGTGGATATCAAGAGCATTCATGGTTAGAGGCTTGGAGCTGAAGCCATATTGTAACAACTAGCTAGTGCCCAGTGAATTTTCTTTCATATATATATATATATATATATATATATTCTCCACCTAGTCCTTGTAAAATATCACTCAAGTTTTGAGTCGCGAAGAAAGATAACGACAATGAGGTCTCGAGGTTTGTCAAATATGAAAATGAATGCACCTGAATATGTATGGATGCAATCGAAGTTTCTGTTTATATCTTTCATTTAATTTAACGAAATAAGTTATGAATTGAAAGAAAATTCTTATGACTTAGAAAAACCTTTCGGCAATAATAATTATGACACGAGTGCCAATTTTTTTCTAAATCTTAAAGTAATTAATGTAAGACAAGGTTGTTCGAGGTAAATTTGTACGTAATGTTACTTGAAGTGATTAATGATGTCAGATTAAGGCGTACTATACAACTTTTCGTCGATATTTCAGTCCCCAAAATACCATTAGAAGTGATTTCCTAACACCATCAGTAAGATTATTTACATATTTTTTTCCTAGAAAACTAATGATTTAACTTCCATTTCTTGCTTCATGCTTCTATTAGTTAATTTCTAGTTTTTTATTAGGTAATAAAATCTGAAATTCTCATGCATGAGGAGTTCAGGGCTCTTTTAGACATTACGTCATTAGAATTTCTGATTAGTATAAAAAGAGGTAAAGCTTACAGGCTTTTTCAACTTTTTTCATCCATAAAAGATTTTTCGTTCAAATTAATTTTTGGCTTCAACTTCATCATCGTGAGTTTGGAGATGCTCGTTTCTGTCTCCTTTCTTATTGAAGAAAGTTCGCATTCTTGTCTGTTTTCTTATTGTAGAAAGTTAGTGAAGACATTGACAGCGGGGCGCCTGAAAATGGAGAAAATTTGGAAGAAAATTCTTATAAGCGAAATGGGCACTTATTGCAACTATTAGTATTTGACTGCAACTAGACAAGTTTTGGGGGAGATGGCCAATTCCCCCCCTAATTAATATATATAATTTACCTCCTTATTTTTTTATAATAGCTAATAACTCTCTTCATAGCATTAGTTTATAATATTATTCCTATTTTTAAATACACTTTTATTTATATTTATTATAAATTAAATAAATCATATAAATAGAAACTGAATAAAAAAATAAGTATAAAAAATAAGAAATATATGTTTTGATGTGACCAAAAAACTTAATAATAAAATGTTTCTTATACTTTTTATTTTGTAAACATTTTCTTCTAATAAATATCTCATAATATTTTAAAAATAAATGTAAAAAAAGAATAAGAAAATTATTTTATTATTTATTTTATAATAATATTTATCATTTTGTAATAATTAATTAATTATTTATTTATTATAAAAAATGTTCATAAAATAACTAAGTACAAGAAAAATATTTTATTATGAAGTTTTTTCATCAAAACATATATTTCTTATTTTTAATAGTTAATTTTTTAAAAATTTCCATTGATGTGATTTATTTAATATATAATAAATATGAATAAGAGTGTATTTGACGATAAATATAATATTATAAACTTATGCTGTCGGGGGGTTATTGCCTATTATAAAAATAACAAGGGGGCAAATGGTATATATTTATAATAATAAAGAGAAAGTTTACAATTTCCCTAAGTTTCGGTTACAAAAAGATTATTTGCAACCAAAATGTTTATTTTCGGCCACAGAAACTGTTCGCTAGAATGTTGAAATTTAGTAGAAAATTCATAAAGGCGAAATGTGTGGTTAATTAATTACAAGCAACTACCTAGTAAGTCAAAGTTGTTTTATTTTATTTTTTCTTCTTCTGGAAGACCCAAAAAAAAAAAAAAACAAAACAAGAGTCAATAAAATAATAAATATGCGGTTACAACTTGCAAGGTCGGCACAGTGAATATAATTGTCAAGCATATGCATTGACTTGGCAGCTTCAATCTCTTGCGTAGGTATGCTCTATATTTTTCTTCTCTTTAAAATTTAAATCAATCAGACTCGGCACTTATTTTGCTCAGCACTTATGAAGATCAATATGCGCTTATTCTACATTTTTTCTGTGCTATTGTTACAATATTCAATGGCTAGCTTAGCTATGATCGTACAAAACTTAACAACAGATCAATTTGACCTTCTTGCATTCAAAGCCCATGTCGCCGATCCTCAAAGTGTCTTGACAAATAATTGGTCCATTTCTCAACCAATATGCAAATGGGTTGGTATTTCTTGTGGTGCGCGCCATCAAAGAGTTAGAGCTTTGAATCTTTCAAATATGGGTCTCATCACACTTGGGAAATTTCTCATTCCTAATGTCTCTTGATATTAGTAAGAACAATTTTCATGGCTATCTGACTAATGAACTGGGGCAATTATGCCGACTCAGATTCATTAGTTTAGATTATAATGAATTTAGTGGCAGCTTTCCATCATGGATTGGTGTCTTATCCAAACTTCAAATATTGAGTCTCCGTAATAACAGTTTCACAGGTCCCATCCCCAATTCTCTTTCAACTTATCGAGGCTGGAGAAGTTGGATTCCATGTTCAATATTATTGATGGAAATATTCCTTCAAGGACAGGGAATTTGAGTAGCCTTGTGAATGTGAATCTCGCTTATGAACCTCCAAGGTACATTCCAATTCCACTCCGTCTCTTTAAAGCATATTTATTTTCAATTGCATGCATGTTCACTGAATTTTTTTTTCCCTATATTTGGGGGAATCTAGCCCTAGTGGCTGATGCTAAAGAATTCAACTTTAAGCTGGTTGTGTGGGATCAATTCGATCTCATATAATTTATGGTTAGCAAATATCCAGGCTTCAATTTGTCACATCAGCCAGGACCAATCGTTTATTAAGGAGTAAGGATATTTAAATCTATCAAACTACTAATTAATTGCATTTATTAAGTAAAATCACCTTTAAATTTTAAAAGCTTAAATTTTACTTAAAAACTCACCTAAATACCCAATATGTCCTTATTAAATGTTTTGGATATATTAAACTGAAAAGTATAAAATTGTTTAAATAGTTTACACCAAACGTAAACAATACTTTTAGTTATTTGGTTTGGAGAAAATTTAAAATGTAAAATTAAATTACCAAACGTATGTTTGGAAAAAAAAATATATGTACAAAATATTAATACCCGATTTAATTTATTGTCAAATTAAAATATTGGTCGTGTATTTTGATAATATTAGAGTTTGTGTATACTCTAAAAATATCAAAGTTTCTCAATTGATTTTTTAAACATCTAAATAAAATTTGAGTACTATTTTCCACTTTAATCTTAAATATTTCAGTCACATCAAGGATACTTGAGAAATCTTTTAAAGTTTTTGTCATAGATTTTTATTTTTATTTTCATTTTTTTTTTGCTTTTACTTGGAGGCTCATATTGCACTTTGATAATGTTAGTTCGGTAATTTCTCTCTGCACACATAAAAGTATTGCATAATATATATATATATATATATATATATATATATATTTTCAAAACAAATTCTGAATACCTTAAAAAAACTAATAATCAAACTTTTCAGCGTGATAACCTACAAATTCACATTTTGCTTAGTAGTTTATAACTAAACAAATAACTCTTGATTCAACTTTTCGGCTGAAGAAAATTCGAATCCCTAAGAATTACTAATAAAAAAAGTTCAGATTTACTGTTCCTTACATTTTAGTGTGCAAAATTTAAATTGGCTGTAGGGGTATTTTAATAATCATAATTATTTTTAACCTGTTCAGTGAGTAGCTTGGTGAGTTAAAATAATCCCATCCTTTTACTACTCATTTTTACGTTAGTTCGTATTTTGTCCTTATAAATATGTCTCATGAAACGCCCCTTCTAATTCCCCAAAACAACTATAATTTGTTCATTATAACTTCCATGGTCTTTCTCAGATTCTTTGCTTGTTAAAAGTTTAAACCCCTAAATTGACAAGGTTCCTGCTCCCGACAAATACACGATTAAAACAAGCTCTATTTTTTTGACCTTTTCAACAGAAAGGGAACACAAGAAACTGTTCGCTGCTTTCCACTGAAAAAAAATATATATATAAATTGAATTGTCTGTATCAATGGACCTACTTAAGCGTTAGGAAAACTAATCTTCAGTGCAAAAAAAGCCTTAAAATTATGTAAATCAGTTATTGAGTCATTACTCAGAACCAAGCTCCCTAACCACGTTAATCCTATACGGACTTTTCTAAGTCTACCTTGTTGATTAAAATAAGAAGTTAAGAAGCAAACGTCATTTGAATCTATTAGTTAGGAGTAGATTGGAGATAACAAGGGATTAAAATATAAATTGGGGATTATATGAGGTATATTGAAACAGATAAATTATTTAAAAATTTTTAATGAGGTTAATTGAGAAATAGAAGTTATGAAGTAAAATGAAGAGGTCAAATATTATTAGTTTTCAAGTTTTAGCTCGTGGCAATTTGAATTGTCCTATGTGACAATTTTACTCACCATGTTATCGTCCACTGAATTACTTCTCTCTATATCTATAATCAAGTTTAGATCTAGACGTCAGAATTGATATAGAGTTATTTGCCATGTTAGACAACTCCAATCGTAGTTGAAAGTTAGATTTTATGAAATCTGGGTATGTTGAATCAGTAAAAACTATATTTTTGGAGCAACGAACTTTTTCTATGAAATCAAATCTGCTAGAAAATGATAAGTCCAATAATCCCTCAATGTGTGCATCATTTCAGGTGAAATTCCTAGCGAGATTGGCAATCTACAAAGTTTGGAGATACTTGTTCTTGGTATGAATAACTTAAGTGGTCCTATCCAACCCTCGATCTTCAATATTTCAACCATAACACTCATTAATCTATTTGGCAATCAACTCTCGGGCCATCTAGATCTACCACCAAAGGTTAGCTACTCGCTTCCAAACTTAAGAGTGTTTAGTTTGGGGAAGAATAAACTTACTGGGACAATTCCCAACTCCATTACAAATGCTTCTAAACTCACTGGCCTCGATTTGAGCTTCAACTCTTTCTCTGGCCTTATTCCACACACTTTTGGCAACTTGAGATTCCTTAGCGTGTTAAACCTAGCTAATAATTACTTGACGACCGATTCACCCACTGCGGAGTGGAGTTTTCTCTCTTCTTTGACTAATTGCAGAAATCTAACAACTTTAGCCGTCGCTTCTAATCCATTACGTGGAATCCTTCCACCAGTGATTGGAAATTTCTCAGCTTCTCTTCAAAACTTTTATGCATGCGATTGTAAACTCACGGGCAACATTCCTCAAGAAATTGGTAATTTGCGCAGCTTGATAGTTTTAAGCCTCTTCATCAATGACTTGAATGGAACTATTCCATCTACAGCTGGACCGAGCATTTAGGAGTTTTGATTCGAAATGTGGAATATTAAGGAATGTTCGACATCGAAATCTCATAAAAATCTTTAGTAGCTGCTGTAATAATGATTTTAGAGCCTTGGTGTTGGAGCTCATGCCCAATGGTAGTCTTGAGAAGTGGCTGTACTCAGACAACTATTTTCTAGATCTCTTAGAGAGGTTGAATATAATGATAGATGTAGCCCTGGCACTTGAATATCTCACGGTCATTCGACCCCTGTTGTTCACTGTGATTTGAAGCCCAGCAACATTCTCTTAGATGAAGATATGGTGGCACATGTGAGTGACTTTGGTCTTTCTAAACTCTTTGATGAAGGAGATGATTCTGTGACACAAACAATGACAATTGCCACAATTGGTTACATGGCACCAGGTAATGTTTCAAGTCTAATTTTAAATTTTGCTCTTTCTGAAACACAATCAAAGTTTTTCCCAAAAGATTACTCATTTGCAATTACTTTCATAATCACATATTTCTGTTTGATTGAAATTATGCAGAATACGGAACAGAGGGAATTGTTTCCTCCAAATGCGATGTCTATAGCTATGGTGTTTTATTGATGGAAACTTTCACAAGAAAGAAGCCCACAGATGATATGTTTAAGGGAGAAATGAGTTTAAAGAAATGGGTAAAGGAGTCATTACCTCATGGATTGATGGAAGTTGTTGATACAAATTTGCTGCGACAAGAGCAAACATCTTCTGCTGAAATGGATTGTTTATTAAGCGTCTTGCATTTGGCATTGGATTGTTGCATGGAGTCACCAGACCAAAGAATATATATGACAGATGCCGCTGCAAAGCTCAAGAAGATTAAAGTGAGGTACACAACCAATTAATATAAATTTCTTTTGTGTGCTTTTTGACTTTGATTGTGCTCTGTCTTGTGCTTGTGCAATAAGATTATCGGGGTCCTTGTTTTGAGCAGAGCAGAAATTGGACTGAATGTCTGAGAGATCTGATTGAGTGATTGTCCTCTTATCATTTTTTTTTATATGCTACAATTTTATTGATATATTTAAAATAGAATTCTACAGGGACTCATTTTGATCAATGCTATTAAATCACAATCGAGAATTTTACTGTCAATACCCTCCTAAACAATAAATCGGAGAGAAATCTAGTACTCGAACATGCACGGTACCAGTTGGCTCCCTCTATCAATGTTCAGTATTTTTTTTTTTCATAGAATCAAACTATTCTTCAAATCAAGTAGCCCAACTGTCTCCTAATATACTTTTCTGCCTAATCCTTGCAATTATTTCCACAAGAGATTATTCTAGGGTGGCAATATATGGGTTAGGATTTGTTCATTCGATTCGATACAAATTTAATGAATTTGAGTTAAAAAAATTGATTTATTTAATAAATGGCTCAAATTCGATTTAATTAACTAAATAAACGAATCAGATTTGTTTTTATTTTCACATATCAATTTATTCTTTTAAAATTTATCTATTAAATGATGCAGTGAAAATATGAAATCATACAGAAAAAAACACTTGGGTTTAAAAATATTTACTTTGAGGATTTTAATTATTAATGTTTATATTTTTAATGGATTTACAATTTGAACTTCAGAACTTTGGAGTTTGGATGTTCAAAACTTTAAATATTGTTAGCATGATAAATTTATGATATTTTTTTAATTATTATTTTTTATATAATATGATAATCGTAGTTGAACAAGTACAAACAAGTCCAAACTTGATTAAATTTACTTATTAGTTATGTGAAGGAATAAATGGATCTTTTAAAAAAACGAATTGAATTCGAATTTATTGAATTTTGATCTAATTCGTTTAGGATTTGGCACGAATTAATTCATTTTATTTTGGGGAGAATCCATACATTTTCCAAACCGTTGACCAGGTAAGCAGGCGTTGCCACTCTCGCCTATTTTGTCCATTATTGGCCCTGAAAATGGAAAAATTCGGCCGAAAAATTATAATCGAGTACGTTACAGTCGCCGTGGTGGATAACGAACTCTGTTAATTACTATTAAAAATATATATATAATGTAAAAAGCAGAGCGTACAGAAAATTAAATTATGCTCAGTCAAATAATAATAAACTTGCATGCATGAAATAAAATAGTTAAAAGACGATAAACAGTTCAAATAGACAAAATGCGTGAGTTGGATTACAATTGATTTTTACACGGTAATTATAGAGCCAAGTAAAAGAAGCTAACACCTCTTACATGATCCAATTACAATAAACAGAGTTATACAAAGGACTCGGCATATAAATCTTCCACGATTAATAGACACAATTTTAAAATCATGTCTGATCCCTCGGAAGACTCAGGTGTCTCTTCTACAAGTAGTATATTTTTCTTTACCTTGAAATTGTGTCAATCTCAATTAATTAGCACTTATTTTGCTAAAATCTCTGAAGACCATAAATATGCAGTTATTCTACTTTGCACCGTTGTTGTTCTTAAATACTGTTACATGGCTGGCTTTAGCTTAGCTATGTCCGTTAAAATCATAACAACGGATCAATCTGTTGTTCTTGTATTCAAAGCCCATTTCCTTTAAAGATGTTTGCTTCTTTCCTTTTCAAGCAGTTAGATATGCAGTCACTAAAAGTTCCTTGTACAGTTCAGCAAAGTAACGCAGCCGTAGCAACTGCTACCGCAATCTATAGGATTTAACCACGGGCGAAGCAAGAAAAAATTTTCTGGGTAGCTATAAAAATAAATCTTAATGAAAATTTCATAAATACATAACAAAATACATCAAATCGATCCAAGGCGATTCAATTACAGTTAAATACATTTAAGTTGTGCCATATGATATTTTTAAGAACTAAATTCATCATTTATCTGCTTACAAATTCTCTTTCAATGTAGATAACCATACAAGAAGCTTCTTCTCCATCTTATTTTGAAATGGTGTCTTGATGAGCTTCATAATTGGAAATGCTCGTTCAGTCATTATACTCGAAACAGGAAGTGTCAACACTAAACCAACCAATCTGTTTATCAAGAACTAAATTTGAGACTTTTTTGCCTCAACTAATTGTCAACATAATTCAGAAAGTGAAGAAATACACTGAAACTCAATAAGATGAAGCACATCAATTTATAAACATCCTAACTATCTTCTAAAAGCAAGTTTCTCAAATTGAGTAAACTCTTGAAAAAATCTCTCTACAAGATTACAAATATCATCAACATTAAATGATTTGAAAGAATTAACAGGATTCAAAGCAAAGCTCAGAGCAAAATGTTCCACCGTTTGATAAGTAAATCTATTATTTAACTCCATCAACTGAAAATATATTATAGCATTAAACAAATAAATTCGATAATAATGCTCCATTGTAACATAATCATTCTATTGACAAAAATGCGTCGTACCTCTTTCATATGGTAATCATTCAGTCCATGCATATCAATATGATGACTTTGACAAAATGATATCACATGCTTAGTAAAAGTATCCCAACTGCACTGTCTTAAGCTTTGAAAAAGTAATTTCGCAGCCGATATTAAATGCATAGCATTCAAAATGTCTTGAGATTTCATTTGTAATGCTCGACAAAGTAAATTACTTATCTTTAAAAACTTAATCATCAAATGCGTGATAAATAAAAATTTAAAGGTTGACATTGCATCATACACACCTTTAGCTTCCCTTGTATCTCAGTATTCGATTGTTGCAAATCATCTTTTCAAGATACTCATGAACAACACCATCAACCCATTGACTGAAGTAAAATGAAGGCTCTAACAAGTTGCTCTAGATTGTTGCAATGAACAAATTTGATTAGCTCTTGTACAAATTTGAAGCTCCTCGGAAGCTATCAAATCAATAATTTCAGCGTTCCTAATAGATTTCAACTTAGAATGACGCTTAAGGGAGGAACCAAAAACATTGACAATGAAATTCAAAGTTGAAAAAATATCCATATATCGGGCACATCTTTGAAAACTTTTATTAACTCAAGTTGTAATCAATGACCAAAATAATGTAAATTATATGCATATGGATACTCTTCTTGAAATAATGCTTGCAATCAATTCCATGCACCTCACGTGTTACGAGAACCATCATATTCTTGTCCCAGTAAATCTTTTTTGAGAAATGGATTCACACAAGCAGCTGCAAATTAAGTGGAACCAAAACTTTTTCCCTCTCTGTGTGATCAAAATACGATGTGTACCACAAATAAATAAGTAAAAAAATAAACCAACATAATCCAAAGCAAGAACGAGGCACAAGAGCACAAAAGACACAAATTTTTACGCGGAAAACCCAAAATGGGAAAAACCACAGGAATGTAGTCCAATATAATCTTTCACTATATTAATGGGATTACAACACAAATTCTTCTTTAGATAATACTAGAGGTTAACAACATCAAGAATTTCAATATTCTTGGGTTACAATAACAACCTAATAATTATCTCTCTAAAAAGTGAGTATCTCAAATAATAGCTAACGAGAAGATAAAATAAAAATTAAGACCAATAGAATTATAGAGGATGATGCCAAGAACTTACCTTCAAAATTTGAGAGAAAATAAAATTAATTTTGCCTTTTGATGTCCAATCAAATATTGAAATCTAAGCCCTTAAATATAATATTGCGTTATTGTTCTCTCTTCTCTCTCTTGTCTTTTTCTTCTCCATTAAAATTTGCTGCCGTCCCCACTTATTCTTATTTATATAGCCACGTTTTTCAAAACTTAAATTTCATGGCAAATTTCATCAAAGTACAAAACTTAGTAATAATTGCAAACCAAGCAAACATGTTTGGACTTTGAGCATTTTGGTTCACTAAAATGAGATAAACCCTACAAATCTCCCCTCCGGCCATTTGAGGGGCGCCACCAAGCTCGCTCTCTGCAAACAACTTTTCATCATATTTGACCCATTTTCTGTTGTGTGAATCTTTTTAAGTTGCAATTGTTTCTTCTTAAGCACGTCTTGTACCCAATGATACATCACATCAATATGCTTGGATTTCGAATGATATGTTGAATTATTTACCACGTGAATGGTATTCTGACTATCACAGTACACAATAAAATTGTCTTGCTTTACAACTAACTCTTATAGGAAATTCTTCATCCACAAGGTTTCTTTGCAACCTTCAATAATTGTAATATCCTGATAGGGATTCTCTAGAATCAACATCTCCTGCTATATCTACACACTTACAAAATAAGCTTGTCACCACCAAAATATAAACATGCCTTGGAATTGCCTTTGAGACATTTGAGAATCTATTTTACTGTTGTTCAGTGCTCTTTGCCTAGATTGGGGAGAAATCGACTGACTACTAAGCAATATCTGGTCTTGTACAAACCATGGCGTATATTAGACTACTAATCACTGAAGCATAAGAAGCTTCTTTCATCTCTTGCTTCTCTTTCTCACTTGTAGGATAATGCTAGAAACTAAACTTGAAATGGCCCACAAGTGGAGAACAAAGAAATTTTTCCTTACTCATGTTAAATTTTTCAAGAACCCTTTGAGCATATGTTCATTGAGATAACCATAACTTCCCAGATTTTCCGATCCTAAGTCTTTTATTGCAAAAGAAGTTTTAAGCTCTTCATTGAAATTATCAATCTTACTAACATCTTGGCCAACAATCAACATGTCGTCCACATAAAGCAAAAGAATGATGAAATCATTATCACCAAACTTCTTCACAAAAACACAATGATCATATATTGTCATGTTAAACTATGATTCTCTATAAAAGAATCAAATTTCTTGTACCATTGCCTTGATGCCTGTTTCAGCCTATAAAAATTTTTTTTAACTTGCACACAAGTTCTTTTTTACCTCTTACACTAAACCTTTCAATTTGCTCCATGTATATTTCTTCCTCTAAGTCAACATGCAAGAAAGTTATCTTTACATCAAGTTGTTCAATCTTAAAATTTAAACTAGCTACTAATCCCAGAACAACCCAGAAAGAAGTCATGTTCACCACAAGATAAAATATTTCTTCAAAATCAACACATTTCTTTTGACTGAAACCCTTCACAACCAATCTATCCTTGTATCGTTGTTGTGAGTTATTTTCAGTCTTCAACCTGTAAACCATTTGTTCTCCAGTGTCCTGTTTTCCTTGGGAAGCTTTAATAAGTTATAAGTGCAATTCTCATTCAAGGATTTCATCTCCTCTTGTATGGCTTTAACACAATCATTTTTATACTTGTGAGACATGACTTCTTCAAAATATTCTGGCTACTTTTCATTTGTAAGCATCACATATTCATGTGGAGGATATCTAGTGGAAGGTCCTTGTTCTCTAGTAGATATTATTAATTTTGGCTTAACTAGTGGTGCTAGTAGTTCTAGAGGTGCGTGGTCAACTGGTTATGCTAGACCATCATTATTATCCTCTTTAGCTCCCTCATGATCATCATGAACTACAGGTAGAGAAACTGAAGTTGGAATAATATGAATCTTTAGAGATGACTGAGATTGTCATTCTTCTTTACATCAATAACTATCTGATCTTCAAAGAACACAACATCTGTACTTCTGATAAATTTCCTTGCCACTAGATCGCATAATCTGTACCCAAATTCTTCATGCCCAAAGCCTAAGAAAATGTATTCCTTGGCTTTATTATCAAGTTTCGATCTCTCATCTTTAAGGATGTGAACATATGCTCTACAACTAAACACTCTTAAGTGTTTATAAGAAATATCTTTTCCAATCCAAACTCTCTCAGGTACATCACCATCTAAAATTGTTAAATTATATATTATATTTTTGCTATTATTATTACTATTATAAAATTGTGATAAATATATAAGAGGCTTATTAGTAAGCTTAAGTACTTTGAAAGGCGCTGTCACAAAGATTACATTCATTACATATATGAAGTTTGGGTTTTAATTAGTGTATTTTTACATATAAAATGGGTGATCTTATATCACTTGCTAATTTATAATAATATACCTTCAGAATCAACAAAAGCTCCTCTAGTTGTCACAAAGTTTGTTTTTCCACCAATGTTATCCATTGGACTAATGGTGACTATCATCATTGTCTTTATAAGATGGCAATACTGGAATGCAATGTTAGATCATAAACTTCATCAATACAACTTTAAGGCTTAAATGATCTTTGATTGAGCCCATGTAGGCATCTTTAAGTAGTTAACACTTGTGGTATTAAATGTGGTATTGTGGTAAGTAGAATTTTTAGTGTTGAATATAATTGTTAGGTTTGATATGCGGTAATGATTTATGTGGTAGTCAAGATGATGTATGGTTGTAATTAAGTTTTAACAAGTATCAATAGCTCATCTCTTAATTAGTTTAAGCAATAAGAAGTAGCAAATATGCATTGTTCTAAAAGAGTTATAATTGAGGAGTTGTATTGAATTCATAGGAATTATCCAACAAAGTAGTACCACAACTAATAATCGGTGCTCTGCATAGTAGTTACTAGATCAAATGAAAGAGCTCAATGAAAGGAACAAGATGTCATTAAAATCAACATGATTAGGGTTCGAACACACCTGTACTTGTTACTGGAAGTTTCTACCCTGAAATTGAGTCAATACACTAAATTGAACCAATTTAAACTAAGGTGAATTGTGTAGAATTAGTCTGAACCAAGACAAACCAACTCAGAGCTAAGCCAAGTCAACCGAGTTTAGCCAATCCATTGACTATTAATTGTTGACTATCATTGTTGACCGTTGACTGAAATTTGAACTTTTGATCTAAGACCCTCCCTTGGTTGTCTGATGTTTCGGATCCATTCGTGTAATTAGAATTTTTAAACTTTAACTCTATAAAGTGTTATGGCAAATAAAGTCTTGGTATTATTCTAAGCTTCACTAATAAAAAGAAGCAACTTTGACAACTAGAATATCAAATTAAAAACTCTCCTTGGAGTTCATGATGTTTAAGAAATCACTAAAAAAGGTTGTAAGGAGCCAGAAGATGAGATTTCTTTTACTCAACAATAAATGGTAGTTTAAAAGATTCAAGAAAGAGAGATAAGAAAGCTCTTTTTCTTATCTATCAAGCATTACATGATAATAGATATGAGAAGACTTTGAGTGCAACTTCAACCAAGCAAGAATTGAAGATGCTTCAAACCTCCTATAAACGAGAAAAGAAAGTGAAAAAGATGGGTCTCTAAACTTTAAGAGGTGAGTTTGAATCATTGCACATGAAAGAATCTGAGTCCATTTCTTATTATTTTTCAAGATTTTTAGCCGTTTCAAATTAATTAAAAAGAAATTGTGAGAACATAAAAAATGTAAGGATTATAAAGAAGATACTTTGGTTATTAAGCCCAAGATTCAAGCGTATAGTTATGACAATTGAAAAGACAAAAAACTAGAGAGCATGATAATCGAGCAACTTTAGGGTTCACTGTAAGCCTACAAAGAGAAGTACAAAAAGAAGTAAAAGATCAATGAGTAGTTTCTCAAGCTGCAAATCAAGAAGAAGATAACATGCCATGGTAATGATACAGAACGATGTTCTCGAGGTAGAGGCAGAGGTCGAAGAAAACGTGGACCGTGCTATTAAGAACGAGGCTGAAATTTCAACAACAATAACTCCTATTATGAAAGATGAGAAAGCTCAACTAGAGGACAAGGAAAAAATAAATCATGACTGAGGTGCAACAAATCGCAAGTACAATGATATAATTGTCAAAAGTTTGGGCATTATTGTTGTCTAATTTCTAATGCTATTGGTTTCAATGTACAAGTGTACACAACAAGTAATATAATGATAAGTATTCTAGATCGTCTCCATAAAGATTGATTTTATAAGAATTGTTACAACAAAATTGTCAGTGCAATTTTAGATTAATTATAAAAGAACAATTGATAAGCTTGATTTCCTAAAGTTAAGAATTTGATACTTAAACACAAGAGACTAATCAATGAGAATGGAGTGGTTGAGTGGTTAAACTCACTTAATGGTTTTGACTATGTTCTTAATCTTTGGTTCGGTTGCTACAACATCTGCTACAGCATTGAGTAGAATCCTTATGTACCTTCAGCTGTCGTTTAGTAGGTTCAAACAACTCTACAAGGTGAATCCCCATCTCTAGTTCATCACAAATCTTAGATTAAGCATGACTTTTTTCGAATCAAGCTAAATTTAACTCAGGAAACCTAATGTAAAACCAAGTATTGCTTTGATATATTCCACTAAGTCATGTCCTTTTAAGGCTCTTTTTTAGCTAGTATCACTATATAGGTGGTCATCCGAAAGAGTGAATTGAAATAAGTATTATCAAAACAACGTACTATAGCAAACATGCAGCAATGCTAAATATCAGTCAATTAACTATCAAGATTGTTTATCACTCAACCATAAATAAATTTAGTTCATAATTTACGATAAAATAAAAACTAAAAGAGTTCAGTCGTCTAACAAATTATTATAACAAGATAAAAACAAAAGAACAAGAACAAGAGTTGAAATCTCTCGATGTTCTTCTTGAATCTGTTTTTGTCGTCCTCAATTCTCTCTCTTGATCTTACTTATTTTTTTTCTTTTGTTGTTTCTCTCTCTTCTTTTCTAATGGTCACCCCCCTTTTTGTTGTAATGTGCTTTTATAAGTCGAAATTAGGGTAAACAAAAACGTATGTTGGTGAATCTCTTATTTTTGAAAACTTTAGATTGCAATCTTCTATTTAACGAGCAAAATCTCATTTATCTTGTTCTAATTGTTGCTGCAGCAACAGTGCTACGACATATTACTCTAGCATCTGCAGCAACAGTGCTACGACATATTACTCTAGCATCTTCATTATTCCAGACTTCCTTTAATTCCATTGCATCTAAATTCTTTATAATTTTGCACGCATGTTGCTGCAGTATTCCACCCATGAGATGTGAGCTTTTTGGTCACCTATAATTATGCATGTAATTAGAGCACACAATAATCTAAAAATACGTAAATTTTATTGAAATTAAACTTAAATGACTACTAATGCAGAATTTAACTAAAATACAACGAAAACATATAATTTACTCTCTAAGTAATGTTAATTTAAGCACAAAAGCATTATAACAACTCTCCTTTCATAGAGTTACCACACCCCCAAACTTAACCCATTACTTGTCTTCAAGTAATATCAACAAACCTAACCATTAAGACACAATTATACAATGAATAAATAGATAAGCCCTATTATCTAGATTGTTTTGATTTATCAACAACCCTAAGATTTCTTCCACCTCATATACGATTACTAATAACAGACCCAGTTCTAAACTTAGGTTTCATTTTGTGCTATGTACGTGTGTGCATTCTGGTCAAATTCCGTAGTTGCTGCAGCAATACTTAATTGCTTAATGCATCTCAAATATAAAAGAGAGATATCATTCGTACACCCTAAATTTACGCTTTTATAAAAAAAAAACTACAACTCTTTAAGGGTGTATCAATCGTCCACCTTAAATTGACAAAAGTTATTTACTGACCACTAAACCATTAACTGTAGTTTGAAAGTTAACAGAACTATAGTTGATTGATGATTTTACCCTTGAAAATGATCGCATGTATGATGTTGAAATCTCTTATTATCACTTATATATGCTTAAATTATCACTTGTATCATATGAAAAGACCAAATTACCCCTCTAACATCATCATTTTTAAACGGCAACTAACGGTTTAGTGGACGGCATACACATTTTGTCAATTTAGAGTGGACGATTGATATACCCTTAAAGTATTGTAGTAAATTTGATAACAGAGTAAATTAAGGGTATACGATTGATAATTTCGCAATATAAAACAATAAAGACATTTTTATTCATGAGGGAAACGTAAGTTATAAAGACTACAAATTGTTGTTTTTTTTTTCACTTTAGAGCGACATCAATTTTTCATGTGAATATCTATCAGGGGTACTAATGACATCTAATAATTCATCAATGCACAACTTAAAGTTACTGCAGTAGTAGCATTCAAGATGTTATTGCAATGGTCTTTATCTATGGACACATTTTACTCAAGGCAGTATATGAGGCTCATGAATGGACCTGGCTACTCAACATCCTAAAGAGAGGACAAAAAAGATTTTTTTTAAAGTCAAATATATAGCATTCTTGCTACAACAATAATCATAACTCTTACTGTTTTTTACCTTAAGTCTACATGTGGGGTACACACACAACTATGGTTACTCAGCAACTGAGCTATTGGAGCAGAATTTATTCCATGTCAACACGTTTCTAAATTCGCCTAAACTTGAACTATTTTCTATCCATTATTCAACTAAGTCTTGCTACAGCAAACTCACGAAATTCAACCAAAAATGTTAAGGCAAACTTAATCTTTGTCCACAACTGTCGCTAATTGAAGGTAACCTATTATTCATCACCAAATCATGCTCATTGGGCGTTCTTTAATAAAAAACCAACTAACAAATAACAGAGCTACACACTTAATCACAAACATTCAAATTTTTTTTATCATTGAAATTTTTTCAAACACCACACATTCACTCTTACATAAACAATAAACTAAATTACATGCATACTCTTTAACACACTTAGAACATATTTATAACATGACTAGAAAACACTTAGAACATAACTCTCCTCCAAACTTAAGAAGTGTTGTGTCCTCACAAACATATAATCTAAATTAAAAGCATGCATGTAGATATTCGAAAGTAAATTTGCTAATAAACAAAAGAAAATAGAAAAAATAAAATAAAATAAAAAATTTAGAAATTGGAAAAGAATAAGCTGGCAGAAGGTACTCCCCTATTGTTGGAGGGCTATACTGCAGCACTGGTTGAGCAAAATCACTGCTTTTAGGCTTCACTTCGAGCACTCTTCCTTGGTGGGATCCGTATGGCAACAACTGATTTTTTCTTCTTCCTGCTTGGACTGGTTGGTATGGTACCAACAGCTTCTTGAAGTGTAGGTTGATCAGACTTTGCTTTTTTAAATTCTGGTTCTTTTAATGCTTTCACTATTGTAGCATCTCCATAGGGTTATGCCCCTTTATGTTTGGTGGATGTGCTATGAGTTTAGCTCGAAGATTTGATGGGCAGGTCCTGAGTAATGGTTGTTGGAAGAGTTGCTATAATAGTTTCCTTAGATGTGATTTCAGTAATAATGTCTAGCAAACTCTTCTTTGCCTCAGCAGTTCTTATATCCTTAGTGGCAGCTGCTTCAATTTTTGCATCAATATCATCTTGATCTTCTTTTGAGTCTTCATCAATTAGGACTTTTTCCTTGCCTTTGCTTGGAAATATTGGAAATGAGGGCTCATCATCTTGCTCATTCTCTATCTCTTCTTCCTTATTTTTGATGATGTGCTTCTTTTTTCATTTAGGAAGCACCACTGGAGGTGTCTCGTCCTACTCCTCTACTGATTCTGTTACCTTAAAGGGCTACACATAATGTAATTTTGATAATAACAAACATGTGTCTTAAGTGATTTGATAAATATTGTATTTTGCATTTTCACTAGTTCTTGAAGGATAATATTTATGCAAGTGCAATCAAGTTTAAGACACTCAACAGACAACGGCTTGATCGAGAATAAAGTTTAGAGCTCAACAGACTCATTATTACGACAATTCCTATAAAGCTGGAATGATTTAAAATATGTATGGTTTAACATTTGAGAAGCTCAAGATTTTATTTAATAAATCATCATTTTTCATAAACCAATGGTTTTGCAATTATAAGCCAAGTATTTTATGAAATGACTTATTTTTCAAGATGTGAACTAAAAGGAAAATTTTGTAATCTTTGATTTTAATAAGTCTCTTTTTGAATTATAGATTTGGACCTACTTGCAAACATTTGAAACATTTTAGGTTATATTCTAATTTCTAAAAGTTTGGGGCAGTGTAATTATTAAAAATAGACAAAGAGTTAGCAGCTAGCTGCTTGAGAAAAATTTCAAATTCTCAAATTACGAATTAAAGTGAAAAAGTTTTTTGAACTTTGAAATAACTAAGTATTATGTCAAAATTCTACATACGACTCTTTGAAATATTTTATAAAGTTTTGGGCCATATCATAATTTTAAAAAGTTTTAGGAATAACAAGCATTATTTATAATTTCTAAAATTGGACTTTTCTGTAAACTTTTATGATATTTTGGGCTAGAGTACAATTGCAGAAGGTTTTGGAAAAAAAATATAATTTTAGTAAACAGTTTACTGTAGTTTCATTGTAGCAAAATTAAAATTTTAACGGTAACTTTCACTGTACTAAAGAAGTGAGCCAGCTAATTAAGAGACTAACTACTTGCTTGCTGGAATTTGCCTATAACAGATAGTTTTGGAACTGAAACTATATAAACTTGAATCTAATTGATTTTTAAGAATTTTTGCAAGCAAAAACAAAAAGCATACAACATATATTGAGCTTTTATTTGTCAAATCATTATCTATTGAATCATCATTGTGCTATAATTTATATATACACTCTTAAAGAGAGTTTTTATTGTAATTTTTATTTTCTCATTAAATTTGTGAGTGTATAAGTTTGAGAAACACTTGTGTGAAGAGATTGAGAGATAATCTCTTGATTGTAAAGGTTTATTGATATCTTGTAAGTTAATTGTAAAAAAACTTGGAGCCTTGAGAGGCTTGGATAGTAAAATCCTCAAGCTTGGTTGGCTTGGAGGCGTTGATATAGGCCGGAATTGCCGAGTCACGTAAAAATCATTGAGTTTGCTCTCTGTTCCCTTACTATTTTATTATTGTGTTTCATTAATTTATTTATTTTATTTCATTAAGGTAATAGATGGAATTGTTGTGTAGTTTGTTTAACTTAAAATCCTAATTTACCCCTTCTTGGGTTGCATAACTAGTATTTCAGATTCTTTTTCTGTACCTGTTCCTCATCTCCTTCTTCTGGTTCTTCTTCCTTTGCCTCTTTCTCTTCCTCAATTGGTGGTTGTTCTTCTTCATATTATGTTTCTTCTGCACTCTCTATTGCTGCTTTCTCTGTTGGAGCATCTCATTCTACTATTTGAAAATTCAACTACGATAACAATGTGTCAGGGAAGTCGTTGTTCTTTTTCTTCATATAGACTACAAATTGATGCATATGGTTTACAAGATGCATCAAGTAATTCCATAATCTTTAATTTTCTTGTTTTTGTGCCTCTACACATTCGTTGATGCTATCACTCAATTTTTGCAGCCTCCTCTCAATACCAGTGACCTTCTTTGCTCTGGCTACAACAACAGGTTCTAGTGGTACTGCAGCAACAATTTTCCAAGCAATTCTTTCTATAATTTGAGCAATAAGAGCTATTTTATTTTTAATTTTTTCCTATTTGGCAGATATTGTCACTCAGATATTATATAAATGCTTATGATGAGTGAGGGAAACAATAAAGCAGTCGTCTTTTGCTTCTTCATGGCACATTCCTAATCTCTCTCTCTCTCTCTCTATGATTTTCCAAAATCAATTGGTCAACCCTTAATAATGGCATATGATAGAGTGGTGTGTGTTGTGGGCATCAGTCTGGATTTTAAAAATTTCACGCACACTTTCGCTATTGGTTTCAAGTCAATCCTATTCACTACTCTATCTTCCTCATTCAATTAAGAACTACCCCCAACCATAAGGGTTTTAAACACACTAACCCACTGCTTAGTAGTCATACTTTCAACCATTTTGGATTATGCACAATCAATATCAGATGGTAAATTATATAAAGTATTGATTACCCTCGAATTTAAGGGGACTTGAACTTTCCTTGCCAGGCCTATTTTTTGTTCCTGTTGTAGCATGTTGGAGTAAAATTCTTTGATAATTAGTAGCACAAGGTTTCTTGGGTGAGTGCAAAAATCTAACCAGCCTTGCTTTGCTGCAGTAATATAGATTGTATGAATTGTTCCCAATAGCTGTTGAGGAAATTGCAATCCCTTTTCTTCTAAGCTATTTCTAGACTCGATGATATCTTCAAATTTTTCTTTAGCCTTGTAACTATTGAAGCATTTAGGGTTTTTTAATTGTCCAACTCTTTCTTTGATTTTTGGAATTGCTGTAGCACGCCACAAAACTTGATTGTGGTTAAAAAATTAAATCAAGAGAAAATATGATAGTGATTGAGATATAGAAGTTAGTGAGATATGGAAGTGAAGTTGATATGAAATAGGTAAAGTAAAATCCCTAATTTATAGCCACAAAAATTAAAAAGAGAAAGGTAATTAAATATCAAGATAATTATGGAAGTAAATCTTTTTAATTTTTGGAACCACTTGGAAGAAAGAAAGGCTAAATATGTGCCACGAAATTAAAGGAGAATGATTAATTTAATTTTAAAAAGGACTGATCTGCGGACGTCATTGTGTTAGCCATTCAAACAATAAAATTGGCAGAAGATTATCACCTGCAACGGTAAAAGTTTTTCTAATTGCTGAATGACACGTTATTGGACCAAGTGAATGATGCTACAACATAAACATTAGCAGCTTATCCATATTGTTAGCTTTCTAACTTCAATATTGCTACATGCGATGCTATAACATCCTGAATGTTTGACACTTTGTGCAATTCTTTTAGTCATCCTAGTTATGTTTTCAGCCCTTTTTTTCCCTTACTGAAAGAAATAAAATAATAAAGAAAATCCGAGAACATAAATTAAAACCTACAAAATCAATTCAATAAAATACTACACTAATTAAAATTAAAACAAATTGTGCAAAAATTGAAAGTTTTCTTCCCTTATTGGGTTGCCTCCTAATTACCGCTTGATTTAAGGTCAGTTAGCTTGGCCTTCCCTTAATTGCTCAAGTTGAGTCTGTAAGGCACTAATCTTCCCTTGAATTGTGCAAAACATCATTAAAATAATGTTTAACTTTTTGCCCATTGACCATAAATTCTTGACATGTACTCTCATCCTTGAGCTCTGCAGCACCATGAAGATATGTTTTGATAAATTTAAAAGGTCCTGACCATTTAGATTTTAACTTTCCCCAAAAATTTTTAATCTAAAGTTGTATAACAAAACTTGTTGGCATGGAATTAACTCCCTTTGTTAGTTGTGTTTATCATGCCATTATTTTGTTTTCTCTTTGTAAATCCTTGCATTTTCATAGGAAAAAAAATTTAACTCTTCAAGTTCACAAAGTTGAAACTTCTTTTGCTCTACTACAGCATGTATGTCTATTTTCAGTTGTTTTAGTGCCGATATGCTTTATGCTCTAACTCCAGTAGCAAATGACATGCTTTACCATAGACAATTATGTATAGAGACATACCTAGTGGTGTCTTGTAAGTTGTGCAATAGTCCCACAAGGAATCATGTAGTCTAAGAGACCAATCCTTTCTAGTATGATTCACTACTTTTTCTAAAATGCTTTTTATTTCCTTATTGGACACTTCTGTTTGACTATTAAACTAGTGGTGACATGGTGTAGCAATCTTATACTTAATTCCATATTTAGTCAATGCTGCAGTAAATATCTTGTTCCAAAAATGAGTGCATGCATCACTGATGATGGCTCTAGGAGTCCCGTGTCTTTTAAAAATGTTCTTCTGAAGGAATTTCACCATAGCTTGGCATTATTTGCTGGTCGTGCTATAGCTTCTACCCATTTGGACATATAGTTTACAATAACTAGAATGTATAAATTCCTAAAAGATGGTGGGAATGGACCTATAAAATCGATCCCCTAAACATCAAAAAGCTCAACTTCCAGAATATTGGTTAATGGCATTTCGTGCTTTTGATAGATGTTCCCTGTTCTTTGGCACCTGTCAAAATATTTAACAAACACGTAAGCATATTTAAAAATAGAAGGCTAGTAATAATATGATTGTAGAACTTTATTGTTATGTGGCCTCCAAAATGTCCTTTATATACTGTAGCATGACATGATTGCAATATGATTGTAATTTCTTCAGTTGATATACACCTTTTAATCTTAACAACTCCTGTATAAGTAAGGATCATCCCACTGATAACTTCTAACATCATGGAGAAATCTTTTCTTCTGCAGTAATTCATATCAAAGGGTAACAATTCACTCACCAAGTAATTAGCAAAATATGCATACCATGTGAACCCAAATTGCAGCAGCATTAGCAGTTGCTCATCAGGAAATGTTTTTGTGATTTTTTGCTTGGTCATAATGCTTTTATATGCTTCCAACCTTGAAAGATGATTTATTACTTGGTTTTCTTTCCATTTTTTTATCCTTGATCTCCAAGTCAAACTCTTGTAATAAGAGGATCCACCTTATCAACCTTAGTTTGACATCCTTCTTTGAAATCAAATACTTGATGGCTAAGTGATATGTGTAAGCAGTCATTTTAGTGCTAACTAAATAGGCTCTAAATTTGTCAAATGTAAAGACAACTGCTAACAACTCATTTTCAATGGTATTATAATTAATCTGAGCACTAGCTAAAGTTTTGCTAGCATAATAAATGGAATGAAAAATTTTGTTCTTCATCTGCCCTAACACTGCTCAAACAGAGTAGTCACTAGTATCACACATCAACTCAAAAGATAAACTCCAATCAGGTACTAAAACAACGACTACTATAATAAGAGCTTTTTTCAATGCATCAAAAGCCTTTAAACAGTGTTCAAAAAAGTGGAAAGGGTCGTCATACTCCAACAGCTGAAATAAGGGTTTTGATATTTTGGAAAAATCCTTAATAAATCTTCTATAGAATCCTATGTATCCCAAGAAACTCCTAATGCCCTTAACTAAAGTAGGTAGTGGGAGTTTATTAATCACCTTTATTTTGGCATTATTCTCTTCTATTCCATTTGTAGAGACTCTATGGCCTAGGATTATTCCTTCTTGTACCATAAAATGACATTTTTCTCAATTCAACACTAAATTTATCTTCTTACATCTTTTAAGCACATTTTATGGATTATGGAAACAATCATCATAGGTCTCCCCGTATTTGCTCGACCATATCTTAAAAAATGGATATCATATACCTCTAAAAAGTTGTTGGAGCATTGTATAAACCAAACGACATCCTTCTAAAAGTAAAATTCCATATAGACAATGAATATTGTCTTCTCCTGATCCTTTGGTGTTATAGAATCTGGTTGTAGCCTAAATATCCATCCAAGAAACAATAGTATTCTTTTTCAGCAAGTCTGTCTAGCATCTAATCTATAAAAGGCAGTGGGTATTGAGGTTATGGGGCCCCAACAATTCTTCTGTGCGCTTGTGGGTGTAACATCCTTATATGTAATTCCATTAAGGCGCAATAAGGTTAGCTAGGGCGTAACTGCCCGGCCTGTTGGCACAAGTACAAATGTGTGCAAACCCTCATGTTCATTCACTGGTTAGTGTGGGGCTCTGCGATCAATTGTATAAGGAAATAAAATTGCACCTTGGTTATCAGCTTAAGCTTTTAACCCAATGGTAAGCGTTTGATCCTAACATTTGGTATCAGAGCAAAGTGCTCTTATTTAGACTTAACTGTCCAGAGCTAAAGATCAATGACAACTTAAAATGATTCTACATTTAAGGAAGGACAGTCCACTACTAGACCGCCATCTTTTAATGGAAACGATTACCCATGTAGAAAACCTAAGATGAGAATTTACTTACAAGCTCTAGATTATAAGATTTAGAAAATCGTTAATGATGATCCTTTCATGCCGATTACTAAAAATAAAGAAAGGGAAGAAATTCCAAAACCTTTTAGCTAATAGAGTGAATTATAAAAGAAAAAAATGTCTTTAAACTCCAAAACAATGAATCCTCTATTTTGTGCTTTAGATAAAAAAAGAATTTCATAGAGTTTCTAGTTGTGGAAGTGCTTATAAAATTTAGAAGAAAATTGAAGTTGTACATGAGGGAACAAATCAAGTCGAAGAGTGTAAAATTAGTAGATTCACTAGTCAATATGAGATGTTTCAAATGAAATCATATGAGAGTGTTCATGATATATACACTAGATTCATCGATATTGTGAATTCTCTTGAGGCACTAGGTAAGGTATTTACTAATAGTGAAAAAGTGAAGAAAATTATTAGATCATTGCCGAAAGAGTAGAAACCAAAGAGAACGGCCATAGAAGAAGCAAAAAATCTTAATACTTTTTCTCTTAATGATCATAATTTTTCACTTATTTCATATGAAGAAGATCTATCTAATAAAAGAATTGATAAAGATAAAAATAAGAAGGGCTTTACTTTTAAATCTTCTATAGTTGAAAGTGATAATGATGGAAGTGAATTTGAAAATGAATGCATTGAAATGATTGCTAAGAGAAAACTTTAAGGTGGAGAAAGGGAAGAAGGAGGCAATTGTTTGTTTTGAATGCAAAAGCGAACGCACTTCTAACACCTGTTCTACTTTATCATAGCTTTATTTAAGAGAGAATAGGGAGTAAGGCTAAAATGGCATCGTTCGCCCGAAAAGCATTCTTCATCGACAGTGAAGTGGGCACTATCACTATAAGCTCCGTTTCCGGTTCAATCGTCCAGTCATCCAGATCTCTTACCCTATCATATAGCAGTGAGGCATGATTCTCAAGAGAAGTAGAACCAGACGGGGGGTTCGCTTCGCGTCTATACGTGTATTGTGGTGGTTGGGCCCACCCACCCTATTTGTTCCATGATCTATGGGTCATCCTAGTACTTTATAGGCGAAAGCTTCACGGAGTTAAGCTTAAATCCATTCCATTTTTTAAAAACTACTAAGTATAAGTAGCACTTCTGCTATTCAATCATAGAATCAATTCCGACAAGCAAACCCGAAAACTAACCTTCTCTAGCAAGCAAGAATCTATTTCTTTCATCACTGACAACTGGAACAAAAGGAACCACAGCCCACTTTGTTCTCTCGCTCCTTGCTGGAAGGAGGTAATATGTAATATTTTGTCCTCAAGATCCAAGCCAACCCACATTACTGACTAACGGCGGATGCGAAGTCGAGGACATTATTGTAATAATGGGAACTAAATGTGGCCATATAAGATTGGAGTGTTCACTTCTCAACTAACTCAAGAAAAAAGCCATGATGGTTAGTTGGGACGATAGCGATGAAGAATCGAGTGATGAATAAGATTCGCAAGAAGTGTAAGGCAATAGAAGATGATGAACTTGATGAGGTAAATGATCTTCCTACTCATGATGAGTTTTATGATGCTTTTAAAGAATTTTACGATGAATTGATGAAAGTTAGTAAAAAGAATGCATGTCTTAAAAAGAAAACGGTAGGATTCACAAATGAAAATGAATCTTTGAGTGCAAAGATTAGTTGCCTATAATTAGAAAATAAAACATTGCATCATAGAGTTGCATTATCAAATGAGAAACCTAGCACTTCACATGAACATATAGAATCACATGTAGATGATTTGAAAAAGGAAAATGAGATGCTCAAGAAAAAGAATATTGAACTTAGTGATATTGTCTCAAAATTTAAAAATGGGCAAAAGATGTTAGATAACTTGCTTAATTCACAAAAATGTGTATTTGACAAAGGAGACATTGGTTATAAGCCAAATTTAAAACAAAAGTATTATAAGAATTACTTTGTAAAGAGTACTTACATTAACAATCAAGTTTTATGCCACCATTGCAATCAAGATGATTATATGAAGAATAAATGTCCAATTAAAAGAAGTGCATATTATAAAGCAAAATGTATTTGGATTCCAAAAGGAATCATTGCTAACACTCAAAGACCCAAGAATAGTTGGGTACTGAAAGACACAACTTGAACATTTGTTTTGTAAGTAACATAATCAAGAAATGGTGGAGAGTTCCTTGATGAAAGCGTGTGAGGATAATCACTTGAATATGATTTAATTATTTTGATAACAATTCTTGCCATATTGATTTTGTTGAATGAAGCATACTTGTATGTTTGCATAATTGAATTATTATTGTATGTAATCATGATAAATGGATAAATATATATGATGGCTTATCTTAATAGTTATGTTGATTTTGATGATCTATATATTGTCATTATGTGCTTATCCTTTATTTAAATTTTGATGATAAAGAATGTGCTTTGATAATTCCATTGTATTTGATGAAGTTTAATCTTATGCAATCTATGATTAGTGAACTGATGCATTTTTTTTTACTTAATCGATTTATATTGAATATGTATTGCTTGTTTTAAATGATATCGAAAGGGGGAAAAATACATATACTTCAAGAATTTTAAGCATATAAGATTTTTTAAATTATATTGACATGTCACATTAGATATTTGATGAGTCAAATTGTCTTGATTTCTAAAATGTTATTAGTAATTATGGGGTTTTGATTGTTGATAATATGTTCATATAATTTTTGCATGCCAATTAATAAGCTTGATACTTAAACACAAGAGACCAATTAATGAGAATGGAGTGGTTGAGTGGTTGAGTGGTTGAACTCACTTAATAGTTTTGATTATGTTCTTAATCTTTAGTTCGATTGCTATAGCATCTACTATAGCATTGGGTAAAATCCTTACGTACCCTCAGCCGCCACTTATTTGATATCTTATATCAAGATGTAACTTAATAATGACCAATTGTTATGTTAACATAAGATATAACATTATACGCCTAGGTTCTAATTACCTTACAAGGTGAATTACTATCTCTAATTCATCATAAATCTTAGATTAAGCATCACCCTTTTTTAATCAACCTAAACTCAACTCAGGAAACCTAATTTAAAACCAAGTGTTGGTTCGATACATTCCACTAAGTCAGGCCTTTTTTAGGGTCTTTCTTAGCTAACATCACTAAATGGGTGGCCAAACGAAAAAGTGAATTAAAATAAGTATTATAAAAACAATGTGTTATAGCAAACATGCAACAACGCTAAATATCAGTCAATTAACCATCAAGATTGTTTATTATTAAACAGACCCTATTAGTATGATCAAAACATAGCCATGATGAGAAAAGAAATGCCTACAGCTTTATGTTTAACAACACTAAGATTATTCTTCTACCTAACAAGGAGATCACTCTCAAACAAGACTTGGGTAATTCTTTATTAAGTAAAAAGTAGTTTGTAGATGTTATAACCAAGACAAAGAGGGTTTATGTTTTGTAGGGGAAGGAGAGCCATAACAATTCGATTGTACCTAAAACTATGATACCAATATTGGAGGATCTTCAACATTTGTTCCCTAACAAGGTACCATAAGGTTTACCACCTCTCAGGGATATACAACACTAAATTGATTTGGTGTGCCATGTTCTATATTACCAAATCAACCTCATTATCATATAAGTCCTATGGAACATGAGGAATTAAGGCATTAAGTGCTAGAGTTTCTAAGAAATGGATTTATTCATAAAAGTCTTCGTCCTTATACAGTCCATGCTTTTTACTCCAAAAAAAATGGTTCTTGAAGAATGTATGTAGACAGCGAACCATCAATAAAATTACGGTTCGGTATTATTTTCTAATCCCTCAATTAGATGACTTTTTAGATGAAATCAAGGAGCAATTGCTTCTACCAAAGTTGATTTAAAGAGTGGTTACCATCATTTTTCGGATGAAGCCTGAGGATGAATGGAAAACAACCTTTAAAACTCGCGAAGGGTTATCAAGTAGTTAGTAATGCAATTTACCTTATCTATGCTTCTCAAACTTTCATGGAAGTTGTGAATCAAATTCTTTGTCCTTTCATTGGAAAGTTTGCATTTGTTTACTTTAATGATACACTTATATATAATACCAGCCACGAGTTACATTTACCATATTTGAGGAAAGTACTTTCAGCTTTAAGGGCAGCAATTTTATACACTATAATAAATAAGTGTATTTTCTTGACATAGAAAGTATTATTTTTAAGATATGTAGTGTCAAAGGATGGTTGATAACTCTAGGAAATAAGAGTTATTATATAAATTCTAGACTCGAATCAAGATCACTTAGAGAACAATAAGGTGTTTTTATTACATTTTGGCTATATTTTGCATAAACATTCATTTTAGTTGAGTCTTAATAAGTTTTACTTGAATAAAAGTAATTTGTGCTAAAAACAGGTGCATAATTGTAGGTATTCAGAAAGTCTTAATTCATGAGGGGATGTTGAGACATTAGATGAGCAAGAGAATGAAAGAAGATGGCCACAAAAGAAGTAAAGCACAATTGGGAATAATGCAGTGTTGCTGGAGATGTTAGAGCAACCAGTACTGTAGCAATCTGGGAGAAATAGGAAGAAAATCTAGGCGCGGGTTAGCCACAGAATCGCAATCTGCATGTTTCCTAATTTAATACATGCATGCTCATGGGTTTTCGTTTGCAATATAAAAGGGAGGCGTGGCAGCACTCGATCTTTAAAATGGAGTGCAGGAACACCTCCCTTTGGCCGGCAGGACAAGAGACTAAACCTTTTGTTACAAAATGGAGCAATTCAACATCCTGCCCTGGCTGCATTAGGAGAAGAAGAAGATTAGAATTGGAGAGTGTTGTTTCGGCAACATTGAAGAATTTGCAGAATTATTTGGATTTGTCTTTCACCGTACTCAACTTATATTTCTCTTCTTCCTTTAATTATTTTGATGTATTCGGTGATCAATATACTTATATTTATTTGTCTCATTCAGAATATGAACTATACTTGTTTGTAGTTAAGTGACAAACAACCCAATGGAGTTTTGATTGTTCTTATGTGTTGTTATGTCATTATTGTAGCACTTTACTCTATTATGTTTTATGCTTATAAATGTTATTTCAGTTGACCACCCATTTAATAGTTTCAGTTAAGATAGAATAGTAAAAAGGCATGTCTTAGCGAATATTATTAGAGTGTTACTCGATCTTAAGTTAGGTTTCTTCGATTAAGTTATTGATGTGTTTATAATTTATCTATTATTTTAATACTTCCGTAACTTAATTTTATGTTAAATTATATTTTATTATATTAATTTTTATCTTAATTTTTATATTTTGTCAATGTAGGAATATTAGAAATATTCATGAGAAAATAAGCTTAAAGAGGAAAGAAATTGGAGTATAATTGAACTAATGTGGAAGTAAAAGGGAAATAAATACAAAGCCAAATCAAGGAAGAGAAGAAAATGTCAATTGGCTTTTAATTTCAAGCTAGTTACGTGGAGCCCATTTGACAATTTAAATGGCAAGCTTACAATATAATAAAGGAAGCAAATATTATGGCAAGCACGTGGATGGGCTTTGGTCAATTCTAATTGGCTTAGGAAATTCATAGGCTGCTAGGCTTTTGCTTTAATCCTTTTCATTTAAGGATTTGGAGTTGGAGCAACATTATAAAAAGGGGGCAGCCGTGAGGTTTGAAAGAGGAGAGAAAAAAACCGAGAGCCAAGAGAATTAAAAGAGAAAAGAAGTAGCAGCCACGGGAACCAACAAACCGAGAGCAGGAGGAATTGTTTGGAGCAAGAGGAAGTCGCATAAATTCTTGAGTTTTTCTTTCTCTCTTCTTTATTATCTTGTTTGAATGTTTTCAATTAAATTAATGGATTCTCTTTATATTCCCATGAACTAATTTATTTACTAGGACTACGATGTAGCCTAACTATAAAGATTTAATTCCATAAATCTATGTTATTTTTAATTAATTATTTCATGATTGAGTGTTCATTATTGTGCTTAATGCTTTTGAATATCTGGCCAATATTTGAATGATTTGAGGATACATAATGAGACCGAGAGGAGATTTATGTATTTTTGCTCTGTGTAATGGATGTCATGAATTGAACGAAAGACAGAGATGTGCCAACGTGATTCGTGCAGTTTTATCTAAGAATTTCCATAGAACTTAATGAATCTTTGCATATTTAAATTCACATAGAGATATAGTGGGTTGATATGTAGAGATATTTATGATATTACTCGAGAGAGGATATTGAATAAATTAGGAAAATTCACTGTCAACATGGGTATTAAACTTTAATAGCATAAATGGAGGATTAAATTGGATTGGTTATGGTGAAATCGGATGCCCTAGTGTCTTAATCTCTTGGTGATTTCTATTACTGCCTGCATCTTTATTTAATTTTTAATTAGTTTATTTTATTTAATTTTAATATAAATTCGCTTATTCAATTGTTCAAATAAATTAGGGTTAGAATAATTTCGGTAACTAATAGGATATACAATCTCTGTGGGACGATACTCTACTCTTCATTATATTACTTGTGCCGACTAATACACTTGCTAATTTACGCAACAGTTATCTTGAATCTCATAAGGGCAATACTTGAAGTTAAGATTTGTGACACACTAGACGTAGGAGTTCACTTTGTAGGGTGGAGAGACTAATGGTCATAATGCCATATCATAAGTAGATTAGCAACTGGTTATTGTTAATAGATTTAAGGGTATGAAACTTCCAATATACGATAGCAAAGGATACAGATAAATTCTGTCTAGTGCTGCAGCACTGGTCATAACAATTGTTGCTAACTTGATGAAAAACAGTCAACCCCTAAGGAGAGTTTGATAATTCAACTACCATAATCTTAATTGAATCTTAGACACATTTAACCTAGTTTATTTCATTACGGTATTGTTTTATTTAATTCTCTCTCAACCATTAATTACGATAGAAATTACTTGACAATTGTTTGCTTCGGTCTTAAGTTGATTTGCACTATTGTGATTGCTTTAGCATTTCGAGTAACATCAATCCATGTGGAAACGATCTTAAATACTTATCACTTTATTACTTGTTGTGTATACTTGCACATTGGCATTGGTAGTAATTATTTATAAAAAATAACCATCACTACCAAACAATTATTTTTCTTCAATACAGCATTCATCTTCATTTTCCACAACGAAAAATTATTTCCGTTAAACTTCTCAATTTCATAATTTGCCGTCATTTTATTGATAAATAATGTACACAAATTAGTGTACCACCTTGAATAATTGGGAATATGTGTGAGAATGCACACCACGAAAGTTCTCAGGAAAGACCGGAGGGGTCACAATTGTCTAACTTAAAACTCAGACTCCTTAGGCACTTATCGCCTTTATGACAGAACTTTCTTAGACATGTACAAAACCACACAATTACTCCACTCACACTACTATTCCCCTACTTTGCACCGCTAATACTAAAATCGCTCACATCGATTCATGTGAATAGTAACATATACGTGAATAGTACCGTATATGAATAGTATCTGACTCCAAAGAATACAACCAATAGCTGATACTACTGTTAACAAATTGGCGGATGAAGAAGGGCCGCAACTAAAGTAAAATTGAAAAAAAATCAAGAACAAGCACAAAGAGGATATTAGGAATTACGTGGTTTAACTTTTAGCCTATGTTCACGGGTGAAGACAAAAGGAAAATATTTTACTAGTGAAAATGAGTTACAAGTGTTATAGTATTTTAGCTCACTTCCCAAAACCTCAATATACCCAAACTCTCAAATCATTAAAACAAGAGCTTTTATTATTTAAGCTCTACAAACTCTCTGCTCTGCAAGAATTACTTCTCACAGCTCTCGACTCTCTTTACAAAATTGGATGCAAGCTCTAAATTGAGTGGTTGTATTTATAGGCAAAACTTTTCCTCAAAAGTAAAAGAAGTGGCTATAAAATTTCAAGTCATACAGCTTAAAAATTTTAGTTTTTCAAACTTTGAATTTTTTCTTTTTCTTTTACCAAACATTATGACATCTAGAACTTCAAAGCCATGCGCCACCCATTTTGCTTCTTCAAAACTTCTAGAGGCAGCTTCTAGATGCTGCAGCCAAATCTTTTGACAGACGACAACATGAGGGATAGAAAATTCAAAGACAAATACCAGGAGAAAGAACTTACATTAAAAAGAATGTGATCAGTGGAGACATGCAAAACAAGAACCTTTCTTTATAAAAGTAATGGCCTTACTCTATTCCTGTCAGAATAACGGCCTTGCGGTTGGAGAGGGCTTCCCCTCTCCCCCTCTCCCTACTTTACATCGTTTTCACCACATTAAGATGGGCCAGGAGGTATACAACTTCATCTAATGAATCTCTAGTGCAAAAAGTCATCCTTTTCCCCGGAACTAATTTTTTGGAAGACATTAGCATCTGAACCTAACCTTCCAATTTGACATACCAGGTGAACCTATTAGAATGAATTTCAACAAATTATATAACTCACAATTTTTTAAAACAACATTATCTATAAAAGTTGCTACCAGTGGCCCAGAAACCTCATCAGCTCTCTCTTTCCCATACAACTGCCCAACAAGTGCGACGGCAAAATCCATAGTAGTGCCGGGTCCACGACTCGTAACAACTTTACCATCTTGCTGTACTCGTGATTCAACAGTTGTTGCACAAGCAGGAGCTAATTGCTCCATAAATGACGGATAACAAGTAGCCTACGAAAAATGAACAACTACATAAATTAGAACTTAACAATCATCAGCGAGAAGAAAACTGAACTATAACAAAAATATCAGTGCAATTCCCAAAAGACCACAGAACATCAAAAAGATTTATCTAATTCCTACCTTCAGTCCCTTCAACAGACCCCAAGACCCTAATGCCACAGCAGGTGAAGCACAGATCGCAGCATTAAGACGCCCATCTTAAGCCTGCTTCTTCACAATGCTTTCTAATACTGCAGATTCTTTCAGATTGGTAGCACCGGGCATGCCACCCTACAAGGGAAACAAAAAAGGATATAACATAATCAAAGAATCAGCAACAAAAGAAATTGAAAAGAAAAAATATACATGCCAGAATAACTATCAAAAAGAAATTCACTGACTACAAGAACTTGAAATGTTTAACTAGGACCAGATATTCAATGATAACAGCCACAATAAGGAAATCCCAAAAAATTAAAAAAAATAAACATTTTCTATATTTTTCTTTGCTTACAATTATTATTTTTTCATTTTCAATCGAAAATTAAATGAAGATGACTTAACAACGAATTATTTAGCTTAACATTCAGTATCTGCAATAATCATCTATAATTATACAAACATCACATAAATTGGCATAAGCTGAGGTGAGCTGCAATACATAAGGGAAGAGCTATCAGATCAAAAACGGCGTCGCGGTAGTCAGACACGAGAGCATCAGCGACAATCTTGACACCTTGACATTCGTCGACACGAAGCTGTTTCTCCACAGACGCAACCGTGACGTCAACTCCAGACCTTCTCAAAACATCGATCGTTAATATTGACAACGCCCAGCTGGACCTACCCACTTTGCAATCCTCTAATCAATTAACTATTCAATTTCTCCATGCAAACAAATTGGAAAATTAGTGAATCCTTCTAAATTGTACCAAGCTTTTTCATCTACTTAAACACACTTGAAATTTAGTTTATCATTCTCGTTCATGAACGCTATGCAATGTATTTACACACATAGTCAATAGTACTAAATGATAGAAATGGCAGTGATTGATAGTAGACCACACAGGTCACTCAGAACAAACTGCTTTTGCTATTATGATGAGAAACAACTATAAAGAACAACCAAGAAAGATAAAAATCCATACCTCAGCTACAAGCTCCTCTTTTGTCACAGGAGAACGCAATTCTGTGGGATCATCTTTTGATGTTCGGGAACGTAATTTTTCAATATTGGGGAATCTCCTCAATACTTAGAAAATACAACATCCATCAGATAATCCATATCCGAAAGCAAGATTACATGTATTTAGTTCTTTCTCCAACACCCTAAGAAGGAATTTGACTTAAGGAGTTCATTTTATACTCACAAGACCAGTATTCCGCTAATCACATGGAGCTAAGATAGAAAAGTAAATCAAAACAAACAGCATAATTTAACATTCATTACAACGTTCGCTGCTAATTGTAGCAAATAGATCATTCAAGCTTCAAAAAATGTGACATTAATTGAGTAGATAGTATGTGGAATATTAATTTTATTCACTATAAAATTCACTATGTAATGACCTTGAGATTCAATTGTTAGAATCCGCAAACATTATTAATAGGAAAAGGCAATCGTTTGTAGTTTCGAAATGTGTTAACCTTTTTGCCCTCCCCCCCCCCCCCCCCTCTTTCTCTATTCAATTAGCGAACAAATTTGTTAATGACATATTTCTAATAAAAAAGTCAAACATTTACTATACTACGGTTATGAAACAGGTACCGCATAACTACCGTACCTTTAGCCTATTCTAATCTTATTTCCTCAAACAAAATACTAATTGAACGTACCGGCAAATTTTCTACAGTACAAAGTTTGATTTTTAATTCTGAATTTTTTTAAAAGCTTGAATAATTTTATGGAAATAAGCATTTTTCTCACGAAAATTAATACTTAATTTATTCTATAATGAAAATCGAAGGCCCAATTCAAACATTCTCCATCATATTTTTTTTTCAACTAATTAACAAAATCACAAAATCGCTTAACTAGAGAGATCATAATTCATATGCTTGGTGTCAAAAGAACCTTGCGACTTTAAAGCATTTGAACATATATATTTCGCTGCTTGACCTTTCAGCTCAATAAGTGTTAATATAATGTGGGCATCTATTCTGGCAGGTGAGATTCCAACTGAGATGGGCAATTTACAAAATCTGGAGTATTTAGCTCTTAATTTCAATAACTTAACTGCTTCTATTCCACCCACGATCTTCAATATTTCAACATAACAAGAATTACTCTAGTCGAAAACCACTTCACAGGCTATTTACCATCAACGATTGGCCACTCGCTTCCAAACATGGACTGGTTAAGCTTGATGAAGAACAAACTTAGCGGCACAATTCCCAAATCCATCACCAACGCTTCTAAACTCAGAGTCCTAGACTTGAGCTACAACTCTTTCTCCGGCCTTATCCCAAGCACTTTTGGTAACCTGAGATTCCTTGGCCCGCTCAACCTGGCGTATAATTTCTTGACGACTGAATCATCTACTGCTGGGTGGAGTTTTCTCCCTTCTTTGACTTCTTGCAGGATGCTGGCATTTTTAGGCTTAGGTTCTAATCCTTTACGTGGCATCCTTCCACCATTAATTAGGAATTTCTCTGAGTCGCTTCAAAAAATTCTTGCACATGATTGCAAAATTAGGGGCAGCATTCCTCAAGAAATTGGTAATTTACGTGGCTTGATACTTTTAAGCCTCTTCAATAACGACTTGGACCGAACTATTCCAGCATCAATGGGAACGTTAAAGACACTACAAGTTTCAAATCTCGATGCCAATAATTTGAAAGGATACATTCCCAAGGATCTTTGCCGCTTGGAGCGGTTGACTGGTTTATTTTTAAATGAAAATAAGCTCTTCGGACATATACCGCAATTCTTGGGCAGTCTGATTTCTCTAAGAGCACTCTTTTTAATCTCCAACACGCTCACTTCTAGTATCCTATCATCCTTGTGGAGTCTTGAGTACATCATGTATGTAAACTTGTCAAAAAATCTCTAGGTGATATTCTATCTTCAGATATACAAAACTTAAGGGTCTTAATAGAGTTAGATTTATCAAGAAATCAATTATCAGGTTATATACCAGTAAATATTAGTGGCCTCAAAGATCTAGCAACTTTATCCTTGGCTAGAAACCAATTTTATGTTCTGATCCCTAAACCATTTGGTAGTTTGATAAGGTTGGAATCTTTGGATCTCCCTAGCAACAATTTCTCTGGAGAAATTCCAAAGTCATATCTCAAACAACTTAATGTGTCTAACAATAGGCTAGAAGGGGGAATTCCTATCAAAGGACCTTTTAAAAAAATTTCAGCTTAATCATTTTTTGAGAATTATGCACTATGTTGTCCACCAGGACCTCAAGTCCCACCTTCCAAAGAAGATAATAGCAAAGGATCCAAGAATGCTACTCTGCTTGTCCTGAAATATACTTTGCCTTCGATAATATCCAATGCACTAATAAAATGAATTGTTTATTAAGCATCATGCATTCAGCTTTGGATTTTTGCATGGAGTCACCAAAACAAAGGGCATCTACGAAAGATGCCGCTGAAAAGCTCAAGAAGATTATAGTGAAGTTTCTGGATGATGCTGCCGCAAGTAGTTAATGTCATGTTTGCTATGTGTGTTTGTTAACTTTGCGTACTCTTTCTTGTTTGTGCTTGGGGAATAAAAGTCATTGCTTTGGGCGGAACAAAATTTGAAATGATAAATCTAATCTTCCAATTTTTATATTTGGACATTCATAAATATACTTAATGCTAGATATGTTCTTATGTCAATATTCTGGAGATTTATGAAATATTCCTCGAACAAAGTTGTGAAGTCTTTGAATCTCTACTTCCCTCGTAGCGTCTTTCTTTTCTTTCTCACCCTGTAAATCGAGTTATTACTGTTTTTGATATATTATTATTCCAGATGACCGTATAGAAAGGTGGAATATATTATAACAAATTCTTAGTTCAACTTCATAATTAAAATTTCCAGTAATCAAAATTGGACTCTGAACATTGAAAATAGAACTAGACATCACTCACCATTTTTTTTTTTTTGGCAAATATTTAAAATGACTTGTTATCAACTCATTTATTTATAAACAAACTGTTGTATAAACATGAATTCAAGTTTCCATTCCGCCTCTCTTACTACTAGTAGTAATACAGAAATAAATACTCTAATTTGATAGCTTGTTGCACCCGGCAGGAAAAGCGATAGCTTTGTTACCCTGAACCAAAGTTAAACATGTCTTAGGGGAAGACATCTAGAGGGGAATGATATTACAGGAAGTACTTGAGATTTGGGGGAAAGAAAGCGTAAAACTTTCAGAAAGCTTATAATAAGTTCTGCATTGAATTTGGATATTGTGAATAATGAAGCAGTAGCAGTTTTTGAGTTCGTAATTTGACAGTAAACTTTAATTAATTCATTGCTGAATTACGTGAGATAAGACCACATCCATAAAATCAGGCAAGATCATAATCTTTATTCTTTCATCAAGTTCAGATTAGGTGGTCCAAATGAAGTGTAAATATTAAGTCAGAGATGGTAATATCTTTATTTCAAAAAATTGTGAAAGATGAGACTTCAAGGAACAACACTTGCAAAGAATTCATCATATTAATTTTGGTCAAAATCTCCCAGTCATAAAGGGACCATTTACAATTTAATAAAAATAGTCGTTTCCAATAGCTGCCCTGCTTTCACTTTCAAGAGAAGTAATTTTTTCTTAAAGATTACGATCTTCAGAAGTAAAGGATGACCGCACAATGACATAAATGCATGTGTGGTAAAAGATTACTCAAAGGTGAGCCCAAAATGTCAGCACGAAATCAAAAATTCTTTTTAGATTAAGCTTTAGCGTGCTTTTGGGTTTTGAAAAAGAGTGAAAGTGACAAATATTTATGAGTCAAACGGACTCTACACGGGCCGGCTAGTTACATGCACCATTGACTTTTGCCATCACAAATTCACAAGTTCCACAAAGGAAACTTACAAGCATCCTATAATTCAATTCTGATCCCCACATCACGACGTTGAATGGTGGAAGAATACATTGGTGGTCTTGTAGGAGAAGATGTTTGGTGGATTTATTCAAAGCGTCACTGCTAGTCGGTCTGCTTCTTTGCAATAACATTTCTATCACTCTGTTCATGGGCGACCTATCCGATGGACGAGTCCGTATACACCACAAAACAACAATATTCATCTTCTTAGCAATTTCACTTTCCGCTGTTTACAATTCCGAGTAATTTAAATTCATTATCCTGCTCCAAATGCTCGTAAATCCAATGTGGAAAATATATATCTCGCTAAATCTAGTAATTTAAATTATGTGATGCCTCACCAAAGTTTCTACTAAACACCTCTGAAGCAATGTAACCACTTGTCCCTCTAGCCTCCAACATCGACACAATACTCTCTTGAATGTCTATGGCACAAAAATCTTCATCAAGAAGAATGTTATATTACCTCACTCTCTCTCTCTCTATGTATATATATGTATGTATGTATGTATGTATGCATGCCCATCTTCAGTCCCCTTTTAGATCCGCATAAATTCATTTGAATCCTCAACTTAGAATTATACGTTACAAATTTAAAATTACAAATTAAGTCATTGATACTCTTCCAATTCCATAATATATTGGAATGCCAATGGGGCGGATCTGGTTGGATGTATCCATCCTGCTCGAGATCCAATATCATGACAAAAATGAAGATTTATTTAATTGGAATTAATATGAGGGTGTAGCTTATCTTTAGGTTAATTAGAAGATTTATATCTGGTCAGATGAGTTTTTTTTTTAATTTTTAGGTTAATTAGAATGTTTTTAATTCAATTTTTAACTTTGGAAAAACAATCAATATGTGTAGAAGCAAGCGATGACATGATATGGGAATAACAGTAAATT
The DNA here is from genome assembly GCA_029633175.1 of Citrus glauca. Lineage (NCBI taxonomy): Eukaryota > Viridiplantae > Streptophyta > Magnoliopsida > Sapindales > Rutaceae > Citrus > Citrus glauca. The sequence goes on from JAQOOD010000003.1 coordinate 16,770,439, forward strand.
TAGCATTTGATATCCGCAGTGAAAAATTAAAAACAAAAAAAAACAAAAGCATGTGACATCCAAATAAATGGTAAAAAGTAACAGAAGGGGTCTTGGTGTATATTGTTAAAAGCTTAGAAATTTACATATTTATTTTATTAAATTATGGGGGTATAGTATAACTATCTTTATTTCTTTATTTTTAAGGCGCAACTAATAACAATTATTTTAAAGCTACATTACCAATGACCCTCAGCATTATTAATTGTTTAGTGATAATTATTAGCCCAAATGTGAAGTTCGTCTTTTTGTTTTTTAGAGGAAAGAAAAAGAACATATTGTGGTTGGCATGAGCCTCGGCAAAACGTGAACAGATGGACAGAATGCATAGGCCTTGCCAATGTTGAGCATCTTCTTCTTTTTGGTAAGTCAAGTGCCATAAGCCCTTTAATCACGGTTCAAGTACGGCGGCGTATAACAATTTAAAAGTCTATACGCGCTTACTCGGACGACTCGCTAAATAATGAAATATAACAATTTGCAAGTCTCCACTCTCCTGTATATTTTTTCTTTTCTTGTTATCAAATTAATACGCCTCTTGTATATGCATATGCTAATTTCCTTCACTTAAAACTTGTATCAACTTCACTTAGCAATTACATTGATGCATCTATAAAAAAAAAAAAAAAGACCAATATGCGCTTATCATTCTTCTTTGTTCCTATGTTGTTGTTACAATATTCCATAGCTAGCTTAGCTATGACGACTTTGAGCAACTTAACAACCGGTCAATCGGCTCTTCTTGCATTCAAAGCCCGTGTCGTTGATTATCGAAGTGTCCTGACAAATAATTCGTCTATATCTTATCCAATGTGTACCTGGATTGGCATTTCTTGCGGTTCGCGCCATCAAAAATTCATTTGAATCTCTTGATGTTAGCCTGAATAATTTTCTTGGCAATCTACTGTTAGAGTGCAATTTATGCACTAGTTTTGCATTGTTTATTTCTCTTAATATCGATATTTTTCACTTAATAATAGTGATTTACTTGTGTTTTACTTTCGTAGGTGCAATGCTATTGATTGGTGATAAAATTGAGCTACAAGATGATATTTAAGGGTGATTGTTTTCTTGGAGAAAGTATGCGCGTCAGAAGAACTTTGTTGAAAATGTGTGGGCGCGTGCTGTCAACTACGGACTTGCAGTTTTTAGTTAAACGTGTTTTGTATTTTTAATTATTTTTGTAATTACGAATTTAATAATTATTTTTAATTATAAATTCTGAAATTGGACCTATTTACAAAGTTTTATAACCTTTTGAGTCATAATACAGTTTTATAAAGTTTTGGGGTCAAATTATAAAATTAGAAACTATTTCACTGTAGCAACCGGCTAATCAGATGTGGAAATTCGGCAATCCGGTTTCGGGGCAGAATGTAACCAAAACACAAACTGCAATCTGGATTCGACAAACGGCAATCCGGTTTCTGAGCAGAATGTAACCAAAACGCAACCGGCAATCCGGATTCGACAAACGACAATCCGGATGTTCAGAATTTCAAATTTGTGCTTGTAAGGTAATATCAAGCGGCTAACTGAATTCCATATCCGGCAATCCGGTTCCGACCAGAAATGAACATAACGGCTAGTTTTTGAGTTCAAACTATAAAAACTCAAATCCAACTCATTTTGAAGCTCTTCAACAAGCAAAAACAAAAAGCACACGTGATATCTTGAGCCTTCAACTTAGAAAACACAAAAGATTGAATCATTTCTTGTTCTTCATTTTTGAAAATCTACTCATTGAGTGAGTTTCATTGTAACCTTCATTTATTTATCTCAATTGTAAGAGGTTGAGTGTGTGAGACACTTGAGTGAAGAGATTGGGAGATAATCTCTTTGTTGTAAAGGTTTATTGACACCTTGAAGTCAATTGTAATCAGTTGAAGCCTTGGAAATGCTTGGATAGTGAAATCCTCAAGCCCGGTGTGCTTGTAGGCGTGGACGTAGGCGGAGATTGCCGAACCACGTAAAAATTCGTGTGTTTGTTTCTCTTCTCTATTACTCTTTATTTATTGTACTTTTATTGAACTTATTGCTTTCAAGTTTTATTAAGACATTAGATTGCTTGTTGTGTGGATTTGCTAGGATAAGTTTTAAAATTCCAATTCACCCCCCCTCTTGGGTTGCACACTTGTATTTCAATTTCTACTCATTATTCTGGCAATCCCACCTCATTTTGATAAGATAGTTATAATAAGTTCACATTATCTTATAGAATTATAAATTAAGTCTGAACAATTAATAAATTATTCTTATAATATTTTTCTTTTATGACTTCGGGCTTTTAACAATCTTTGGCCGTTTACGGTTGCTTTAAAAATAAGTTTAATTTGACTATTTTACTCTTATAATATAAAATAACTAAATTATCCCAAAAAATATGTACTATTGTATCTAATATATAGTTTCAGCATTTTGTTTTATATTTTGTAATACAATATTTCTAAAATAAAATTCAATAATTTTTAGTGCCCTACATGTCCACAAATACATTTTGTTAGCTTAGTTGAAGTTGAAGTAAATTTGTGGGTATTTTAGTAATTCTACCTTACGAGAGTAGACTAGTTATATTAAATCTATGTTAAAGCAACCTTAGTTATTAAATGTGATAGAAGAATATAAGTTTCAAAAAGTAGATTAAGATGGATTTAATTGATTAATTCTCCAAACTTCTTCTTTATTTGAATTTTTTTAAGAATCTTGTTGCAATAATTTTTTAAAGTGAAAAGGACTAACACACACCTAATGTTTAAACAAAGGGACAAAAACTCCCCTAACGTTTTGAAAAAAATATTTATACCTTCATTCACTAACAGAAACAGTTACTTTTAATGGAAATAGTAATTTTAATATATAATTACCGTTATACCCTTCTAGCACATAAAAAATATTAATTGTCTAATTTGTCCATATATTGTTAATTAATAAAATTACAAATATACCCTCATTGACCAATTCCTCTATTTAAATTTTTATCAAATTCTCACTTCAAGCCAAATAAATTTAATCCATTATTAATTTTTATGTCTATTGGATATGTTATTTAATACAATTAAGATACGATTTTTGTAATTATTGTTGTAACCAGCCCTTTTTATTTTGTTTATTATAAAAGTTAAAATGATTGACATGTAGAGAATTGTTATTCTTATGGCATTAATAACTAATTTTACTTATTTTTATTCTTGAGTAATGGATTAAATTTATTTGGCTTGAAGAGAGAATTTGATGAAAAATTAAATAGAGGAATTGGGCAATGAGGACATATTTGAAATTTTATTAACAATATATGGACAAATTAGACAATTAAAAATTATTTTTTTATGTGCTAGAAGGGTATAACAGTAATTTTATATTAAAATTACTATTTCTGTTAAAAGTTATTGTTTTAGTTAGTGAATGGGAGTGTAAATGTCTTTTTCGAAACATTAGGGGGGTTTTTTGTGTGTGTATATATATATATAAGAGTTATTGTTTCCGTTAGTAAATAGGGGTGTAAATATCTTTTTCGAAACGTTTAGGGGTTTTTGTCCCTTTGTCTAAACATTAGGGGTGTGTTTGTCCTTTTTTCCTTTTCTGAAAGCAGGTGAGGTTTTACAAAAATTATGAGGTAGAAATATCAATCCCCTCCAACCCAAAAAAAAAATTATAAAACTAATAACACACATTTTGTGGGCAAGTTCGATTTTCATGCATTATGAGATTAAAATTTATGTTTAAGTAAAAAGCTCAATAACTCATCAATTTGGTGTTTATCTTTATGACAGGTCAAATTCCAACCGAGATTGGCAATCAACAAAGTTCGGATACTCTTCTTCTTACTGCGAATAATTTAAGTGGCCCCATTCCACCCACAATCTTCAATATTTCAACCCTAACACGCCTTGATCTGATTAGCAATCAACTCTCAGGCCACTTACCATCAACGATTGGCCACTCGCTTCCGAACATAGAGTATTTAGCCTTAGGGGACAATAATCTTACTGGAACAATTCCCAACTCCATCACAAATGCTTCTAAACTCATTGGCCTAGAATTGAGCTTAAACTCATTCTCAGGCCATATTCCAAATACATTTGGCAACTTGAGACACCTCGGCGTGCTCAACTTAGCATTTAATAACTTGACGACAGAATCATCTTCAGCAGATCAGTGGAGTTTTCTCTCTTCTTTGACTAATTGCAGAAATTTAATAGTTTTATCCTTAGCTTCTAATCCATTAGGTGGCGTCCTTCCACCAGTAATTGGAAAATTCTCTGCTTCTCTTGAAAGATTTTATGCATAAGATTGCAAACTCAAGGGCAACATTCCTCAAGAAATTGGTAATTTACGCGGCTTGACACTTTTAAGCCTCTACGACAATGATTTGAATGGAACTATTTCACCAACGATGGGAAGACTTAAGCGGCTACAAGGTTTATCTCTTGACTATAATAATTTGGAAGGATCCATTCCCTATGATCTTTGCCACTTGGAGCTGATTTATGGAATAGGGTTAAATGGAAATAAGCTCCCTGGACATATACCACCATGCCTGGCGAGTTTGACATCTCTAAGGGAACTTGACTTAGGCTCCAACAAGCTCACTTCTAGTATACCGTCATCCTTGTGGAGCCTTGGGTACATCTTAGAGATAAACTTGTCGTCAAATTCATTAAATGATTCTCTCCCTTCCAATGTACAAAAGTTAAAGGTCTTGAGAGTTTTAGACTTATCAAGGAATCAATTATCAGGTGATATTCCATCAACCATTGGTGGCCTCACAGATCTAGAAACTCTATCCTTGGCTGGTAATCAATTTCAGGGACCTATTCCTGAATCAGTTGGCAGTTTGATAAGCTTAGAATCCTTAGATCTCTCCGGCAACAATCTCTCTGGAAAAATTCCTAAGTCATTGGAGAAATTGTCACATCTCAAACAATTTAATGTGTCTTATAATAGGCTAGAAGGGGAAATTCCTGTTAGGGGGTCTTTTAAAAACTTCTCAGCTCAATCGTTTTTCGGAAATTATGCACTCTGTGGTCCACCTAAACTCCGAGTCCCGCCTTGCAAACAAGGTAACAGCAAAAGCACCAAGAAAGTTGCTCTAATTGTCCTTAAAAATATTTTGCCTCCGATAGTATCCTCTGTACTTATAGTGATTACCATCATTATGTACATAAGATGCCGAAATAAGACTACAAGGAAATCAGATCACGAAGATTTCCTACCTCTTGCAACATGGAGAAGAACATCCTACCTAGACATTCAACGAGCAACTGATGAATTTAATGAATGTAACTTGCGGGGTACAGGTAGTTTTGGATCAGTTTATAAAGGAACCATTTCCGATGGGACTAATGTTGCAATAAAGATTTTCAATCTGCAACTAGAGAGAGAATTTAGGAGTTTTGATTCTGAATGTGAAGTTTTACGGAATGTTCGTCATCGAAATCTCATAAAGATCCTTAGCAGTTGTTCTAATCCAGATTTCAAAGCAACGGTACTTGAGTTCATGCCAAATGGTAGTCTCGAGAAGTGATTGTATTCTCACAACTATTTCTTAGACATGCTACAGAGGTTGAATATAATGATAGATGTGGGGTAAAGCTCTTGAATATCTCCATCATGGTCATTCGTCGGAATCTATAATTCATTGTGATTTGAAGCCCACCAACATTCTCTGGGATGAAAATATGATGGCACATGTGAGCGACTTTGGCGCATTTCCAAACTCTTAGGTGAAGGAGAAGATTCTGTGACACAAACAATGACAATGGCTACAATTGGTTATATGGCACCAGGTAAAGTTTCAATTGTAATTAAAAATTTTGCTCTTTTTTCAAGCACGAGCAAAGTTTAGGTTACCTTAATTATCAAAAAATTATTTGTTTTATCATTTGTTTCGCAATTGAAATTAAAAATGCATAGTATGGATCAGAAGGGATTGTTTCAGCTAAATGTGATGTCTATAGCGACGGGGTTTTATTGATGGAAACTTTCACGAGAAAGAGGTTTTTCAAAGAAAAGTTTGATTTTAATTGTTTGATTTTTTAACAAGATCCACATAAATTCATTTGAATCCTCAAATTAGAACTAAACGTTACAAATTTAAAATTACACATTAATTCGTTGATAAATGAAGATTTATTTAACTAGAATTAATATGGGTATCTTTAGGTTAATTAGAAGATTTATATCTGGTTGGATGATTTTTTTTTAAAGATTAATTAGAATGCTTTTAATTCAATTTAAAACTTTGGAAAAACAGTCTCTACATCGTTCCATGTATAGAAGCAAGCTAAGTGATGACATGGCATTGGAATAACAGTAAATTTTGCATTTGACGTCCACTGTGGAAGAAACGGGAAAAAAAAACATTTGACATCCACATAAACTGTAAAAAGTAATAAAATAGGATTTTGATAACCATTGTTAAAAATTTAAAAATTTAAAAATTTAAAAATTTAAAAATTTAAAAATTTATATAATTATCTGATCAAATCATGGAGGCATAACTATCTTTTTCCTTCATCTCTAAGACACAACTAACAATAATTACGTCGTTATTTTAAAGCTGGATACCACTGACCCTTTGCATTATTAATTGGTTAGTAATAATTATTAGACCAAGTCAAGTGAAGGTCGCCTTTTTTAATTTTCAGAGAAAACAAAAGGAATATATTGTGGTTGCCATACGCCTTAGCATAGTGAGAACAAATGGACAGCATGCATACGCGTTGCCAATGTTGAGCATCTTCTTCCTTTTGGCAATTAAAGTGCCATAAGGCCTTTATTTAAGGTTCAAGTATAAATGCGTTTACTTGGACGGCTCGCTCAATGACAGAATATAACAATTTGCAAGTCTCCTGTATATTTTTCTGCTCTTATTTTCAAATTCACATGTCTCATGTATAAGTATATGCTAATTTCCTTCACTTAAAATTTGTATCAATCTCGCCTTGCAACTACTATTAAAAACAACCAATATGCGCTTATCATTCTTCTTTGTTCTTATGTTGGTGTTACAGAATCTCACTGCTAGCTTAGCTATGACGACTTTAAACGATTTAACAACAGATCAATGAGTTCTTCTAGCATTCAAAGCCCACGTTTTTGATTATCGGAGTGGCCTGGCAAATAATTGGTCTATATCTTATCCAATATGTAGCTGGGCTGGTATCTCTTGTGGTTCACGCCATCAAAGAGTCACTGCCTTGAATCTTTCAGATATGGGTCTCGGAGGCACCATTCCACTACACTTGGGAAATCTCTCATTTCTAGTGTCTCTTGACATTAGTGAGAATAATTTTCATGGCCATCTACCGAAAGAATTGGGGCAATTACGTCGACTCAGAGTCGTGAGTTTCGCTTACAATAAATTGAGCGGAAACTTTCCATCATGGATTGGTGTCTTATCTAAACTCCAAATATTGAGCCTTGATAATAACAGTTTCACAGGTCCCATCCCTAATTCTCTCTTCAACTTATCAAGGCTAGAGAAGCTGCGTGCACGGTTCAATATTATTGGTGGAAATATTCCTTCAAGGATTGGAAATTTGAGTAAACTCGTGGATCTGGATCTTAGTTTCAGCAATCTTCAAGGTACGTTCCACCACCTCTTGTAATTGCATGCATATTTTGCAGAATTATCTATGAAGTATTTTAAAGAACATTATTGGCCGAAATTATAGTGTAATAAATTTAGTTTGATCCTTTTACATTTTGAAGGATAACATTGTCAAACTCAATTTACCTTAAGCTAAAAGCTCAATGACTCCTCAATGTTGGCCTGATGGCAGGTCAAATTCCAACCGAGATTGGCAATCTACAAAATTTGGAGTATATTGTTCTTGGTGAGAATAATTTAAGTGGCCTCATTCCACCCACGATCTTCAATATTTCAACCATAAGAGTCCTTAATCTACTTGACAATCAACTCTCAGGCCGCTTACCGTCAACGATTGGCCACTCGCTTCCGAACACAGAGTATTTAACCTTGTCGGGCAATAATCTTATGGGGACAATTCCCAACTCTATTACCAATGCTACTAAACTCATTGGCCTAGACTTGGGCTTAAACTTATTCTCGGGCCATATTCCAAACACATTTGGCAACTTGAGACACCTCAGCGTGCTCAGCCTTATGATGAATAACTTGACGACAGAATCATCTTCAGCAGATCAATGGAGTTTTTTCTCTTCTTTGACTAATTGCAGAAATCTAGCCAATCTAGCCTTAGCTTCCAATCCATTAGGTGGCATCCTTCCACCATTAATTGGAAATTTCTCTGCTTCTCTTCAAAATTTCTATGCATTCAGTTGCAAGCTCAAGGGCAGAATTCCAAAAGAAATCGGTAATTTACATGGCTTGGTACTTTTAAGCCTCGTCGACAATGACTTGAATGGCGCCATACCAGCATCTGTGGGAAAATTACAACAACTGCAAGGTTTATATCTCCAAGAAAATGATTTGCAAGAATACATTCCCAATTATCTTTGCCATTTGGAGAGGTTGAGTGATTTATATTTATCTGAAAATAAGCTCTCCGGACCTATCTCACAATGCTTGGCAAGTTTGACTTCTCTAAGAGAACTCGACTTAGGTTCCAACAAGCTCACTTCTAGTATACCATCATCCCTGTGGAGTCTTGAGTACATCTTGCAGATAAACTTGTCCTCAAATTCATTAAGTGGTTCTCTCCCTTCAAATATACAAAACTTGAAGGTCTTGATAGGTTTAGATTTATCAAGAAATCAATTATATGGTTATATTCCAATAATTATTGGTGGTCTCAAAGGTCTAGAAATTCTATCCTTGGCTGATAATCAATTTCAGGGACCTATCCCTGAATCAGTTGGCAGTTTGATAAGCTTAGAATCTCTGGAAAAATTCCTAAGTTATTGGAGGCACTTTCTCATCTCAAACAGTTTAATGTATCTCACAATAGGCTAGAAGGAGAAATTCCTGTTAATGGGTCTTTTAAAGACTTCTCAGCTCAATCATTTTTTGGGAATTATGCACTCTGCGGTCCGCCTAGACTCCAAGTCCCACTTTGCAAGCAAGATAGCAGAAAAAGAACCAATAAAGTTGCTCTAATTGTCCTTCAATATATTTTGCCTTCAATACTATCCACTGTACTTATAGTGATTATCATCGTCATGTTCATAAGATGTCGAAATAGGAGTACAAAGCATTTGGATCATGAAGTTTTTTTGCCTCGGGCAACATGGAGAAGAACATCGTGCGTAGACATTCGGCGAGCAACTGATGAATTTAATGAATGCCAATTACTTGGTACAGGTAGTTTTGGATCAGTTTATAAAGGAACTCTTTCTGATGGGACTAATATTGCAATAAAGATTTTCAATCTGCAATTAGAGAGAGCATTTAGGAGTTTTGATTCTGAATGTGAAATTCTACGGAATGTTCGTCATCGAAATCTCCTAAAGATCCTGAGCAGCTGTTCTAATCCAGATTTTAAAGCATTGGTACTTGAGTTCATGCCAAATGGTAGTCTCGAGAAGTGGTTGTATTCTCACAACTATTTCTTAGACATTTTAGAGAGGTTGAATATAATAATAGATGTGGGGTCGGCTCTTGAATATCTTCATCATGGTCATTCGTCGGCACCTATAATTCATTGTGATTTGAAGCCTACCAACATTCTCTTGGATGAAAATATGGTGGCACATGTGAGCGACTTTGGCATTTCCAAACTCTTAGGTGAAGGAGAAGATTCTGTGATACAAACTATGACAATGGCTACAATTGGTTATATGGCACCAGGTAAAGTTTCAATTTTAATTAAAATTTTTGCTCTTTTTTCAAGCACGAGCAAAGTTTAGGTTACCTTAATTATCAAAAAATTATTTGTTTTTACTAATTGTTTCATAATGAAATATCTACTTGATACATTGAAATTAAAAAAATACAGAATATGGCTCAGAAGGAATTGTTTCAACCAAATGTGATGTCTACAGTTATGGTTTTTATTGATGGAAACTTTCACGAGAAAGAAACCCACCGATGAAATGTTCACAGGAGAAATGAGTTTACGAAGATGGGTAAAGGAGTCATTACCTCACAGATTGAGTGAAGTTGTTGACGCAAATTTGGTGCGAGAAGAGCAAGCTTTTTCTGCCAAAATGGATTGTTTATTAAGCATCATGGATTTGGCATTGGATTGTTGTATGGACACATCTCAGAAGAGGCTACATATGACAGACGCTGCAGCAAAGCTCAGGAAGATCAAAGCGAAGTTCCTGGATGATGTTGCTGCAAGTAGTTAATGCAACATACGCTATGTGTGCTTGTTAACTTTGTGCGTACTCTTTCTTGTTTGTGCTAGTGGAATAAGAGCCATTGCTTTGAGCAGAACATAAATTGAAATGAAAAATCTAATCTTCGAATTTGTATCTTCTTGCATAAACATACTTGAAACTAGATATGGTATCTGTTTTATTTCAATCTTCTAGAGATTTATGCTCCAACAAAACGGCCAATTCTGTTTTTTTCCAGTCTCTGCTTTTTTTTTTTTTCCTTCTTATCCCGAAAATCGAGTTATTATTTGATTTATATTTATTATTCCAAAGGATTCCGTAGAAAGGTGGAATGAAATATAACAAATTTTTAGTTCACAATTAAAATTCCCAGTAACGGTAATTATATCCCTCTCAACCACAATTGGACTCCGAACATTGATAACAGAACTCAACAGCAATCACGCTTATTCCAAATATTCAAAATGACTATGAACTCATTTATTTATAAACGAACTGTTGTACAAACCCGCACAGTGAATCCATATTCAAACACGAATTCAAGTTTCCATTTCCGCTCTCTACAAGCAGTAGCAATACAGAAATAAATACTCTAGTTTAATAGTAGGCAGGTTTCAGTACAAACTTTAGGTGCGAGTGAAAAGCATTATCTTTGCAAGCTCAAGCGCTTTGTTGCGGCCAAAAAACTTCTCCACAATTGCCAGTGCAAACTCCATAGAAGTTCCTGGCCCTCTGCTGGTGATAAGGTTGCCATCAACCACAACCCTGTTTTTGATTTCACTCTGATCTGACAGCTTGTTGCACATGGCAGGAAAAGCTGTAGCTTTTTTACCCTGAACCAAAGTTATATATGTCTTAAGGGGAAAAGAAATACACAGGAATGATTACTTCAGAATTTGCTTTTTTTTTTTGTGGTGGGGGGGGGGAAGGGAGTTTACATGAATGAAGCCAAAAAAATCAGCATAAAAATTTGCTACACTTCCCAAATTTTTTATCCCAAAAGATCATCTCAAATGGTGCGGCATTCATCTGTTGGTGGGTTAGATGATACAATTAATACCAATCACTCAATAAATGCCATATCATTTGGGATAACAAATTTGGGATGCCTATCTTAACTCGTTGGGTAATTAACTAATGAAGAAGCAGCAGTTTTTGAGCTTCTAATTTGTCAGCAAACTTCAATTAATTCATTGCTGACTTACATGATATAAGAACACATTCATAAAATCATACAACATCATAATCTTTCATTAAGTTCAGATTAGGTGATGCAAATCTGAGTAAATAATTTAAGCAGAAATGTCGTACCTTGAGTAAGCCATGGGGCTCCAACACTAAAGCTGGGGATGCACATATAGCACCGTAAGGTCTATTTGATTCGTTTTGCCTCTCTAGCATATTCACCAATTTCTCTGACTTCGCAAATGCTTGAGCGCCACCAAGTCCACCCTGCGCAATGTGCATAGATAAATTGTAGTTAGTTAGTCAATAATGTGGTAAAGACTACGAAGCAAGAGTAAGCACCACAACTTACTGGCAAGACAATTAAATCATACGAAAGTTTAGCTGCCTCATCAATGAGCACATCTGCCACTAATTTAACTTGACGAGAAGCCAGAATTTCTAGTTTATCCTCAACCGATGCAACCACAACGTTTGCTTTAGCTCGTCGCAGAATATCAATTATCATAACAGCTTCCATCTCCTCTGAACCATTCGCAATAGGCACAAGAATCTGAAAGAAAAGAAAGTACGAAATTTCACCAAGAACTCATAACACTTGAAGTTATCAAGAGTTCCATTTTATGCACAAGTCAGCAATCTTTAAGGATCTCACAATCTCTAATTTGAAATATTATGTACCCATTTTATAGCTTGTGGATGGCATGAAATTTCGCCCCTATAATTTCCTTTTGTTCATGCGCCGTACACCCCCAGCCCATCCACCTTCAACCTTCCCCCCTGGTCCAGCAACTCTCATACTTCTTTTGTAGTTTATCAAACTTTGGATTTTATTAGAGATATCATAAAAATATATCTACTACCTCCAATATGTTCACAAATGAGTGAAGTCAATGATGTATATGTACATATAGAAGATATCACAAATTTTTATTTACTGCCAAATGGGTATCCCTCAAAACATGGAAGAAGAAAAACAAATACAAGAAACTAACAGTCCAATCTCACCTGGGGAGAATTGTCAAATGTCCACTGAATTGGATTGAACTCAGCAATAGTGTATTCATCTCCATGATTTGCACGCGTTACCTAGGCACAAGGTGACAGTAAATACGAAAGCATGAGGAACAGAAAATTCAAATACAAATAACAAGAGAAAGAACTTACATTAAAAAGAATTTTATCAGTGGAGACATTGAAGCTCAACAAATGCATATTTCAGGATCCCATTAATTAAATCAAACATTGCTTTCACCACCTTATGATGGACCAGCAGGTATGCAATTTCATCTAATGAATCACTAATGCAAAAAGTCATACTCTTCCCCTGAACTTATTTTCTTGAATACATTAGCCTCTGAAACTTCCAACTAGACACACCAAATGAATCTATTAGAATGGATTTCCACAAATTATATAACTCATAATTTTTTAAACAACATTATCTATAAAAGTTAATACCAGTGGCCCAGAAACTTCATCAGCTTTCTCTTTCCCATACAACTGCTCAACAAGTGCAACGGCAAACTCCATGGTAGTGCCCGGTCCACGACTCGTAACAGCTTTACCATCCTGCTGTACTCTTGATTCAACAGTTGCTGCACAAGCAGGAGCTAATTGCTCCATAAATGACGGATAACAAGTAGCCTACGAAAAATGAAAAACTACATAAATTGGAACTTAACAATCATCAGCGAGAAGAAAACTGAACTATAACAAAAATATCAGTGCAATTCCCAAAAGACCACAAAACATAAAAAAGGTTTATCTAATTCTTACCTTCAATCCCTTCAACAGACCCCAAGACCCTAACGCCACAGCAGGTGAAGCACAGATAGCAGCATAAAGACGCCCATCTGAAGCCTGCTTCTTCACAATGGTTTCTAATACTTCAGATTCTTTCAGATTGGTAGCACCGGGCATGCCACCCTACAAGGGAAACAAAAAGGATATAACATAACCAAAAAATCAGCAACAAAAGAAATTGAAAAGGAAAAACATACATGCCAGAATAAATATCGAAAAGAATTTCACTGACTACAACAACTTGAAATATTTAACTAGGACCACATAATGAATGGTAACAGCCACAATAAGGAAATCCCAAAAAATAAAAAAAATAAACATTTTCCATATTTTTCTTTGCTTAAAATTATTATTTTTCATTTTCAATCGAAAATTAAATGAAGATGACTTAACGACGAATTATTTAGCTTAACATTCAGTATCAGCAATAATCGTCAATAATTATATAAGCATCACATAAATTGGCATGAGCTAAGGTGAGCTGCAATACATACGGGAAGTGCTATAAGATCAAAAACGGCGTCGCGGCAGTCAGACAACAGAGCATCAGCGACAACCTTGACACCATGACACGCGTCGACACGAAGCTGTGTTTCCACAGACGCAACCACGACGTCTGCTCCAGACCTTCTCAAAACATCGATCGTTATCACAGCCTCAATCGGCTCACTCCCGTTCGCAACAGGCACCAAAACCTTGGAAAAAAAACGACAGGGAAAATTCAAAAAACGAAACAAAAAGGCAACAGAAAGAAACTAAAAAAAATAAAATAAAATAATTACCTTTTTGGAAGTTGAAGACATTGTAGCTGTTGCTGTGAAGGAGAAAATGCGATTTTTCAAAGAAGGAATTTGTTTGGGGAGAAAATGTTGAGAGAGGAAAGTGACGAAGAAGAGAGTGAGGAGTTACGTGGCGAACGCTTATTAATACCATTTTTTAAAGTTAGTTTTCTAGAGGCATCAGTGCTGTGTGATGTGGGGAGCTTCGTGGCAACTGGCAAAGTGGCAATGCAGTAGCAGCTTAAGAATAAGGGTGACATGGCTTTTACATGATGGGCTGGGCCGGACATCCCAGGCCTCACCATGATTGAAATGTTACAAAATAAATATTTATTTAGTTTTTTATATTTTTAATTAAATGTCCGTTTAATTGTAAAAAATATTTTAAAATATTTTTACTGACAGTTATATTACAATCCTATATTTAATTTTTTTAATTTTATAATAATACTGTTGAAACTATATTTTTGGCGATATTAATTAAAAAAATTTGAATTTATCAAATTAACCTTAAAAATAAATTATAAATTAACTATTATTATTTTACTTTTAGAATTAATTTAATAAATTATTTTTTTACAAAAAAATTATTAGTAAGATTGTTGCAAGAATATTAAACATTACTTTAAATTAACTTGTATTAATTAATTTATAAATAATAATTAGCAAGATTGTTGTAATAGAATGAAAAATATCAATTGTTTTATGCTAAAATTTATTTTTTTAATTTGCTGCTAAGTAATTTATTAATTAATATTAATAAACTTTTTTATTGATTAAAAAAATTAACAAATTAATTTATTGGTTAATTTGCAAGTTACCTTTTTTATTGATTAAAAAATTAATGTAAAAAAAATATTGTTCTTAGAGCCCCCACCTCCCACGGCTACATATTATAAAAACAAAGAAAAAATGAAAGTAAGAGTATAACATATTTGATAATAGGATTGCCTTAAAGTATTTTTCAAAATATAAAACCTAAATAAGCACTGAAATTAATATATACAGATCAAGCCAATATTTGATAACAGGGCTGTCTTGAGATATTTTACAAAATATAAAAACTAAATAAACACTAAGTTACAATTTATGGATTAAACCTAACATTTATCCAATATGAAGCTTCATAATGCTTGATGGGCAAAACTGTAATATCACAATTAAAAAAATAAAATTTCATACACGAAAAAGGCAAAACTCTGATTGTTTCATCCTACTGCAAATTAGTTGTGGCGTTGCAAACAATGTTGCCTGTATTATCTTCAGAATGTTATATGAAGAAAAACCAAAAATTGTTCTACAATTGAATTTGGATCCCGAACCAATCAAAACAAAACAAATGAAACGATTATTTATTTGCCGCGGACTTTAACATTGAGAATCCACTGGACCTTTCCTTCCGCTAGGGGGATCGGCAAGTCCAGAATATTTAAGGTAACCCCCAGTGCTTGTATAATATTTGCCAAAGTCTATATCTTCATGGATTAAGATGCAAAATTTCAATCTATATTACTATGTGGATCTGTTGCTCACAATTGGCTACTATACAATCGTAACCTTAGCAGAAATTTACCATGTCACCATGGAAATTCAATTTCAGATAATAGGAATTAATGACCGTTGATATTGACAATGCCCAGCGGGACCTAACCACCTTGAAATCCTTTAATCAGTTAACTATTCAATTCCTCCAGGCAAACAAATTGGAAAATTATTTAATCAGCAACTCGTTCTAAATCGTTCCAAGTTTTTTCATCTATTGAAACACGCTTGAAA
>JAQOOD010000003.1:16786389-16890727 GCA_029633175.1 Citrus glauca
TTCCTCCAGGCAAACAAATTGGAAAATTATTTAATCAGTAAATCCTTCTAAATCGTACCAAGTTTTTTCATCTACTTAAACATGCTTGAAATTTATTTTATCATTCCGTTCATGGACGCTATGCAATGTACAATTAGAAATGTATCAAATATGAAATTACATGGTAAAAACTAAATATCTATACGCACATGGTCAATAGTACTAAATGATAGAAATGGCAGTGATTGATAGTAGACCACCCAGGTCACTCAGAACAAATTGTTTTTGTTATTATAATGAGAAACAACTATAAAGAACAACCAAGAAAGATAAAAATCCATACCTCAGCTACAAGCTCCTCTTTTGTCACAGGTGAACGCAATTCTATGGGATCATCTTTTGATGCACGGGAACGTAATTTTTCAATAGTTGGGAATCTCCTCAATACCTTGAAAATACAACATCCATCAGATAATCCATATTCGAAAGCAAGATTACATGTATTTAGTTCTTTCTCCAACACCTCAAGAAGGAATTTGACTTAAGGAGTTCATTTTATACTCACAAGACCAGCATTCCACTAATCACAAGGAGCTAAGATAGAAAAGTAAATCGAAACAAACAGCATAATTTAAAATTCATTACGACATTCACTCCTAACTGTAGCAAATAGATCATTCAAGCTTAAAAAAAGGAAAAGGCAACACATCAGTTCACTCCAAGACAATTTGTCCCGAATCTGAAGAAATTGAAAGATAGGCCACAAACCAGTCGAGCATTCTCTAGGCGCCTAGCTGCCTTCTCAAATTCTCTACTCATATTATCCTCAGACTTCCGGATAACTTTAACCTCTTCCTCTTCCACAGGTTGGCAAATCTGATGAAAATAAGTCACAGGCACGAAAAATATTAATAACTTGTAATGCCCCTTCAAAAATCACAAATATTTCCAAACCGAGAATTTAGCAAAAATTTGATGCCATGAGTCAAATTAATTGACAAAATGGCTAAACAAAGTATCTAAAGAAAATGAGCAAATTTCTGTATCACTAGAATTAACCATTCTCAACCCAAACAGGAAAAATCATGAAAAACAAATACCCTGCGCTGCTCTCTGATGAGATGAGCAAACTTCACGATATTTGGAACAGCAAGCAATTTGGGCATCAAGTGGTTGCGGAAATACCCCGGAGAAACCTTCACAGTTTCACCGGCTTTACCAAGCTTGTCAACTTTCTGAACATATAAAACCAATAATTAATACACAAGTTAAAACTCAAACAGACTGATTAGTCAAGAGATCCAAACTGGTGAAAAGGGAAAACAAAAGATCAATTTACTCACTGTTGTTAGAATCACTTCCAATCGTCTGTATCTGACTCCTTGACAAGAAAATAGCAATGGATGATGCAACACGCGATCAGAGCTCTCTTTAGTAATCTGCCGGAGAGCATTTCTTCCATGCTGAGTAAAAGCCATCCAATGCATTATAGCTGACTATATGACGCAAACAAAATTTTACTTATTAATCACAGAAGTAATCATTGATTTTTCATCCAAAACAAAATTAACTGAACTTCTATTTATAACCTATTCAACAACTAAAATACAGCATAAAAAATAAAAATAAAAGTTAAAAAACAGACTTTTAGCCAAAATTATTATCAAGACCTTTCTTTTATGATCTGGGTACTTCTCAGTAGGATGGCCAAAGTTCGGATTGTTCGGGTTTTGTTTTGGTTACAACCCAATCGTATAAGAGAATTGAACCCGTTCGCGTCGAAAATGCGAACCCGAACCAAACCAAACTGAAATTCAGATTCACAAGTCGCATTGGTTTGGTTTGATAATTCGGGTTCATTTGGGGTTAAATCCGGGTTAAACTGTTCAAACTTCCTCGCCATGTAACATTTGCCAAATTTTTTATCCAACTAAAACTCACTAGGCAAGCTCACCAGACGTGTGGCATTAGAAAAAAGAGGAAGTTTATTTCTTATCCGTGAATAATAAATAATCAAATCAAATCTTCACTTCTTCAGAAAAGCTCCAATGTAAGCCACTATATGCTGTGAAACATATGCATCAATCAATAATATTTAATACATTTTACTTCAGGACAAACCAATCGAGAGCACAAAAGAAGAAAGCATGAACCAGGAACGTGTGGTGACTGTTTATATTAATAATAATTAATAAAAAAAATAAAAAATAATAATAAGTAGCCTACTGACTGCAGAGATGGATTGGAAGCGATGGCAGAGATGGAAGCGATGGCAGCTGAATCGGAAGCGAACGGGTCTCAGCGGAGTGTGTGAGTGAGACTTCGACTCTGTGATAGTGAGTCAGCCGTGAGGTGACTTAGCCGAAGCGCGGATGTCGGCTGGAAGGCTGTGGGCTGCGCGAGGAGGGCTGTGCTGCCGTTGTGGAAGAATATGAGAAGGGAGAGACCATAAAAGAGATTTTGAAATTGGAATTGGGCGTCGGTGAGTGAGTGGGTTGAGACAGATTTATGAATAACATATATGTGTTTTTTTTTTTTAGGGCCCAACCCGATCGGATTTTAGTCCACCTGAACCGAAAATAAACCGATCGGGTTGCAATTTTTAACCTATTCGGATTTTGTATGTTAATCCGAACCGAACCGAACCGGAAATAAATTTCGAGTTCGGTTCTTGCCCACTTCTGCTTCTTAAAAAACACAAATATACAGTTTATTTTAGTTTATGTGGCCAGAAAAGTACTTAATTCAGAAGCACTTTAAATAAAAAATAGATAATAGTTTTTATCAGTGCTTCTATTTTATTAATGAGCATGAGAAAGAGGGTCAGAAGGGGCTCACCGGCGGTGAGAGAAAGACGAAGAACCGACGACTGAACTGCCGGGGGTTAAGCACCGAGTGAGAGGTTTAGAGAGGCAGAGACAAATTAGGGCCGGTGGTAGGCTATCTGTATAAGTTTTCTCGAGGGAACAAAGCCCAATGAGCATTGCCTACTTTCATGGCTGTATTTTTAATGGGCTGAGGCCCAATTGAACACACCATGTGTTTTGTGAGAATTTACGTTTCACAAGTACTTTCGGAGAAAGCACATTTTGTTAAAGTAACTGAAAAAATGCTTTTTTAAAGCTGTTATAAAATTATTTTTTAAAATATACTGATTCGGCACGTATGATTAAATTGAATCAATTTATAAGATAAGATTAAATTATATTATAATAGATTGACTGCAGTATATAGAGTAGTATTGCTTGTTTAGTATAGTATCAGACAAGAATCTATTAAATTTAATTTAATAATGCTAAATAACTATTAAAATAGTGTAATTATTTTAAATTATATTACTAATTGTTGAATTTGATATATAATACTATTGTCAATAAACTATTAAATAAAGTTTTGGCATTTAATAGTATATTAAATTCTAAATAAATTATTGAATTAAATTATATTAAATTCTAATACAAATAAATTATTGAATTAAAACTTGGATATTTAGTCTAATATAAAATTTTAGTTAAATAAATTATGAAATTAATTCTTTATATTTATTTATATGAATTTTAATCTAAATAAAAATGAAAAGAGTGATAAAGAAGATTTTATACTACTCAAACCTAAGTTGAATTAAGGATTAATAGTCCCATTACTTTTGAATTAAACTTTAAACTAATCAACTAGTTTCAATAGCTAAACATATCATAGGAATGAATTATTTTTTTTATCCTAAACAATTAGTCCAATCTTACCTTTAATCCAACGTGGTCCTAATGTTTTGACAACTACACAAAATAAGAATAAATCTTAGAGATAGAAGATACATCGTTTAATTGTTTCAGTAGTTCTTATAGAAAAAATTACTCCAAAAGCCCTCTTCATTTTTTTCCCAGCATTTACTTTTGACAATATACTATAAAATACAAACAAAAATGCTCCAAACATACATATTTAAATTTATTATACTCTCATATGATTATACGTAAGGGCCGATCCATGAAATTTTGATGGAAAGAGGAAGAACTTTGATGGAATAGAAGGAGGCTGTGTTGATCAAAGATGAGAAAATGAGACAGCTGATTAAGTGGGCCATTTTCTTTTAATTGGGGAAACGAACTGAACTCATAATACATCTGCCTAATAAGAGATTGACAACTGTACAACTCATAACAATCTGATGCCATGCTAGTTTACACACACACACACAAGTGAATAATAACTAAACGTTGAGCCTCCTTGAGCTTGAGCAAAGTGCATTTGATATTAAGATGTTGTAATTTTTATAGTACAATTATTATAGAAAAAAATTATAAGTATAGAATAAAAGTTAATAATATATAGTAAATATAAAATTTAAATAATAATTTTAATAAAATTATTAAAATTATAATAAATTTTTTATTATATAAGAAAAAATTTATATCAACATAATTTTTTAGTTATAAAAATTAGTATTTACTAAATATTTTAGTGTTGTAACTTTTAAATTTTACAAATTATTACAAGTCCCAATTTTGAACTTTGAAGGGTGATATAAAATTGGCCTATTTCCGACATCATATTGATAGTTAGCGCATTCATCATAGTTAGAAGCTCCAGCTCCGTATCAATGTCACGATCGATATAGAAGAGAAGGTTCCCTCGAAACAATTATTTATTTTAGGGCGCCTCATCTCTTAGAAAAAAAAAAAAAAAAGGAAGTGGGGGATCATTAACCACTGGACTTGGAGAGCGGATACTAATATTCTGGATTGATGCATTTTGGTTAAAAAACTCGAGAGAGAGAGAGAAGTTCTAAGTTTACTCATATATATATATTGTGCACTTTTATTTAAAAATTAGATAGGCATAAAATTTGTAAGATTTTATCACTCATGTAAATTTCACTTACCAATATCCATAAAAATGAATGAAAAATAAATAAATAGTTCTTCAAATAATTTCTTTTACTTATGAAATATTGGAGAAAACCAATCGATTTTTAGGGCTTACAAAACGAATTTTTTTTTTTTGGTGACAAATTTTGTAATTGATCGTAATCATTCGTGGGTTTAGGGCCCAATCGATAACTTTAATTAATTAACCATCGTTAATTTTAATGAGAAGTTTTGCCAATTTTGTTCAATTAGTTATCATTTTACCAATTTTTGTGCGTATGACGTTTATACTCTGTTCTTTCTAATTCGTAATTAGAAATCACAGAAAATGTGATAAAACCAGTAAAGAAGAGAGGGTGAGAGAATGACTAAATGAAGAAAAGCTATAATGCATTAGTGGTAATGCAAATAAATGAACTCCCCCGATTGACAATGCCATGTTATGGGAACCTATTCCTAGTTTGAGAAGATATCATAATTGTCATAGACTCATAGCTGAGAGGCCATGGGTATCGATCTTTTGATATCAGCTCCTAGAAACTGAAGCTTGGTGTCTAAATTCTCATAACCACGGCCAATATGACCAATGCCACTGATCTCAGTAGTTCCTTCTGCTACCAATCCAGCTAATACCAGCGCAACCCCACCTCTCAGGTCAGCTGCACGAAGCTGAGAACCGTGCAGGGCACTGATGATAGAATTTAAAGGAATTAGCAAAATCAAATTTGATTTTATGATAATCATAAAATCTAAATCTCACTATGCAAAGCAGTGTACCTTCGTGTCTCTCTCCCAAAAACTAGTGCAGTGCTCCCACGGACCTGAATTTTTGCTCCAAGCTTCTGCAATTCTCTGACTGCTCAAATATGAGGATAAACATTAGACATATATGCAGTTAGTACAGATAATGAAACAAAAACACCACAATCTGCTTGTGGCCAAGCAAAAAGGAAGCAGGCGTGGAGGGTACTTTGAAAATAAAAACTTTGTTTTCCAGTTTCAGCTTTTGCCAAACATTAGGTGCCAGCTTTTGGAAGAATTTAAGATCACCACAAGAGAGTGTAATCGCAGTGTGATTCCACAATTTATCATCAAAGCATGAAGACAGAAACACATATACACAAAACCAATAAGAGATATTTTAACGGATCATGCTGCTTGAAAGAAATCTGCTTTTGAAATAAACCAATGAGCCTATTTTCAAAGCCTCCAAGCAAAATGAAGAACATTCTCAGAAATATACACTCTGAACAGAATGTACTATGTTGGAGAAATTGTTCCGGTAATAAAGATGAAATATAAATGCAATACCATGGCCCAAGCGTCTGTCAAACACTGATTCCTCCACTATACTTGAACCACTACATATGGTGAGTAGTGCCATTGTTGGAGGTTGGAGATCTGTAGGAAAACCAGGAAATGGACTTGTTCTGACATTGAAACCTCGCAAATTTTCACAAACATTTTCAGGAATTGCTGAAACCTGGAATGCCAATCATTTATAATGCCTCAAGCAGCAAGAAGTGGGAAAAAAGTGAAGAACAGAATAATGAGGAATTATCCTTACCTCCAATGTGTCATTGTTACACCTTGTAATTTTACAACCAGCAACTTTTAGTTTGTCTATCAGACATGATAAGTGAGAAGGAGTGACAGGTGATATCGAGATAAGTGAGCGAGTAATTGCAGCAGCAAGCATAAAGGTGCCTGCTTCAATTCAATCTGGTGGCAGATTAAATTCACAGCCGCGCAATTGGCATTTTTCCCTTAATCAAAAGCTTGTCACTCCCAGCTCCATACACACATGCCCCACTGTCATTCAGAAAACGAGCAAGATCAATCACCTCTGGTTCCTGTGGTGAAATTTGGGAGAAGAATCCACTTAAATAATTCAGTTAGTTCTGTCATAAGAGAAAACTAAATTGCCCCAATTCTCTCAAAAACAAAAAGGCACAGTGAGATGTATCACATCATACTTTGGCAACATTTGAAAGCACAGTTACTCCATCGGCCATAGAAGCTGCCATCATAAGAGTTTCAGTTGCCCCAACACTAGGGAAATCAAGGTGGAAACTGCCCCCAACCAATCCCTTGCCATTTGCAGAATGTGCCAGCACTCTTCCATCTCTGTAATTTTGAAGAATTTACTAATTTCAGCCAATTCTTTACATATTCAGTCTGGTGGTAACTCCAGACAGTCACACACACACACATCAACAGTTAAAGTTCTTGCCATACCCTACTTTTTCTTGCCTGATTGCAGAGTCTTGACTTAGAATTGGCAGAAAAGCAGAAAAGAACACCTTAAATGCTTTGTCAAAGATCTAGTCAACTTGAGCTGTGATCTAATTGGTGACCGATCTTCACAAAGTAGAATTATGTCAATAAGTTGCCCAGCTCATTAACTATAACAATATCTATGTTTTTTGTCACCAACGAAAGAGGATGATCCCTAAAAAAACCTCTGAAGCCCGGTGTCATCACCAGTGATTATGCAAAAGTTTGCAATCCCCGCCATCTTTTCTGTGTTCGAGTGAGATATAGTAGGCTTACATAATCTGTTCCCACAAATCAGAAACTGCCAAGGAAATATCTTAAAAGCTACCCATCCACACCAGAAAACCCAGTTCTGTTCTAGCCATTCAATGGGGAAAAAAAAAAATTTAACAACAGTGATGCTAGAACTCTTAAGGTCAAGCTGGAATCCTTCTATATGGTGAAAAGTTCACATAATCATCAACCTTATGACACAGACCATTTTCTTATTTATCGACCAAGTATTGCTCTTCACTCTCAAATTTTACACTTTTATTATCCCCAGCCAGTTTCTTACATTTCCCATTTGAATCATATTACCTAATAGTTCCTATATTCACAAGTATTAGATATCATACTGGCATCTTTCGTCAAACCGACCATCTCTCTGCATACTAGTATTACGAAAAAAATCCGATCCTCAAAATAATAGGGTACTGGCTTGAAATAACGTAATAGAATCAATCTTATTGAATACACAATATATCTTTAAACTAGCTTCTTTACCTAAACATGTGATGAACAATTATATTCCAAGAAAAATCAAGTAAAACAATCAAGGCAATTTTCAATGAAAAACATAACGCAATTAATTTTTTTTTTAAAAAAAAACATAACTTATCTCAACAGTAGCCCCAAGAGCTCTTAGCCCACGAACGTACAAATCTACAGGTCTCTCCCCAATATCACACCCACCAGGTAAACCCACAACAGCTTCACCGAACCGGGTCAGCAGCGGCCCGATAACAAAGAACCCACCTCGAATTTTCCTCATTTTTTCCAAACATGGCTCAACACGCGCAACACCATCAGTGTTAACCAAAATTTCCTTATTCCTCTCGTTAAACTCAATCTTGGCGCCTAACGAGCGTAAAATTGAAAGCATTGCTTTGGTGTCAGACAGGCCTGTGGGCACATTGTGGAGTAGACAAGAGTTTGAGCATAAAAGAGTAGCGGCGAGGAGACAGAGAGAAGAGTTCTTGGACCCGGAAATGGGAACGTGGCCCGAAAGCTGTGTGGGTCCGGTGATGGTAAGAGTTTCGGCTTCCCGGATCTGGGTTGTTTGGGTTGGGATTTGGGGGTTTTGGGTTTGTGGGAGTCGAAGAGAGAATGGTTTAAGGGGCTTTGCATAACACAAAGAGATCGCCATTTTCTTGTCGAACAGAGAGAAAAGCAACGTCGTTTAACAAACACTTAACCAAATTCCTGCTTTAATTGTCGATGTTGAGTGACTCTTACATTTTTTTTTCTTCTTTCATAGCCTGACCAACTCCCGCTTCAACCCACATTTTATATGTTGTGTGATAATTTTTACGAAATTAAAAAATAAATACCATACTATTAATCGTTAAATTTTTAAATGTGGGTTGTGTGATTATTTTTATATAAGTGATGATACAGTCATAAATTTTTTATATAAATTTATTTTGTATAAATTAATGTAGTATTAATTTATTAATTTAATAAAAATATAAAATAATAAAAATAAATCACGTGAGTCAAAATATATTTAATTACTCTAATTTTTGTAAAAGTGATAAGAAGTTAAATTATATTTCTTTTTTTCCCCAATCAGAATGAAAGTTATTATTGAGATTGACAACCTAATATTGGTTGTAATTTTTCTTTTTTTACTTGGAAATTTTAGTGATTGTGTATACATATTTAAAATTGCAGTGCAAATTCAGCGAATTTTATAAAGTAATTAGAGAAATGACGTAAGGTTTTAATTATTTTATTTTTCAAGAATTACTATATCGATTGAAGAGCCTATTTTGATGGATCCCTATCCCACTGGCATACATTGCAAGATTATGAAGCAGGAGTTGCAAATTTATTGAATTAAAAAGATCAAATAAAATCTTAAATCTTAAATCATTTATGACTTTGTAATAAATTTTTTGCTTAATAGCTTAAAAGGTAAGAATGACAAGTGTCTCAATGGACTATGCATGGACAGTTGAATGAAAGTGCTATTGCTAACATAATATTATTATGCATCTAATATAGTATTATGGATATGTATCATCATATATTCATATCATCATCAATGTCTGAAATTTAGACTTCATCGAAAGTTGTAACGAACCCAGGAGCGAATATGAAAAACCGAACCCAACGGTATTTAAACTCTAAACCGAACCGAGTTTCGGTTCCATATAATCCCCTCCGAGCATCCTCCAAAATCGAATCCGATTTGAACTTCTAAATTTTCAATGAAGTGTTGAATTTTTAAGAGTCTCGTCAATTGGAAGCACTTGAAAGCTTTGAATTTTCTCTTGAATGTCGAGAGAATCACACGGCAATGTTGAAGTTCAATGCATCGAGTTTACCTCACCACAACTAAATTCTTAACTCTAAGATAAATATTTTATTTTATTGATTATGATTTTATTTCTTAATTAATAAGGATAATTTTAAATTTTTATAATATACATGAGAATATATATAAAATTGTGTTAAGTATAAAAGCAATTATTAAAAATAAATTTTAAAAAATTACTTCTTTCATATTTTTTTTAAAATCTATTATAGGATAGGGTGATTTTACTAAAAGTAATTTCTAAATAAATTTATCTAAACACCAAAATTAACTTTAGCGTTTGGAAGCCAGAATCTCCCAAAAACAACCCCCTATAGGCCCTTAATTAAAATTTTGAATGACATTGATGATTGACACCTCTCACTTCATTAGAGTTAAGAGTTTAGCTGTGGAGAGGTTGATTTTCTTGTAAATATTTTAACTAAAAAATTTATAATAAATTTGTGATTGAGGGTGTGTTACATATTTAATATATTAAATATTTCTTAATATAATTTCTATAACATTCATATATTTAACGGTAGTGAATTGTACAAAGATACCTTATGGCCTATTCTAATTATACAGAGATGAAGAAAATAAGAAATGTC
Source organism: Citrus glauca (assembly GCA_029633175.1). Taxonomy (NCBI): domain Eukaryota; kingdom Viridiplantae; phylum Streptophyta; class Magnoliopsida; order Sapindales; family Rutaceae; genus Citrus; species Citrus glauca. The sequence continues at coordinate 16,796,685 of JAQOOD010000003.1, forward strand.
CTAAAGGTGTTCGTAAAGATATTTATGATCCAAATTTACTCCTCCGAAAACATTTGAAGAAAATAAATAATGTTGAGCGGGTCTTTCTCCTCGAGAACATCAGAAACCTTAAAAATAGAAAGGAAACAGTAAATGCCGCTAAAAAAATACAACCCCTATACATGTACATTATTTTCATATAAAATGGCACCTCCTAGCAGCCACCCCTCTTCATCCCAATAGAAATGGCAAAATCAACGAAGCTTGTGGCCGTTGTTGCCACAGCTCTATGCTTCACCTCCCTCCTCAGCTTCGCCCTTGCCGCAAAAGATCCCAAGACCGTTGAAGGTTTGGTGTATTGTGACTCGTGCCGCGTCAAGTACAAGACTGAGCTCAGTGATTACATTGCAGGTAATTCACATATTAGTGGTGCGTATCATTTCAGCTACAACATCATGCACAACTAGCAATAGCCTCCTTTTTTTTTTTTAATTTCCTATTTAAGACAGGAGGGTGGGCAAAAATCAAATCTATGTTTTAGCTTTCTATTTCACCAGGATTTGAACTTGGTGGCAAGACAGAGAAAGCTGCTTGAAAACCACTAGCATAATCGGTGCTATTCTTAAAATGCAGGGGCAACCGTTGCCTTGGAATGCAAGGAAAGTGAGGGCGGGAAAGTTGTGTACTCTCGCGAGGTTGTGAGTGACCAGACCGGTACTTATAAGATACCTATCGAGGGCTGTCATGCTAAATTATGCCAAGTTCGTTTGGTCAAGAGCCCTAAACCGGAATGCAGCGAGATCGTCGCCGACGGACTCAGCAGTGCTAGGATTGATCTCACCCCCTCTGTTGGATCCGATCCCGAGCTGATTCGCTATGCCAATGATCTTGGCTTCATGAAGAAGGAATCCTTGCCGGAATGTGCTAAAGTTCTTGAAGAAATGTTCATTCATGGTTAATTAAGTCATCGATGTATTGATTGATTAATTCATCGGATTTTGTCAACTTAACAATATTTTTTTATATAATTTCATAATTATAATTTTTCTTCAAATTAACATATTTCGTGACATAAATAGTTTTGATACCGTCAAGGGAACACAATTTGATCATTGATTTAACTTTACTAGAAAAGTTAACATTAGTTAAAAGGAGAATAGAATAAGGTTAGCTTTAGTCCCTTGCATAAAATTGAGTAATTCAGCCTCAGCCCCCAATTGTTTCAATTTTTTATACACCGCACCCACATCTTTCGATCGTGTGCACCGCGCCCCGATTCTATCAACCTACTGTTAACTTAATCGGGAAAAAAGGGTAAAATGATAATTAAAAGAAAAAACTTTTTTTCTGTCATTTTTTTATTATCTTTTCTTTCTCTTCTTCTTCACGTCTTTTTCTTCTTACTCTCCTTTTTTCTTTGTCTTTTGTCCTTTCACTACCGCTGCCTGCTGGTGTGATATGTCATCATCTTGAATCGACAACAACAAAATGTTGCGGGATCTGCCACCACTCGAAGCCGTCGCCTCCACTGCTGCACGAAACCGCCAACGCCACCGCTTGAAGCTGCCGCGCCCCCGCCCTCTCCCACTCTATAATTTAATTTAGGGTTTAATATCTTCAGTTTTAGGGTATTTTTTTTTTGTTTCTTTTTGTTAAATTTCTTGGTTTGGGTTTCTTCTGTAACGGAATTTTACAGTGAAATTTACAGCAAGGTTTTGGTATAATTAGCTTAGGATTCCTTTATTGTTGGGTTTTGTTTGTTTTGGTGGGATTATTGGAATTATTTGTAATCTACTGATGATTTTGTGTTTGATTTTCTTCTTTCTCTTTGGAATCATGCTTTGTCTCTCATTTTGAAGTTTGCTGGTTTTACAATTTCATTATAATAATGAAATAAGAAAAAAAATGTTTCAATATAATTTAAAAAAATATAAAAACAAATATTATTATAATTAATTTTTATTTTTTGAGGTAAATTTTATAAGTTGTAAGGGGTATTTTAGTGCTTACATACTCTATGCAATTCAAACTAGGGGTAATAATGTAGTGTGTTCTTTTAGCTTAATAAGAGCCTCAACTGTTCGAATTAACTGATTTTTGGACGGTAATGGGGGCGTGGTGCACATGGTTGAAAGATGTGAGGCGTTGTGCAAAATATCGAAACGATTGGGGAGTGGCGCTAAATTACCCTATAAAATTACAATGTATTTTTTCTTTAATGTTGTTTAACATTACTTATAAAAAAATGGATTAGTACTAATTTAATGTAGAAATGGATATGGATGACAAAAATCTTCATGGGGTTGGAGACTCTTGGGGATTTTCCCTATTCCAGAAGGGTATAAGGATAATTTTATGCCAAATTTTTTATTTAGGGAGGGTATCAAGACGATTTTATACTAAATTTTTTATTCGGGGAATGGACGGAGATAATTTTTACCTAATTTCTTATCCAGGAAAGGGACAAAGATGAAGTGGAATCCTCATCCCCTACACATTTCCCTATTTCCTTGTATTAATTTTTAATTTTATTTTTATTTTTTAGAACTATTAATAAATGAATAATGAAATTTAAATTATAAAATATTAAATATTAGTATAAATAACATATATAAAAATATTTATACAAATATACTATAAAAATTTCAAGCCTACTTGTAGTCCTTAATTACTATTCGACCAGACCTTATTCTAAAGGCCTTGGTCCAAAATTGTTTTAGATTATGAGTCATGTTACTTATACTATTTTTATTGTTTTCGATTTGAAACCTGATGTTATTTATCATTTTGTCACATTCCTCAAAAAAGAACAGGAGGAGCATGAAGTGTAAGAATAAATGCTTTTATTAAAAATATTAATTTCAGTGTCTATATCTATTTCATTTATTTCATTATTGATATAAAAGTAATTTCTTTTTATTATAGGATTATGAAGATCGATGAAGATAATTATTTTGATGATTTGTATTTTGTAGTGTGATTTTTGTAATGGATTAATGTTAGTGTAAGACATATTGTCAAACCTTATTTTTATTTAAATTTTTATTTTAATATGATTAAATTAAATTCAAAATATAAATTTTAAAAAATATCAATTATTCAGAGATCGGGAACTCCTTGAAGATCCCATATTATTATTTGAAGAGGGGGATAAGGATCCCTCAAGTAATTCTAATGAGGATAGAGAGAATACGTAAATATTTGTAAAATATCAAAAAGGGGATTGGAGACGTAGGTCTCCTCCCCTCCCCATTGCCATCTCTAGAAATAGATATATCATTGTGACTTAATGATAAAAGGAATTAATACAATTATCAGCTTTGAATATGTTATCTCTTTATTCAATGTACTAGGAATTTTCTTCTTTGTTAATTTTCATTTTTGGGGACCAAACTAAGTGTATTCATGGTGTCCTATACGACACAGTTCATGCCTTTATGTGATGTGTCTCACTTTTTTTTAGCAAGAACCGCTGCAGAGGTGTGTAGCCACCCATTAAAAGAAATTCCTGGAGACTGTATATGCATTTAGTCTCAGAGCACTGCAAGTCCAAACAAATCAAGCGAAGCAGATAATAATATTAACCTCCGCTACCTCGGAGCAAGTAAAGCTTTAGGAGTCCATAGAGTGGTCCCATCGAGTGATCCCATCGGGGTGTGCGGTGCAGTAGGTGATAATACTTCTCTGTTCTCGGATGAATCTCACTTTCGGGATGACCAAACCCCAAGATTTTTTAAACTGCCAAATCTCTCCGAGTGCCTTTCTAGCTTGTCTGAACCTGTACCCTTATCCTCTGTGACGTAGTTGGCAGGGCGGCCTTTCCAGCTATTCCTGGGCAGTGTGTTTGATTCTCCAGGGGAACCGGTGGTCACACTCTTTAGGACCTGTCTATGTTACAGATTCTGTAACAAACATCTCCCGTCATCCCACCATCCGATTTTCTTTTATTTAGTTTCTCACTCCACATCCAACGGCTGATGCTGCAGTCTGTAGCTTACAGATTCTGTAACGTAGTTTTGTCCCACTCTTTAATGTCACAACTGACAACACAATTATTTTATCAGAAAAGCTTTGTGGTCCGGCTCTTTAATGTCACGGTGCAATCATTTAATGAATTATTGAGAAAAGACCGTATAACTTTTTACAACATTAATAATGATTTTTTTATTCTCCATTGCTTTTATTATGGGTCATGATCTCCGCCCATGATTTTAATGAAATGAATTATTGAGAAAAGACCGTATAACTTTTTACAACATTAATAATGATTTTTTTATTCTCCATTGGTTTTATTATGGGTCATGATCTCCGCTCATGATTTTAATGAAATGAATTATTGAGAAAAGACCGTATAACTTTTTACAACATTAATAATGATTTTTTTATTCTCCATTGCTTTTATTATGGGTCATGATCTCCGCCCATGATTTTAATGAATTAAAATTAATTTTAATTATATGGGTAATAGGTACATTCCTTATCTTTTTAACCTTTAAATGAAAATTAAAAAAGTTCTTTGTAGTATAGAAATGCTAATCTCGTGAAAATAATTTTTATAAATTGAAATATAGTTTTTTTATTTAAAACCTTTTCCCAATTTTTTACTTGTTTTTTTTTTAAACGTTAACTATATGAATACTAAATAGAATTTATTTTTAGATACTGTAATTTAAAAAACTTAACAAAAATTAATCATGAGTGATGTATCAAGAAACTTATGCTAATATATTAACGCATTTGGAATAAAATTACGAAGGAATTAACATATGAGCATGAATTTATGCATGTAATCTCTAATGCAAATATAATATTGCAGCATATTAGTATAACTTATTTTATTTATATTTGAATAGAGAAAATTAAAGAAGTTGTAATTTTTTAGATTACTATCACATAAAAATATATATTTTAGTGAAGTCTAGATTACTATCACATAAAAATATATATTTTAGTGAAGTCTCTATTTTAGTTAATTAATCAAATATCTCAATCCAATCTTCTTTAACTGGAAAAATTCTTTTTACCTAATAAATTTTAATATTTTAGTTAATTTTGATTAAATACTATAATAACATGGGGCGAACCCAAGTCTAGGAGTGCCTTCAATTTCTTTTAGGCCAATATTTTTTTTAAATGTGCTCCAAGCTCATTATAAAAGAATTCAATAGAAAGAATTTGGGTACTTTAACAAAAAATTACTTCTTGTTTAGTGGTAAAAGTACAATTAAGTGGTTTTTGAAATTTGGTTAAAATCTCAATAACCATATAATGGTTTTAGATATTTTACGGAGATTATTACAAAATAATATTTTCACAAATACAACCATGATAAGCTCCATCGTTGAAAATAAATAATAAATTACAATCATTTTTTTAAAATTTAAAAGAAAATTATAGAATTTGAATTTGTGAGACAGTAAATATGTTTAAATGAACAGTAAAAAGGTTAAGTTTCCCAAATTAATCACAATTTGTGATATTCAATTAAATGTGTTTAAGTGAATAATAAAAATAATTTAACAACCTAAATTAAATTATTTTTTTATATAATTAAACCCCCCAATTTAAGTATTTGGGTCTGTCATTGATTATGAACCTTTTGATTTCATTCAATGGTTTACTTTTTATTCCACTATTGACACTAAATTTTTGGCCCAACATCATTAATAACTATATTTTACCTTTTTACATGTGCACGAAGCAATTTTTTTTAATTATTATTGGATATTTGGATGTGCTTTCAATGATAGTTGATGGTAAGGATAAAATTTTATTTTTTGAGATCTTAAATGTATTTAAGTGAATAATAAAAAAATTAAGTATTCTACATTAAATTAAGTTTTTTTTTTCAATTTAGCACCCCCAATTTAAGTGTTTGAGTCCACCATCGGCTTTAAATCATTGTTCAATGGTTCGCTTTTATCCCACTATTGATACTGAAGTTTTAGTCCACCATCATTGACGACTATGTTTTAGCATTTTACATGTGCGTGAAGCTATCTTCTTTTTCATTATCAAATGTGCTTTTCAACGGTAATTGACAGTTTCGGTAGAATTTAAACTTTTAAGAGTTTAAATATGTTTAAGTGAACAGTAACAAAATTTGAGTATCCCAAAGTCAATTAATTTTTTTGAATTAAATCCCCTAATTTAAATGTCTGGGTCCGCCATTAACTACAAATCATTTGATCTCATTTAATAGTTCACTTTTATCTCAATATTGATATTGTAATTTTAGATCAGCACCATTAATAATTACATTTTACCTTTTTATATATTCATGAAGCTATCTGTATTATTATTGTTGTTGTGTTGTTGAATATGCTTTTTAATCAGTGCCGGATCTAGAAGAATAATTTACCGGGGGCTAAATTAGATAATAGTAAAATATAAAAAACTAAAATTTTGAATATATAAAATATTTGTTAATACATTTATAATTATTCTCCATGGGATTTCATATTTTAAAAATGTTATGCGATAGACTCACCAACAATATTATTAAATTTATTATTTCCTATATAAACAATCAAACTATCATTTATCTCATCCAATTCCAAAGATGATTCTTCATGAGTTTCATTATTAAAAACATTTTCTTTACTATTATTATAGAAAATGAAAGAATTAATCTTATTCTTTAGAATAGAAAATATTTTGGGTGGTGGGCTATCATTATTTTTAATTAAAATGTAATATTTTATAATTCTTAAAAGTTAAAGTTCAAATTTTATGGGATTTATAATTTATAGTGATATTTTGATAAATTTAATGAGGACTAATTAGAAAATAAAATTATTTTTTTCTTTTATTTTTATAATTTTTTTTTTGGCCAGTGGGGGCTCAAGCTCCCACTGGTCACATGCTGCATCCGCCCCTGTTTTTAATAATAGTTGATGTTAAATGTAAAATTTAAATTTTTGAGACTTTAGATGTGTTTAAGTAAACAGTAAAAAAAATTTAAGTATTTCAAATTTAATAATTTTTTTTTAGATTTAATCTCCCTAATTTAAGTAACTGGATCCACGAATGATTTGATCTCATTCCATTTGCACCCTTTTATTGCACAATTGACACTAAAGTTTAGGCAAGTACAAGTACTAACTATGTTTCAACTTTTTACATATGCTTTTCAATAATAATTGTTATTCAGAATAAAATTTAAAATTTTAAGACTTTAAATGTATTTAAGTAGATATTAAAAAAAAGTTAAATATCCTACACTAAAATAATTTTTTTTAATTCAGGGCCTACCAATTTAGGTGTCCGGGTCTACCATTAACTTTAAATCATTTGGACTCATTTAATGATTCATTTTTACCCCACTGTTGATATGAAGTTTTGGCCCACCATCTTTGATAACTATGTAGTCTATGTTTCAACATTTTACACATGCATGAAGCTATCTTCTTTCCTATTATTGAATGTTCTTTTCAACAATAATTGATGGTAAGGATAGAATTTGAATTTTGATACGTTCAATATGTTTAAGTGAACATAAAAAGAATTTTAAGTATCTCAAATTAAAATAATTTTTTTTAAGTTAAACCCTCTTAATTTAAATGTTTGGATCGACCACTGACTATGAGCCATTTGATCTCATTTAATAGTTTACTTTTGTGTCAATATTGATACTGAAGTAAAAGTAAAAAAACTAAGTATCTAAGTTAAATTAATTTTTTTTAATTAAACCCCTTAATTTAAGTCCCTATCTATCACTAACTATGAACCATTTGATCACATTCAATGGTACACTTTTATCATTCTATTTACACTGAAGTTTTAGGTTAGCACAATTAGTAACTATGTTTCAACTTTTTACATGTGCATGAAGTTACCTTCTTTTTTATTATTGAATGTGCTTTTCAATGACAATTGATAATAAGGATAGAATTTGAATTTTTGAGACTTTAAGGGTGCATTTGATATCTTTTTACGGACGAAGCTATTGTGCCCTGGGTACACGGTACCCCTGGTTTTTGATAAATTATTTTGCAGTCTCTCTTGTTTGCTGAAAAGTGAAAAAATTAGAAACTTTGAAATTTTAACATATAAATCTAATATATTTCTACTATTTACACTTAGAGTATATTTTTATTATTTATATTTGAATATTAAACCATGGTTGATTATTATGAAATTTTTTAATATTGTCATTTGGTCATATTATTAATGATAAATAAATATAGTTTTATTATATATTTAAATTATTTACTATAGACTAAATTGATAATATATTATTTTCAAAAAAATAAAAAATATTAATGTATTAATTTTTTTTTTCAAGTTATCGTTCTTATGCCGTCATTAATTTTAATAATAAAGTAGATCAATTGATTAAAATATAAAATTTAACAGTAATCCAAAATTATGTGTACAACCTTTGATTATTTTATTTTTTTGAAAAATAATAGAGATGTCAATGTTAATAACTAAAGAGAATACATCCATGCTGTTGAAGCAATTTCTGTGTTAAATCTAAAGGCTAAGTCATATATGGATAAAATGTGGGGTATCATGCACCAGGTGTACGGCAATTGGACCCCCTTTTTACATCTATCATTTTTCATTTTACAAAAATATAAAATAACAAAATGCCTCTGGTTAGGACTGAATAGAACTAGATTTTATTTTCCAATGAAAATAAAACCATCTTGTTTTTCACTTCAAAAAATAAAGTAAAAAAAACTTTTTAACGTTTTCTTTTTTTTAGGGCCCACTCAAGCTGCAACTTTTATACTTTGTTTGTGAATAATACTGCACGGGTCCCACAATCCATTCAGTTTATTAATATAAATTATTTATTTATGTTATAATTTAACATTTTCTTTTTATAATATGCTAATAAATTTTGAAAAATAGTATGCCGATATTATTTTAATTCTTTACTAATAATAATAATGAGTGTTTTAACGAATATCAAATTGCTATAATTATACTTCATCTATAATTTACAATATAATTAAATAATTTTTTATAACTATTTTAGTTATTTATGTCGTTCGTTAAAATTGACATCTATAATAATAATAATAAAGATCATTTAAAATATTTAGATGTTGAAAACAGATTACCTTCAATTATTATCAATCTTTTTCATTGTCACCAAATTTTCAAACAAACAGCCAAATATATTTTTATTGTTTTCATTTTCATATATTATTTTAGAACAATCAACCAAACACATTTTCAAATTCATTAAAAGCTAAATCATTCTTATTCTATAAAGTAAATTCAAAAACACCAATTGAAAAATAATATCAAGCACACTCTAAATATTTTTAAATGGGCAACAAAGAAATTATTCGAATAAAATTAAATTTTTTTTAAATTAAGCACTCTTTAATTTAAGTGTCTGAGTCCGTCACTGACTATGAGCCATTTGATCTCATTCAATAGTTCTTTTTATCCCACCATTGATACTGAAGTTTTGACCTAGCACCATTGGTCACTAAGTTTCTGCTTTTTACATGTGCATGAAGCCATCTTCTTTTTCATTAGTGAATGTGCTTTTCAATGATAGTTGATGGTAAGGTTAGAAGTTGAATTTTTGAGATTTTAAATGTGTTCAAGTGAAAAGTAAAAATAAATAAATAATTAAATTAAAGTTTGGGCAACTTAATTAAATGTGTTTAATTTAGTAGTACAAAAAGAAATTAAGTATTCCAAATTAAATTAATTTTTTTTGAATTAAAGCTCCTCTAATTTAAGTGTTTGGGTCCACCACTGAGTTTATGAACCATTTGATCTCGTTCAATGATTCTCTTTTATCCCACTATCGATATTGAAGTTTGAGGTCAGCATCATTGATAACTACAGCTCAACCTTTTAAACGGGCATGAAGCTATTTTCTTTTTCATTGTTGAATGTGATTTCCAAAGATAGCTGATGGCAAGGGTAGAATGTGACTAATAATTAGTATTGATGAAATTAATATCCGTACGAGTTCTCTTGCTATAAATACTTATGGGATCGTTTAGCTTAGCATAAGTTTTAGTTGAAGAAGCAACATATGCAGCACAACAGTTGCAAAATGTTTCTTGTGTAAAATATGAGAAAGCTTCCACATTTTTATCTGCATTCCGATATTGCCCAAATTGTTTCAGTTTTGGGTAAATAAGTCCTTTCTCAGTTTCATTTTCGACGCTTTGCTCATTCCTTAAACGGTTCTTTCTCTGCATTTTTTGTCTTCGATTCCTGAGAATTAATCTAATTCATTTTCCCTTAGTTACAGTACCAAAATTTTCCATGGAAAATTCCAAAAATCCTTCGGTTGCACCAGAAGAGAAAGCCAAAGAGGATCAAGAATTGTTCTTGACTCAGCTTCCAAAAGTGAAAATCTGCAATGGTTTTGATCTTTTTCAATACCAAGCATTTTGGTGCCCATCCATAGCCATTGATGGTGTTATCTCCTTCCAAAAGCACTTCCAAGCAGAAGAAAGTGATATAATACTGGTCCCTTATCCGAAATCAGGCACCACTTGGCTCAAGACCCTTACATTTTCCATTGTGAACCGTTCACGTTATGCAATTGAAAATAGCCCCTTGCTTACTACCTCCCCTCATCATCTTATACCTTTCGTTGAGTTTAACCTCTATCACAATAATAACCAATCTCTGGATCTTGAATGCTTTTCGAGTTCGACAAGAAGGATGTTTTCAACGCATGTCCCATATGCTTCACTACCAAGTTCCATTCTGAGTTCTAATTGTCGAATTGTGTACATTTGCAGGAACCCTTTGGACCAATTCATCTCAGAATGGCAATTCATAGCGAGACGCAACAACTCTCATCTTGATCTAGATGAAGCTTTCGAGAGGACTTGTAAGGGAATCCAAAGTTTTGGACCCTTTTGGGATCATGTGTTGGGTTATTGGAAAGCCAGCAAAGAACAACCTGATAAGATACTGTTCTTGAAATATGAAGACCTCAAAGAAGATGGTCCCTTTTACATTAAGAGAATGGCCGATTTCTTGGGATGTCCTTTCTCTGAAGATGAAGTCACGCAAGGTGTGGTACAAGAAATCGCCAAACTTTGCAGTTTTGATAACATCAAAAATTTGGAAGTCATCAAAAGTGGTAGTGTGAGCGCAACAGGGACTAAAAATTCTCTCTTCTTAAGGAAAGGTGAAGTTGGGGATTGGAAAAATTATTTAACCCCTTCAATGTCTCAACGTCTGCAGAAAATTGTGGAAGAAAAGTTCGTTGGTTCTGGTCTGACCTTTAAAACATCATTGGAGGAACCACAGAAATAATATTGAGTGAAGGTGATCATGTTCCAATCCACCATTGGCTTTAATCATGTTTTCGGGTTAAGCTTGTTTTGATATGTTTCAATCTTTGTTTCTTCATATTTGTAAGCGAATTTCGATTTTTTTTTCTTTGCTTTTATTGAATTCTGAATAAATCTTCTGTGTTGAATATGTTGTGATCATGTTTTCCTGAGCAGTTAGGTATGCAAATATGTTCCTTCCCCAATCTGCCATGCTTCAATCTACTTGCATTCAAATTCGATCCTGATTTAGTTGATCTATGCTTGAAATAACAATCATATATCTAATCAAACGAATCTAATGATCAGATAAAGACAGTACGAGTGCAACCATTCCCCGTTCATCAAACCTGTAAAACAGTAAAAATTTGTTTGCCAAATTGGTATCCAAATTGACCAAAAAAAGTGTACGGATTTGGTACTTATTTCTGTCTGGAAATTAAATTACACATGAATATGGGTTCAATCATGACCCCTCTACACATAGAAAAGATTTCATATAATTATTTACATACTATCCTGTATAATAATTAATTAATTATGATTGAGAATCTTGGATTGGAAACCTTTTTTTTTCTCTCTATGTATGTATATTAGAGCTTCTTAAGTGGAGATGCCTAAATACGAATTGCAAGCGAATTTATTTTTACACCATATGGCATTACAACATTTATGTTCAACTAATTATTATAATAGCAAATCCTTATGAAATCTACATTTAGGCATCTACACTTTGAGAATTTCTATATTTTAATTATATATATTCATTTAGGGAAAATAGTGGCCACAGCCCAAAGGTGGACAAAATGATCAAGCAAACCCTAAAATTTTCTAAAATTTTTCAATTATATCTATTATGTATTTTTTTTTACATAATTTAATAATTTTAGGATATGAAATTGCATCCTATGTCCTTTTTTGGGGGGTTTGGCATCAATTTAAATATGACTAGAACTTTTAATTTTTTATTGATTTATTTTTATCTGTGTATTTGTAAAAAAGAACCAATTTTTAGGAAAAAAAAAACCGAATCAAATTTTTTGGGAATCAATTTGCTTGTTGGGTTTGGTAAAGTGTAAATTAATTTTTTTTATTTTTTATTTTTAGTAAAAGAACAAGCTTATCAAAACTAAGGCTGAACAAAACGAGGAAAAACAGTCCATATAATCATTTGAAAACTACTCGACTGGATTGTTGGTGGTAGAAATTTTTGTAAACTAAAGGATTTATATTAAAGTTAGGGTCTTATTATCTTTTTCAGTGTTAAAAAAAAAAACACAATTTGGCAATATCATGTATACTTGAGATGATTTAGCAATTATTAGTAAAACATTTATTTGCCTATTAGCTGAAAGAAGGCAAAAAAGTTGATAAAAAGCCGACAAGAGCATAATTGATCGACTCCTCAGCGTCGGTGAGGGTATATAAATATAGGAAGATTATCAATTTCCCCTCCATTGTCACTAATATATATCATTAATTTCTTACTATTTTTATAATAGTTAATAACTCCATAATTTTATAATATAACTCTTATTTTTAAATATACTTTTATTCATATTATTATAAATTAAATAAATCATATAAATAGAAATTAAAATAAAATATTCAAATATTAAAACTAAAAATATATTTTTTTGATGTGAAAAAAAAAATTAATAGTAAAAATATTTTTCTCGCAATGGTTTCAACATCAGGCATTTCGGTGTCTGTTAATGGTGTTATCACCTTTCGAAAGCACTTCCAAGCAGAGGACAGTGATATAATACTAGCCCCTTACCCAAAATCACTAAATCAGGCACCACTTGGCCCAAGGCCCTCACATTTACCATTGTGAACCGTTCACGTTATGCAATTGAAGATAGCCCCCTGCTAACCGTTCACGTTATTCTTTTTCAGAATATTAACCAAACTCCAGATCTTGAACGCTTTTCGAGTTCGACTAGAAGGATATTTTTTCAACACATGTCCCATATGCTTCAGTACCAAGTTTCATTCTAGAATCTAATTGTCGAATTGTGTACATTTGCACGAACCCTTTGGGCCAATTCATAGCGAGACGCAACAACTTGGAGCCATCTCAACTTGAGCTAGGTGAAGCTTTTGAGAGGACTTGTAAAGGAATCCACGTCTTTGGACCCATTTGGGGACATGTGTTGGGTTACTGGAAAGCCAGCACAGAACAACCTGATAAGATATTGTTCTTGAAATATGAGAATCTCGGAAAACCTTCGTAATTTTGATAATATCAAAAATTTGCGAGTCACCAAAACTGGTAAGAGTGTACTCAATATTGCCCGGAAATTCTCTCTTCTTAAGAAAAGGTGAAGTTGGAAACTGGAAAAACTATTTATCCCCCTCAATGTCACAACATTTGCAGAAAGTTGTGGAAGAAAAGTTGGATGGCCCTAGTCTTACCTTTAAAACATCGTTGGAGGAACTAAGAAGAAATATTCAGTAAAGTTGATCATTCTCTGATATGCTTCACTACCATTGAGTTTGATTGCCCTGTTTTGAGATGTTCCACCTACATGCAAATTCGATCCTGATTTAGTTTTTATTCAGAAGCTTCCTGTGCTGCAAGTGATTGATCGGGTTAATAAGCATTGGTTCTTGATCGCCTAACATAAGTTTTCATTGGTCTAACGCCTAACATTAGTTTTCATTGGTCTAACAGATCTATGCTGAAAAGACAATCAGCAATCTGACAAGAGCAGATCCCTAAGGAAGCCAAAGCCTAATGCCAAGTTCCATGATAACGATTTTGTCTCCATGCTGGTCATGCATGATACATGCATGCTTCCATGCCCGTGCAAGAACTTGCCAGAGGTTGTTTAGTTTGATTCAACTACAACTTCGTATTGTAACTTGCTATTATAAATAAGCCAGCAACTAATGAATAAAGGGAAGCAAAAAAGAAAATTCTTTAAACATTCTAGTTGTTCTCACCATAAACAGAACTTATTTCGTCATTGATACATTATTTTGATTGAGACCGCATCACAATCAATATGTGATATTACAGATACAACCAATTTAGGCGTTTATCAAACTTGTAGATCAGAATTTTTTTTTCCTAATTAGTTTCTACATTGAAAATTAAACTCTAGATATGTGTCATCTACATAAAGATCTTTATGTAAAGTTGCCAATATAAACTGCCCTCTGTTCAGAACTACATTGTTGCATTGGGTCAATTCCTATGGTAATAGCGGGATTCAATTTCAAATGAAAGAATATGTCTGGCGAGGACAATAACAGCGTTGTTCATAAAGCTTTTGACCAAATGTTTCCTAAAGTGTTAGCTATCATGCATGACACCTCAGATAAAAAATATAGGTCTGGTGAGTGCAGTACAGTCTCATCTTTCATTTTCAATCAATGGCTGGCTACAAGCTTACTACATGTTTTTCAGTTTAATGCCTGGAAAAAATATACAGACCATTCTAAATTTCTAATATGGCTAGCTACAAGCTTACAACAATAAGCATACACTCAAGTCCTCACATGATCATCAGCATAACCCCAAAACAGACATGAAAGTAACAATAATATTATCGGAGTCTTGGGTGCTCTCCTTGCACTAGTCATTTTTCCATTAATTTTTTATCACGTACATGCTCTGACCAATCATGATAATATGTACAAAACAGAGTACAGCTCCGCCTTCACCGCCACCAAATCGGCAAATCCTCAGCGCTCCGACACCGTTTCATCTTTTCATCCAAACCCATTAAGAAACAGCTCACATAGGGTTCATTGTTGGCACCCACTTGGCCTTGGCTACTACTGCTTGCACCGTTAAATGTCAGTAAGGGCGTCAAATGAAAGTGACCCATGAACATAGTTACATAAGGGTTCCCACCGGTGACAAAACAAATCTTGGGCCCTTTCAAAAAGACCTTATCATCGTTTAGATAAAATAACCGACTCTCGTTTTCAGAATTCAGAGGCAGAATTTTAATAAAATTCTAAATTCTTAGTCCAAATTTATAGGTTGGATAAAAATATAAATTTTAAAAAATAAATAGTATAAGTCATGAGTTATTTAATCAAGCAGTTGAATTATATTATATGGATTTGAATGAAATAAGTTTAACAAATATCTATAACTTTATCTTCATTTTTTCTAGCGAAACTAATTTGTTATAAGTGAAAGATTGTAAATGATTCGAATCGATTAGTATAAGTACTTCAAAATGGCATATTTGTATGTGCATACCCAGTGAATGATAAATTATCACTAATATTATTCAATCGATTAAAATTAAATGAAATTGTCATTATTATTTTTTTCTAATAGTTCCCATAAAAATCTAGTTGATGGAAGTGAAACAAAATATTATTAGATTTAATATTATTCTATTCAATTAAAATAAGTATTAAAATTTTAATCAGCCGGATGCGTGCTATGCTCCGTAGCCCGGCCCAATAGATATCTCGATCAAATTGTTGGGAGTTTTTAGTTTGAAGAATGTAATTAAATTGCTAAATAATGATAATGTGACTCACACTTAGCTATATAAAAAGTAGTTGTTGTAATTGTAATGATAACATAATCCAATACTGAAGCGACTGAAAGCTTGCCGATACTATTCTCAAGAACAACCATTGATTCTAATTTGATACTGTTAACTAAATTATATTTCTAACCTTTCAGAAGGAAATAAAAAATTAAGAATAGCTGCCATGCTCAGGAAAATAGCTGAAAGAACATTTTCATGGCAACTATTTTCTTTTTCATTTTTGAAGATTTGAATGGTATTTTCATGTATGTTTTTAGTTGGGATTATTTGACTCCTAAAAAATATTCTAAACCTCCTCATTCTAGTATAATTTTAAATTATTAAAATATTTATTACGTAATTTACCATTAAAGACAACTAATAAATAAACAATTTTTTTTTAACATTCAAATAAAAAATTAAGGCTTCCTAAAACTGTTTGTAATTGAGTTTTTTTAATACATTGATCTGAAATTTATAACAAAAGCTGTTGATCTATTTTTAAATCCAAAAAATAACTATTTAAAATATTTTTTTGGTGCAATTTCAGGCTTTTTAGTAATACTTTTCAATTTTTTACCATGATTCACTGAATAAAAATCAGATTAAAATTTCTTCCTGTTACTTGAATACTTCAATTCTTTTTTCCTTCATTTCCCTTGCCATTAATAGTAAAACCCAACAAAGTCTTTCTTCCTTCATTTCCCTTAGTTTTGGATAATAAAAACCCAACAAAGTCATTTCAATAGAATAATTTCTGATGAAAATTGTTTGTAATTAGTTTAATGCATCTATTGGCCCAAAGGGTTGTGCAAATTGTTATTTTGATGGATGATAAAAAAACCATTTATTATGAATAATATGGGAAAAATACTTTTAATCTCATTAGGTCTTCAAGTTCAATATTCATGTATGTGTCTATATGAGAACAACCTCAAATATTCGCAGCAATTGTTCATCAGCATAAGACTCAAGCTTAAGACACTAACTTTAGGTGATATAAGACTTAAGCTTAAGACACTAGCTTAGATGATATTTTCTTTTCAATCTTTCTCATAAAGCTAGTTTGTCTAGATTTATGTATAATTAGCAAATGCGAGCTTAAAGTCTTTTATGCATTACATTTACCAAAATTCTTAAATTTTTATTATATTATGTTTTGGTGAAAAATATGCTTTAAATTTGCTTGAAGAAAATCAAAATTCATTTTTTTAATAAAAATATTTTCTATTAAGCAAATAGACATATTTGTAAATATTTCTAAGCATTGGGTCATTCTGTAATTTAAATAAATTTTAGATGAACTAAGAGTCAAAAACATGTAATAGGCATAACAGGCCCAACCTATTGGATGAACTAAGGGTCATGAACTAATTATGTAATGACATATTATTCACCACAAGAGTTGGTATATAAAATTTGTATATTAATTAAGTATAGCATTATTGTAATGATAATTTTGCCTTAACAAAGTCATTTTAGGTATTAATGTGGATTTATGATGTAAAATTTTATATTTTGGTGGGTTCAATTCAAATACCTCTACCTTTTTTAGAATCAATTACATAAACCCAAAATTATCTCAATTCAATAAAGAAATAAAATCAGTGAAAACAGCAAAAAGGAATTAGGGATATAATCCTCAATCATTTGAGATGATATGGATTTGATTCCGAGAGAGAGAGTCTCTTGAAACTACCGATTTTCATTTGATTTCCACTGGAAAAGGGAAGATGATCCTTTTTATTGTTGCTTCATACTCAAAGGTTGATCGAATGTGTAATAGAGAGATATTGTCGAAAGAAGAGCAGAGTATATTGTGCAAGAAAGGTTGATCAGCGACTATCAATTGAACAAATATGATAAAATTTATTATTAAAATCAACGGTAGTTAATTAAATTAATGGCACAGAATTTAAGAATCCCTTTCTTTTAACTTTAAAGTATCAACTAAACTCTAAACTCTCTAATAAAAAAAATCCTCAATAAAAAAATAGAAATATCCACAATTATATACCCAAAATCAAACTAGAAATAACAATTGAATTTTGATCAACAAGGAACATGATTTTTCTTCTTATAGTTTAGAAAGGGTAATTATTGTAAATAATAAGTGGGGGACATATTATAATATTTAAATAATGAATCTACTTAGATCTCACCGTGCATTTGCCCGTCACGCGCAATTGTGCGTACCTGAATAGGCCTCTTTAAATAATTATTGTGGATATTAAATAATAATTGTCAACTAAAGAAAATATGGGAGTACAACTCCCTCTCTTGACTTTGATTTTTTTTTTTTGTGGTGTATTTTTGACCCCTCGCATGATGCCAACTTTTTTCTTTTCTTTTCAAGAATTAAAAATGTATCCATAGCAAAAAATAAAATAAAAAATGAAAAAAAAGAGAGGGATGAAGAATTAGTGATGTATAAATATCCACCTTAATGTGCCAGTGCTGCAAGTTGTCTTCTAAACTTTTCCCTTGGTTTAATTTTTTCTAAAATTTCCCATGGAAAAATCAAAATATCCTTCGGTTGATGCTGCAGCAGAAGAGAAAGCCAAGGAGAATCAAGAATTAATTTTGAGTCAGCTTCGGAAAGAAAAAGGCGATGGTTTTTATTTTTATGAATATCAAGGATTTTGGTGTCCAGAACCTGCCATTAGTGCTGTTATCTCCTTTCAAAAGCACTTCCAAGCACAAGAAAGTGATGTAATAATAGCCACTTATCCGAAATCAGGCACCACTTGGCTCAAGGCCCTTACTTTTAGTATTATGAACCGTTCCCGTTTTGAATTACAAAATAGCCCCTTGCACACAACTACCCTTCATCAACTTGTACCTTTCCTTGAGTTTGATCTTTATCTCAACCATCAATCACCCAATCTTGAATGCTTTTCAGCACCAAGGATTTTTGCAACGCATGTCCCGCATGCTTTACTACCAGGTTCCATTCTGAATTCTAGCTGTCGAATTGTGTACGTTTGTAGGAACCCACTGGACCAATTCATCTCAGAGTGGCTATTTATAGCAAGAACTCAGGACAAGGAGCCATCTGACCTAGCGGAAGCTTTTGAGATGGCCTGTAATGGAATCCAGATTTTTGGACCCATTTGGGAACATGCGTTGGGTTACTGGAAAGCCAGTATAGAACAACCCGATAAGATACTGTTCTTGAAATATGAAGATCTCAAAAAAGATATCGCCTCTTGCATTAACAGATTGGCCGATTTCTTGGGATGTCCTCTTTCGGAAGAGGAAGTGACCCAAGGTGTGGTGGAAGAAATCTCCAAGCTATGTAGTTTTGATTATATGCAAAACTTGGAAGTCACCAAAACCGGTAGAGCGTACGCAAATGGGGTGAAAAATTCTCACTACTTGAGAAAAGGTGAAGTTGGAGACTGGAAAAATTATTTAACCCCATCAATGTCAGAGCGTTTGGAGAAAATAATCGAAGAAAAGTTGGCTGGTTCTGGTCTTACCTTTAAAACTTCATTGCAGGAACCAGAATTGATATAGAGTGAAGTTTAATTACTATGTTTCAAGCTTGGTTTCATCAAGTTTTGAAAGCATGCATGTTTCCATTTGCCGTCTTCTTTACCTTTTCCTTTTTGTCCCCTCCCCGTTGTTTGAATTCTGAATAATCTCCTGTTGTTTTTTCTCCCAAGTGGTTGTTCGATGCTTCTCCATTTTGGCTTTCAATAAATTCCCTCGTAGTGAATGTATTGGTTAATTTGAATATTTTATGTATGTGCTTTTATAAATTATCATCCCACCTCACTTCGAAGCTGGCCGTGGCGGTCGGTTACTGCTGATAAAAGTAAATTGGCATGTGATCTTGGCATAACATCACCAATTAACAGAATCTTCGTTATAATATGATCAGGCATAATAAGTACAACCATTTTAGGTATGTTCACCAACGATTAGGATCATCTCTTTGTTTTTTCTTTTTTTCTTTTTCTGCTCTCTTTACGTGTACTTGTCTTTATAATCTAGTTATTTGAAAAGAAAAAAAAAACTGATTTGTTCGTAAATAAAGTGAAAAATAAATTTAAAAAACTCAACCTTAACCATTCACTCAGTGAGAAAAAATAAAGAGGGAAAAAGGATGAGAAAAGATTCCTCACCTGTTCATCAAACATGTGCGTTAAATTAAGTCATTTACCAAACTGGATTATAATTTTTTTTTTTTTTACAAAATGAGGAGACTTTATTGAAATAAAAACATTAAATAAATCAGGCAAAAGGAGAATAAGGTGCTAAACCCCTCAAAAGAAAATGGAAAGTAGGAATAAGAGAGATAAGAAAACGTATATAACCAAAATAAGCGAAAGCAAACACTAATAGAATAATGGAGGCTAATGTTTACCAAATTATCTGCGTCAGGACAATTAGCTCTATACGTGTGAGTAAAATATATAAAAGGTCAAGTGATGAATCAAGTTGTGACTATTAATCCAATTATTGTGCAAAGACCGCGGGGAAGCCAAAGGAGTATGACTGAGCAAAATGGTGATAACCAGTAAAGAATCAATCTTCAGCCGCTATTCAGTAACCTGGATCACAGCCATAAAATAATTTGCCCAAAATAAGCAGTTTGAATACCCAAAGAGCAACCAAAACTACCGAACAAAACACCATTTTTTATCTATACACAAAGGTGAAGACAAGTTACAAGACCTGGATAATTACCCTTAGAAAAACCATCAGAATTTACCTTTCCAGCAAAGAGTAAACACCCTTGGCGTGCGAGGAACCAAGAGCAGTAAAAGTTTCACGTTCACCGCCAAACTGGACAAACCTCGGACAAAAATTTATCTGTCACGAGACGATGATTGATAATGACTATTAATTAATTGAACAAATTTGCTAAAGTTTCTCGTTGAATCAACGATGGTTTATTAATTACATATAATTCAGCCATATTAAATATTAAGAGTGAAGGCGAAGTTTATTTCTTTTTCCTAAATCTTGTGGTGGCATCTCTTTTCAAAGATTGTCAACAATTTTTTAATTTTCCATATTTACGTGTACGTACGAAGGAGCGGATTTGATATGATCATAAACGATTAGTGATGCAACTTAAAGCAGGACAAGATTTTTCTGACGCAAGACCACTATATATATTAGTCGTGTTAATTATAACTAAATTATATTTCTTTCAATGATAGAGACGAACTACGGACATGTGTGATAAAAAAAAAAAGAAAATTGTCAAGATATATATCATATCTAGTTGGAATAATTGAATTAAAGCTGACCAAGATGAGAAACGAACCAAATTTAACTAAATTGTGATTAATTAGCTTTAATGATATATTATTTGAAAATTGGAGGTGAAAAACAAAAGCTACCAGGAATGAAAAGTGAGTTATCTTCGCCTTCTCTCATATTGAAAGGCCATTGAAAAAAATAGCAACATAAAAGTCTTCATTATTCTTTGTCGAGATTGCAACTGTGAAAAGCCCTGCAGCCGGCCCCGTTGTTTAATGTTAAGAACGGAGACAATATTAAGAATAGAGATTTTAAAAAATCCCAATTTGATGCATAGATTTATCTTAGAATATTTTTTAATAATAAATTACTATTACTAAAGAGAGAGAGACTAAATTTAAAAAGGGAATATTAAATTGTGTAAAACTATCCCACCTAACCTGCTCAGCCCCAAAGTTATCCTTTCTATAGAGAACTCAGAAAATCCCTCAATTGAGCCAATAAGCAAGGAACATGACCATGATGATTGCTTGAATGTTAAGATTTGCAACTGTAAAATATGTTTGGGAGCTAAGAAAATGAAAGAAAATATTCTGGAGTTTTTATTTCATATCTTCTAAAATTAATTACAAAGTAATCGATACTAGCTTATATACAAAAGCTAGAATACAAGAGCTAAAACTTATCAAACGAACTTAACTACAAAATAGAATGACAAGCATGCTATAACAAACTTGCTGAGCTGGCAAAGCTTCTTAACAAATTCTGCTGATCTCTGCTTTTACTCACACGTGCTGACTGAGTGCTGACTGAGCTGATCCTTTGACTACAGCATGAGCTTCCTTAACATCCCCCCTCAAACTCAAGGGGCATGTTTGCACATTGAGTTTGGCTCGAAAATAATTGAAATGAACAAAAGTGAGTGGCTTAGTCAAGATGTCTACAATCTGCTCTTCACTGAGAATGTATCTAATTTCCAGTGTTTTGGCTAAGACTTTATCTCTAATTAAGTGTATATCTAATTCAATATGTTTTGTTCTTGAATGATAGACAGGATTCTTAGCTAGTTCTATTGCACTAACATTGTCACACCAGATCATAGGAAAAGAGGAACATTCAATACCTAGCTCATCAAACAGTGACTGAATCCATGAGATTTCAGCACTTGCAGCTGTAAGGGCTCTATACTCACTCTCTGCACTGGACCTAGCAACCACTGACTATTTTTTGGATGACCAAGATACCAAGTTATTTCCCAAATAGATGCTATAAGCACCTGTTGATTTCATGTCATCAATGTCACAAGCCGAATCTGCATCAGTATAACCCGAGAGCTTCATTTCACCTTCTGCAGAAAACTTTAAACCAAAATCTTCAGTCTCCTTTAAGTATCGGAGAATCCTTTTGCATGCAAGGATATGTTGAAGTGTAGGTGTTGAGACATATTGACTTAGCTTGTGTACTGCATAAGCTATTTCTGGTATTGTTAGAACTAAATACTGCAACCCTCCAATAAGACTTCTATAACCAGTAGGATCTTCAACATGTTGACCCAAATGACCCTTAACTTCTTTCAGGAGCTTTACTCCTGTCACCATTGGAGTGTCACACCCTTTACACTCTAACATATCAGCTTTACTCAACAAATCCCTGATATATTTTCTTTGAAACAGATAAATATCATTTGCAGCATAAGAGACTTCTATACCAAGAAAATATGATAGTTTCCCCAAGTCTTTCAGAGCAAACACTTGACTGAATTCCAGAATAAATTGTTCAAACTCAGCATTATTAGGACCTGTGATCAGTATATCATCAACATATATTAAAACAAAAATTATTGAGCCCTATTTTCCTTTACAGAACAAGGATGTATCAGCTCTTGATTTTTTAAATCCCCACACTCTCTCTATTAAAATGAAAGCCGGAATCCAAAATAACCTTAAATTAAAGAGAGGATCTCTAAGCTTATCATACCAAGCTCTTGGAGCTTGTTTTAAGCCATATAAAGCCTTCTTTAGTTTGCAGACATAGCTAGGCTTCTGCGGATCAACAAACGCCTCAAGTTGACACATATAAATATCTTCTGTCAATTCTCCATTTAGGAATGCATTATTTACATCCACTTGCCTGATTGTCCATTTATGCATTGCAGCTAAACTCAACATAATTCTCATTGTAGAAGATTTCACAACAGGACTGAATGTTTCAAAGTAATCTACACCCTCTATTTGTTGAATAACTTTTGCAACTAACCGAGCTTTATACTTAGCTATGCTTCCATCACTGTTTTGTTTGACTCTAAACACCCACTTATTGCCCACAACTTTGTGTTCAGATGAAGATCTAACTAATAGCCAAGTCTTACTCTTGATTAGAGCCTCATACTCATCACTCATGGCTTGATGCCAGTTCTTATCATTGAGAGCTTCTTGGACTGTATCAGGTTCTTTATTGACTAAAGCTGCTATATATAATTTTGGCTTGAAGATACTAGATTTGGATCTGGTAATCATCTAGTGAAAAGGTTTCTGAGTTTGGCTTATGTTTAAGGTATCAGGAATGGCAATTTGTGGCTCAAACTGTTGTTGGGAAGCTATGTGAGGTGATGAAGATTCTATTAAAAAATGATTAGGTATCTCATGATGTAAACATTTGTATATAAAGGTGATGAAGATACCTGTTCACTGCTTGCTGAGTCTGCTAAGAAATTTTCTTCAAGCCTGCTATCAGAGGTAGAGAGTGTGGATAAATGAAAGATTTGTTGCTGAGTAAAGGATGACACAGGAATTTCAGATGAGGATGTGTTTTCAGAAGAAGATATATTCTCGGTCAAGTAAGGAAATGTAGTTTCATCAAAAATCACATGTCTAAGTATATGGACATTTCCTGAACTTGTCAAACACTTGTAACTTTTATGAGATGGACTGTATCTAATGAAGATACATTTTCTTGTGTGGAAATCAAACTTATGCTTGTTAAAGTCTCTCAAATATGGATAACAAAGACAACCAAAACATTTTAAGAAGTTATAATCTGGTTTGTGTTTAAATAATTTCTCATAAGTAGACACAAACCTTAGCAAATGGGTAGGCAATCTATTTATGTGATAAACTGCAATGTAAATAGCATCCCACCAAAACTTAAAAGGGCAGATCAGCTTGAGCTAATAATGTCAATCCCAACTCCACTATATGTCTATGTTTTCTCTCAACCAAACCATTTCGATGGTGATTGTAAGGACATAAATGTCAAAATATGATCCCATTTTGATTCAAGAACTCAGTGAACACTCTATATTTGCCCCCCAGTCAGATTGCAACATCTTGACTTTAGTACTGAACTGGTTTTCTACTTGAAGTTTGAAGACTGCAAAAGCATCTGACTTAAGTTTGAGAGGATAAATCCAAGTGTATCTACTGTAATCATCCACAAAGCTGATATAATATTTGTATCAATTCCTAGAAATAGTAGGTGAAGGTCCCCAAATGTCAGTATATACCAGTTCCAGAACTTGTGTACTTTTAATTTCAGTAATGGAAAAATGTTGTTTATGAGTCTTTCCTAATTGACAAGCATCACAGAGAGAAGTTGAAAAAGTTTTAGAAGAGACTTTAAATTGCTTACAAGACTTAAGCAAATGCATCAATATTGCTGGACTTGGATGACCAAACCTTCTATGTAATAAGGTCAGTTCATCAGGTTTTTGTTTACAATTGTTTGAAAATGAGTTATTACAAGGTGTAGTAAAAGCACTACAATTTTGATGAGCAGAGGAAACATTTGAAACTGATATCATAGAAACCGACTTATTTATTTGAGATTGTGACAGATGAGATGTAGGTGAGGAAGACTGAGGCTTAGGTTTCAATAGCAGCTTGTAGAGATTTTTCTCAGCAGAACCCTGCAGAAGAACTTGTCCTTTCATGTCCTTTACAAAACATAAATTGCCACAGAATTCAACAGAGAGAGAATTATCAGAGGTTAGTTTAGAAATGCTTAACAAATTCTTAGTTATTGAAGGAACAAATAACATGTTTTCAAGTGCTATAACATGATGTGAGGAATGACAGTTTGAAGCTCTAAATGATAAGAAAGCATGTCAAACATGAGAGATAGATAACCCTTTACCATCTCTAATGATGAACTGATCATTACCTTTATACTCCTCTCTGAGCTGCAGATTCTCCATATTATTTGGTAAGTGGTGAGTAGCTCTATTATCCAAATACCAGCCATCATCAGCAACTCCTTCAAAGTTTGCCATTTATGCAGCTCCAGAATTGTAAACATCACCTCTAGAATAAGAATAAGCTCCAGCAGTAGGGTGAAAGGTTGGTGGCAAACAGTTGAAACAATCATAATCTTCACAACTGGGATGTGAGTTGAAACTCTCAAAGTTAGCAAAGTATGTAGATCTTTGTCCTTTTCCCTTATTGAAATTTCTTGGAATATGAGTATATTCTTCTGTAAATCTATGCTAGCAGATGTCAGCTGTATGACCAGGTTTGAGACAGATCTGGCAAGTAGTTTCCTCTATAGCTCCAGTAAATCATGTTGATCCATTCATTCCAACAAATCCATTTCTTGTAAATGGAGTCACATTTCTTGGTGATTGAGAAGAAAAATTATGAGCACTATTCTGACTAGGAAATTGTCCTCTACGATTTCCACTCCTGAAGTTTCCATTAAACACTCTTTGTGGACCAAAGTTTCCTCTTCCCAACCCATGAGTTCTATTACCAGTATTACCAAAATTACCACCAAAATATCCACCTCTTCTGAAATTACCTCTAGCTTAACCATAGAAAGCTCTAGGATAACATGTATTATCATAGGCATAGTTTGCATTAAACATATTCTTATCATCCTGTTCTTGTTCAAGCCTGGTTTCATGTGTTAATAACAATGCATAAACATCGTCAAATTCTATTTTAGAACCAGTTATGAAAGTTGCTATATCACAATAGCCTGATCCTAATCCATTTAGTATTGTCAACATCAGATCCTTCTCTGTTATTGGACTACCAGCACTAGTGAGTTTATCAGCTATAGATTTCATCTTAATATAGTAATCTTCAATAATTAATTCATCTTTCTTTATTGTATTCAACTCATATTTAAGTTGCAGTACTCTAGCTTCAGATTGAACTCCAAATTTCTTCTCTATGGTTCTCCATGCATCAAACGAGCTTACATAATTAATAACAAGACTGAGGTTACCTTCATTGATTGCTGATAATAGGCATCCAAGTAAGGTTTGATCCTGTGATCTCCAATTTTGATATTCTGGATTATCAATTTCTTGAGCAAATCCATCAGCTCTAGTGAGTAGTAACTTTTCTTCTGGTGCTGGTTTGGTTCAATTTATGAAGCCTTCCAATCGATTTCCTCTGATCGATGCCAACACTTGTGACCGCCAAAGTAGATAATTGGATCTATCTAACTTGATCGGAGTGTTGAATGAAAAGTTGATCTGATTTATATTTGTTGTTGTTATATTTCTAGAATTCATTTGTTGATTACTTGAGTTTGCTCTGTTTGGCTCTGATACCATGTTTGAATGTTAAGATTTGCAACTGTAAAATATATTTGGGAGTTAAGAAAATGAAAGAAAATATTCTGGAGTTTTTATTTCATATCTTCTAAAATTAATTACAAAAGTAATCGATATTAGCTTATATACAAAAGCTGGAATACAAGAGCTAAAACTTATCAAACGAACTTAACCACAAAACAGAATGACAAGCATGCTATAACAAACTTGCTGAGCTGGCAAAGCTTCTTAACAAATTCTGCTGATCTCTGCTTTTACTCACATGTGCTGACTGAGTGCTGACTGAGCTGATCCTTTGACTGCAGCATGAGCTTCCTTAACAATGATGATGAAGAGGAACTACTCTTGAGTCCGCTTCAAAAAGCGCAACTCTGCAACAGCTTTGATATTTATCAATACTAAGGATTTTGGTGTCCGTATGTTTGTTTCCATGGCATTATCACTTCTCAAAAGCACTTCGAAGCAAAGCACATTAACATAATGCTAACATCCTTTTCGATACCAGGCACCACTTGGTTAAAGGCTATCACATTTTATTGTAAATCGATCTCGTTATGGATTATAAAATAGTCCTTTGCTCACTACAAATCCTCATTAGCTAGTACCTTTCCTTGAGTTCAACGTTTGCATGGAAAATCAACCATTACCTAATCTTGAACACTTATCTAACCAAGGGTTTTTTCCCAACGCACTCCCCATTTGCTTCAATTCCTTTTTCCATTCTTACTTCTAATTGTGGCATTGTTTACCTTCGTACGAACCCTTTAGACCAATTCATCACAGATTGGCAATTCATACCAAGACTTCGAGATTTGGAGCCATCTCGAATAGATGGAGCTTTTGAGAGGGCTTGTTGTGGCATCCAAAGTTTTGGACCCATTTGGGAACATGTGTTAGGCTACTGAATAGCTTGTATAGAACAACCTCACGAGTTTTTTTTTTTGAAAGATGAAGACCCCAAAAGGGATTTAACCTTTTGTGTGAAGAGACTAGCTAATTTCTTGGGATGCTCTTTCTCCGAGGGTGAAGAGGCCAATGGGGTAATTGACGAAATATCAAAAATGTGTAGTTTTGATAAATATCAAAGGTTTGAAAGCGACCAAGTTTGGGAAACAGCCTGATGGGACAATAAATTTTTCTCTTCTTTAGGAAAGGTGAAGTCGGAGATTGTAAAAATTATTTAACTCCTTCAATGTCAGAACATATGGTAAAAATGATAGAAGAAAAATCTGCTGGTGCGGACTAAACTATCATAGGAATTTTCGGAAGTTAAAAGTTCATGTTTCAGGGAAGCACAAAAGCTTACTACGCATTGGTTGTATACTTCAATCTCAGCTTGTCAATGGTATTAAACCCTGATTATTCATACCCGAAAAATTTATAATATCAAGAATTAATTATGCATGTATTCACGCGAGGGATGTAGTTAATTAGGATTTTGATGAGGCACATTTAAAATTGAACATGATCATGCGCGACTGCAGGCATAGCAATCTCCCATTTGAGGGGCTGTACTCTAGGCCTCAACCTTCAAATAGAAACTTGCCACGCGCTTAGTCATGCTCTATAAGGCGTACAACTGCATGGACCTAATTACATCTCATTGAAAGTATAATCCAATTTTGCATATTTAGATAGCAATATAAAACAACCCAAGTAGGATATTTATTAATAATAAATTTAATTGTTATGATAGTCCTGGTTAAAGATTTCTCTGTGAGATTTCATATGTTGAAAACAATGTAAGATAATTTCATTATCAATATAATTAAAAACATCTTTTTTAATATACACAACTAAGTTATCACTAAATTTGTTCTTAAAATTTTGTAATAATGGCAAAAATATTCATATAATGAAGATAAAGGGAAAATATGAATACATGACAAAATTAGAGATGTTGAAACTCAATAAAAGATCAATCGGAAAATTGAAAATTAGAAATTAGCTAAACTTACCACTTAGGAATCAATGCTGAAGACTAAATAATCGAAGGAAAATACTTTTGATTTATGGGAAATCCATACCTAGAGACACATGCACTGCCCTTATGGACTATTCCACTACTGCTGTGACAACAAACAAATAAAGTTTTTGTTTTATTTAAAACACTGAAAAGAGACGAGAAAAAAAAAAGAGTAAAGTGAATCTCTTTTGTTTTATTTAATTTTTATTTTATTTAGTATCTATTTTTTTATTAAAGTTTCTAAATGTTTTAATAGTTAATCAAATTATTAAGAATTAAACATTTAAAATAGGGGCCACATGGAATTTTTTAAAATTACTTGGGGTATTTTCATTATTTCAAAATTGAACTGGAGTACTTCTTAAATAAAAAATAAAAAATATTTTGTTTAAAATCATTATAAAAAAAATTAAAAGTGAGTCTCGTGCTCCAGCCAATCCTAGACTGGATCCGTCCATAGTTGATGAGACTTTTTAAAGCACAAACAATTTTTTCCTCTCTTATGACTTATCTATTCACCTTTGAAGAATGATGAATGAAAAATGATAAAATTAGATATTTACATTAATGAGTATCTGACTATTTGTGCTATTTATAAATGGATTAATCTCTCAAGCACAAATTTTTTGGTCAAAAAAAAATGATACGTTCTACTAGAATTTTCTTTTCAAAGTTCAAATATTTTTGTTGAAACTAAATTTCTCAGTTTAGTTCACAATGGTATTGCTATTTTAAAATAAATCATGAATTGAGGGGGTAAATATGATTAAAGTGTATTCAATTCTTATTGTGAGAATCATGGTACCATCGATAAAATGACACCTCCTTATTCCCCTTAATTAATTAATGTAACTAGAAGGAAAATGAAACATTGAATAACATGGTAAATACCATGGTACTAAGTTCTGGAGCACTGCCAAAATTAAAGGGAAAGTTATGTTATTAACTTGTCACATTTAGGATAGACTATTCTATAGAAAAAAATATATAGAAAAGACACCTTATAGGTTATAGAGAGGTTGTAACATTAATTTATCATACCTCAAAATATGGAGGTGCCTAGTGAAGTTTCTTATACTAATCCCAAAAGGACTAGGTTAGAACCTTAAACTGTTTATTATTTTTTATAGAGCATGCTCAAAATAGCGTTATATATAGATTCATAGTACTTCAAAATAAAGGACATCCATGGAGGCAGATATCATCACTAAGTCCAAGATTATTAACTTGTTTTATTCTATTTTCTTAAGAAAGATGACAGTCATTTATTTACCCTTAAAAGAGTCAATCAAATGATCCTCTTGAGCGTTCAGACACTGAATATAAGAGAGGTAAAAAAATGGAAATGACCATTAGTTTTTATGGGGACTTCTATGTTTTTCTTATTGAGAATAATCTTTAAAGTTTAAAAAAAGTTATGGCTTCACAAGATGCACTAGATGGAAAGAGGCAATCAATAGTGAGTTGGATTACATCATGAACAATCATGCATGGGAATAAATAGTTTTGCCTTTAGATATAAAATTTAGTGGGTACAGATGGAATTTTCAAAGAGAATTGAATGTAGATGGATTATTTATAAATATAAGGCAAGATTAGTTGTCAAATGATTCTCATAAAAAAAAAGACATAGATTATTTTGATACTTATGCTCTTGTGGTGAGAATTGCATCTACCAGAGTTTTGATTTCATTGTTACAATTCATAATTTACATGCTTATTTGATGGATGTGAAAACTAATTTTCTAAAAGTAAACTTGGATGTAAAAATCTACATAATTCAAGTAGAGGATTGTGTAGTTTCAAGTAATAAGCAAAAAACCACGCAAATTGGTTAAATCATTATATGGCTTAAAATAAGCACCAAAATAGTGCCATGAAAAGTTTGATAAAGTATTAGTGTCAAATGAAATGCAAATGAGACTAAGAGAATGCTTGCTTATAAATTTAATTTGAATAATATAAGTCAAGTAGATATTACATTAAGCATTAAAAATCACTAAGACTAATAATGGTCTCATATTGTCACAAGAACACTATGTTGAGAAGGTTTAGGTATTATGATAGGAAATTAGTCACTACACCGTATGATGCAAGTACCCACCTTAAGAAAAATCTATAACATAGTGTTGAAAAATTATGAGATGCCCAAATCATTGGTTACCTAATACACTTCATGAATAATGCAAGTCAACATTACATGTGATATAGGTAGATTGAGTAGTTATGCTTAAAATCCTAGTAAAGATCATTTAACTGTCATAAATAGACTCCTAAAATATTTGAGAGGCATCATTGATTTCGGACTTAACTATCATAGGTCTCTACCAAACTTAACTACAATAGCTTGCCATCTATATTAAAAGGGTACAGTAACGTGAATTCGATGAAAGATGAAATCAAATTTACTAGTGGTAATATATTTACATATGATAGAAGAGTTGTTTCTTGGAAATCTTCCAAACAAATGTGTTTAGCTCGTTCTACCATTGAGTCCGAGTTAGTTGCTTTCGAGAAAGTACATATTGAGACTTAGTGGTTAAGAAACCTCTTAGCAGATTTTTCCATTAACATTTATCTTTATATTTCTACATGTTTATATTGTAATTGTCACATTGTTATTGCCATGGGCAAAGGGACAAGATATATAATGGAAAAAGCATATAAATTCATCTAAGATTTAATATTCTTGAGCAACTACTAAAATCTGGGTTTGTGAGTCTAGATTGTGATGTTGGAGTCAAAATTGACTAATTCTCTAACCAAGTTACTAAACATAAAGTTAGTGGAAAATACATTAAGGGGCAAAAGACTTCTATCTATTAAAAAAAAAAAGTGTTGGTGATCCTAGCAATGTGATTGGAAATCCCATAAGGTAGGTTTAAAAGGATAATAACAAGTCACTTGTTGTCTTATTCACTATAAGTCTATTTATTTAAGTACTCTTTAAGGTCAGATAGTTGCCTATTGCAATAATTTAGGTTGAGTAATTGAGCTCATAATGAACTTAATAACCTCACATTTTTTGTATATTCAAAACTAAATGATACATTTTATGTAGCTTCACCTATGTGAGTGTGGAATTGGACCGGTCCCTATGAGAGTTAGACAGGCTTTTCTAAAGCACTCATGAATCTATGAGCACAAGGCCATTAAAGTACTTAGCTATAGAACAGTAAAAGACTGAAAGAGTTTAATGTGAACTTCTAGTTCTCTACCTTACAAAAAAGAAATATTGGTTCATAGAAACTATAAGGTTCACCAAGTTCCTATGGGATACAATTAGTTGTTCATTGGCTAGTTCATAGCCCAAAAGGCATTAATTCATATGCATTACACTCTATGATAAAGGAAATTAAAGTATTTTGAAATATGATTCAGGAACTCTATTGGTATTTCAAAATACTAATATCACATATTGGAGAAAAATGAAAGCAATCACTTGTATATTTGATTTAAAATTAGACACATATTTAATTTGATTACAACATAAAGTTAGATAAGTTAAATTTAGATGTGATTTGGATCATATTATTTGAATTATTTTATAAGACACGTGGACAACTAATTCAAATTAAATAAGAAAAATAGTTGACTAATTCAAATTGAATTAGTAAAAGGGTTATAGAGGGTTTCTTTATATAAAAGAGACATATAAGGCCCTTAACGTGCTACAACCTCTATTATCCCTCATTCTATCTTATGTTTCCATCATAATTTTTCTTTTAATGTTGGGAAATTTATAACCGTCCACCTGTTTGTTTTCTCTTTTTCAAAAATACACAAACACTTTTTTTTTTCTCAGCGCGCCACCTGAAGTTTGCTTTTGTTGCATTCTTCCACTTCCGTCTAAATTCCGTTAGCAAATTTAACGGAATGACATTTTTACCCCTCAATATTACAATTTAACCCAAAATAAATAGAAATTGGAGAAAAATTGGATGAATTAATTTTTTTCAAAGATGGATGCTAGAAATTGGAGGAAAATAATGTTTGTTGCTTGCTAAATTTAGAAAATTTGTATTTATTTTTTTGGAGGAAAATAGTGTTTGTTACTTACTAGATTTAGAAAATTTGTATTTATTATTTTAAATTTAGCAAGCAACAAACACTATTTTCCTCCAATTTCTAGCATCCACCTTTGAAAAAAATTAAATTCATCCAATTTATCTCCAATTTCCATTTATTTTGAGTTAAATTGTAATTTTGAGGGGTAAAAATGTCATTTCGTTAACATTCCGTTAAATCCACTAACGGAAATTAGACGGAAGTGGAAAAATATAACAAAAAGCAAACTTCAGGTGGCGCGCTGAGAAAAAAAAAATGTTTGTGTATTTTTGAAAAAGAGAAAACAAACAGGTGGACAGTTGTAAATTTTCCTTTAATGTTCTACATTGTTGTTTAGAGTACATCCTCACAACAGTGATGTTATTGAATGTTATAGATTAATCCTCACTATTTATATCCTTATTATATTAGAAAATCTTCCTAGAGAATTAGAAATTTGTCTTAAGGACAATCTATCGCACAAGCTATGACGAACTTATGATTGTTGCCGGATGAACAATACCATGAATAGTGCTGAGTGAACAATATCGTAAATAGAATTAGGTGAATAGTATCCTTGAACGGTGATGTGAACAACACCCACAGTTCTATTGATAGAGTATTATTCTTTATGTTGAAATTGTTGACTCAACTAGTTTTGGAATTCACAGAAGCAATATTGACTCATATTTCTAATAATTTATAGTGAATTTTGTTGTTTTGTTTCCACTATTAGGCATTGTCCTAACTGAAACCCCAAGTATTCGGCTATCCTAAGTATTATATTAGATCTTGATATTATCTTGTATTTCAACATTTATTAACATAAATGTGGCAATGCATTATTGTATTTCTTATTAGGGATTATTAAATCCTCCATAATATAGGGCCCCCATTTAGGGTGTATTTTGAAATTTTTTGAGGGAATGAGGTAGGAAATAGCGGAAAAATATTCCTCAAATTCTTAATTGAGTGAGGCTTGATTTTTATTTAATAATTTTTATCTTATCAATTACAATGTCAATTAGTAAATTTATTTTTATTTTTACCTAATATAAATAGGCTCTAACTAAAAGAAAACCCTATAATATAATTCTTATTCAACCTTAAAACGTTGTTATATTTTCTTTTTACTCTTAAGCTGTCGTTCTCTTCAAAATATTTATATTTTTGATATCATTTCAAAATTTTAGAATTTAAATACTTTATAATATGGTGATAATTTTGTTTAAGTCAAAAATTTCTATTTTGCTAAAATTATGTATCCAAGCCTCCACAAATTAAGCAAATGGGGAATGTGGTGGGAATGGGGAAATCATTTCTCATATGGGGAATTCCTTATTTCTTACCCACTAAATTTAATGAAGAATGGAGGCAAAAATTTTAATGGGGTGGGGAATGGATAATTTTCAGTTTTATCCCCTGAGGTTTGGGGTCCCTTCACTTAGATAAAATGCATAAGAGTATTTCCACTTTACACCCCTACCGTTAGTATAAAATTTAGTATATATTTAGTATGCGAGGGCATTTAAGTAATTATATGCTAACTTGATTAAATAGTAAAAACATTTTGAATTTTTACACTTTGGAAACTGGAACATGTTAAAAACATTGTTATGTCCGTTGGATAATAACAAAAGCATGTTAGTGTTCAACAGGTTTTACACCAAATAAAAAACAATTAATGTCGTTTGGGTAATAACATAAACATGTTAGTGTTCAAAGGGTTTTGCACCAAATCAAAAATAATGATTTGTTTAATTTTTATCTTTACAAATCGGGAAAGCAAATTCATATCACCATTAACGCATTAAGCGAATTCGTTGTTGTGACGAACAAAATGTCAGGGAAGCAATCAGAATCAAGTTTGACGGGAATTGATGTAAGAGTTCAAACTAATTCAACAGTCTTGAGCGAATACCAGCGACGACCAAGAATCCACCCACTTGCGATAGAGCCGCATGCCAAGTAACTGAAACTCCCCTTTTTTGTTATACTTTTTTTTTCCATTTACAGTGTTGGGATGAGTTAAAAGTAAAGCCAAGGCTGAACAATAATGTTGATATGGGTCTACAGAGTTGGTGCATGTGTTTTTTTTTTTTTTCCTTCAAATCATGAAAACCCATGATAAAAATTATTGTTTTAGTTGGTTATTTCTTTGTTGGATATTAATTTTAAAGGCTGACTGCTACTAGAATTAAGAAATTGGCATGACTAATTTAAGTTGGGTTATATGTTTTGGTCTCTAAATTGGAAATATTCGTTGCATAAACAGTTGTTAAGTTGATTAACATCTTGTTGAAGACAGATATTTCGGGCAAGATTTAGAGCAATAATATGACAAATGCATGAATTTATTTCTTTTTGGGTGGTGATACAATAAATGATAAGGGTATTTCTCATGAGTTTTATTGAAATCTTAATATAATTTGGCACTAAATTTGTGAATGATCTAGTGCCTAATACATATCTAGAATATTGTTTTATTGACGCAAGGGTATTTTAGTCATTTATTCAGTCAATTATCAATCAACTAAACTTTATACTAACGGTAAAGGTATAAAGTGGAGATACTTGTATGTATTCTATCTACATAAAAGGACCCAAAACCTTAAGGAATGAAACTGAAAATTACTCGATGGGAAATAGGGTAGGCCTCCCGACATCATTGTCAGCCCTATGTTTTATCTTTTATTGCAATTTATTAATTTAAAAATACTAGTTACAATGGGGGTTGATAAGATATAAAAAATAAAAAAATGGGGCTAAGATCTGAAAGATCTAAAACTACACATTAAAAAAATATGGATTCAGACACTAAAAATTAAAATCCATCTGGACAAACACCATTCCTAAGCTGAGAACATGTCGAACGCCATTGCATCATTGGCTGGCTGCTACATCATTGCTCAATCATCATCGACTAGCCCCCATATCCTTAACTATCAAACGCTGACTGCCGCGCCTGTTGTCATCAAGCACTATCTGTCTCGCGTCGCTGAGCACTTATCACTGTCGTCAAACGTCGCTGCGTCACTAGCTCGCTACAATATTCTTTTATGTATCTGGAAATCTAGAAAATCTACCCGCGGTCCGTATGGGTGTTACCTACATCCATTTGTATTTTTCTTTTTCTTTTTCTTTTTTTTTTTGAGATCCAGATGCGAATTTGGATTTCAAAATATTAATGGATCAAAATCCTAATACACTTATATCTAGGCCTACATCTGAATTTTGCCATGCGTAGTAACTCCAGTCCAAAATCTTCTGAACAAAGCCCAATTTCATTATATTTTGAAAAGAGAAAGCCCAAATAAAGGCAATTAAAAATTAAACCCAATGGCAAGAATAGAAATATTGTCCTTTCACTTCATTAGTTTCCAATTCAAAATTTACACTGCTTATTACTTTTGTTATTTTTGTTAACGTTTTTAAATTTAATATCCCCATCAATCATTTTTTGCTTTACAATATTTGAACAGTCAATTAGTTTTCATCCTCTTTTTCTTATAAATGGACTTGAGAGAAAGGAGTTTTATTTATAAGAAATGGAACACAGAACATTTAATTAGAGTAGATATAATGAGTCTTATTTCTCAAAGTCTATAAACTTAAAAAGAAAGAAAAACTTAAATTAAGAACAAACCAAAAAAACAAAAAAACATTGCTATCGTTTTTGCTTTTCATTTTTGTCAATACTTAATATTCAATCTACTATTTATCTTTTTCCTTACTGAATGTTACCATCACGAAATCATACCATAACTCTCTTACTCACTCACAACTCAATAATGGTAAAAAAAAAAAAACAACAACATGAAACTAATAATAAATAAATGTAACATTAGCAAAATAGGAGTTTCAAGTTAGCCAAATCTTCGACCCATGGTTTGCTCTCATTAATTTTTCATATTGAATTCTTATGTACACTTTTGACTTGATTTGAAATAAGATTCACGCTTGTTTAAGCATAAGCAAGACCCAAATATGTTTATTATAAACATTAATCGGTAGAGATTCAAACAATTTATTTTTAACTCAAGTCTCAATTGATGTGTTACTTATATATAATGATGAATTTTAGAACTTAAAAAATTGTTGCTCTATCATCTAATTGATAAATACTACATCAATGATGTAAATATTAAGATTACTAATATTACTCTTAGCGATTTATATATACATTGCTTCTAATAAAGATGATTTAATGAACATCAATACTCGTTATATCATAAATATCTAGATACGTGACGATATTTTATAACTATCTATAAATAATATTTAATCTGTAAATTAAGTATACAGTGCCACATGATACTATTGCTCACCATAAAATATCCACCACTACCAACTAAATCATTATTCCTCCTTATAAAATTGTTTACACCTTAGTTGCTAACTGGTCCAATGATGTCATTGTTGGTCATAATTGGGATTTAGTGCTTAGACGCAACTCTAC
Source organism: Citrus glauca (assembly GCA_029633175.1). NCBI lineage: Eukaryota > Viridiplantae > Streptophyta > Magnoliopsida > Sapindales > Rutaceae > Citrus > Citrus glauca. Next base: position 16,833,688 of record JAQOOD010000003.1, read on the forward strand.
CATTCTCAAGGTCATTTTCCCTTTTTTCTCAATACATTTATATCGGTGGGTGTGTTTCTGTATTTGACCTTTTGTTGTCATCACTCTTTAAGTCTCTTTCGAGTTATTGTTATGATTATTAATTTTGTAATCATTATCTTCATCATCACCTCGTCCGTACATTCAAATAAACTAATAAAATGAAAAACAGGAAGTAAGCTTGTTTAATATTCTGAACTGTGGAGGTCCAGGTCCACCTTCACTAGATAGGAACAACTTTCCTAAAACCCAGGTCTCGAATTCGCTTGAATTTCACCAATGTATGTGCTTCTATTTTAAAATATAAATATATTCGCATCAATTTTAATCAACAGTAAAATTAAACTTTAATTCTTTGACTAACCCAGCCCATTATTTAATGGGCCTATTTTAAATCCGATCCAACACAACCAGCCCAATTAAAGCCTCACGTGTAGAACACATTTTATATTAATCAGAGATAAAATTGTCATTATCAAAAACGGTATCGCATGATAACAGCCAAGGGAAAAACGATCCACGAAATCAGCCAATCAAATTAGCAGGTTCTAATGTCGAATTTAGATCAAAGGAGTCATTGTCAACATGCAAACGGATGCAGCCTTTACAAAAAGTGGGGATTTGAGTCTAAGAAGGACCCGAGTTTCAACTATTGCTTTTTTTTTTTCCATTTCGTAATAAAAAGCCAACTCATAGGCAAATGTCGCATTCGATCCTTCGACATTGATTTTTCCTTTTAAGATAAAATTAATCACTGGTTTTTATCCTTATCATAAATAGTAAATTATGGTGCTATTTATTTTTTAACCCGAGTCTGAATTTATTTTTTTAAATATTTAGTTATTTTACGTCGTTTGTTTTTTTGAACTTAGTACTTATTGTCAAATAATTTTATTTGATTAGAAAATGTAAAAAAAAAAGCTTACTTTTATCTTAAGTTTGAGATCTAAATAAAAAATTTTAATTTTAAATCTCAGAAGTATCCCGATTTATTATTTCTTATATTATGTATAAACTTAACATTTTTGTATTATCAAGTTAGGTTTTTAAATTGCTATAAATTTTATTCACATGGTAACATTAACTTAACAAACTATTGAACAAATCATATTATATCAATTATGAATAAAAACTAAAACAAGGATATTGAATTTTTATGAGAGCTGATGTTATAATTACAGCTTTTTTTACAAAATTAAATTAAGAAATAATGATAGTATAATTTTTTTTAATCAAATCGAACTAGTCAACTTGTTAAATTTCTACCTTGTGAAAAATAAATATATGCACCACTCAGAAGATATTTATATCAAACTACTCACTTTTAAATTTTTCCTATTCAAATGTTAAAAAGAGGAAACAAACATATTATTCAAATATATTTCAGACTCAATTAAATTCCAACATATTCAAATTTCAAAAAAAAAAAAAACACAACCTAAATAAGGCGAAATCAAGTAACAATCAGTGACTACTGTCAAATTCAGTTGGTAAAATTTTGAAATTAAAAAAAAAAAAGCATTGGAGTTCAAATCTTATACCCACAAAACCGAAGGAAATATAAATTTAATCATCAGTTCTGATATGCTTCGATTAAAAAATTGGGTAATGGTTAATTAAAAATAAAAAAAATTCGTTTAATATTATTTTAATGATTTCGTCCCCAAAAAAAAAAGAATTGGAAAAGTAATTGCAATGCTTTTTATAATTAGTAAGGATATTATTATTTGGTTGTAATAGTGACCAAAGGCGAACAAAATAGTGTTATTATGCTAAAGATGGCCAATGGGCCGGGCGGCACGTGGCACGGCACGAGCACGTTTCGGTGAGGCACGAGGCACGGCACGGCAAGCACGTGGGCCGTGCCGGGCTTAGAATTTTAGGCACGTGGGCCTTAAAGCACGGCACAATTAGAGATGGCCCAAAGCACGGCACGCGAAAAAGCACGTAATAAGCACGGTTCATTAGTGGGCTAGCACGCGGCCTGTTAGCCATTAATAGTAAGCAGACCAAAATATATCTAAGTAAATTTTTTTAACAAAAATTAAATATAAAATGTCATGAAATTAAAGTACAATATCTTGAAATTAAATGTTTTAATATATATTTTAGCATAGACTTTAAAAAATTAATTTAAATCATTAAATCTTAGTTTAAATAAATATTCTAATCTTTTATATTTATTATTTATTAAATGAATAAGTAAATATCACGATTTTAATAAATAAAATTATAAATATCATAATTTTATTTATGATACTTATTAAATGAATAATGTTATTTATGATATTTAATTTTATTTATGATATTTATTTAATTATTTATTTATGTTTATAATTTATTAAATGAATAAGTAAATAACTAAATATCATGATTTTAATAAATAAGATTATAAATATCATAAATTTATAAATTATAAATAAAAAATAATTTTTTACAAAATTAATAAAAAAATATTTTTCATAAATATTAAATCATAACTTAGTTAATATTTAATAGAGATACGTTTCATTTGTGAATGAAATATTTTTCATTTTATTAACATGACAAATTATGATAAATTAAAAATTACATTTTTACTAAATGAAGTTAAAGTACAATTATAATATTAGTAATTCAAATAAAATTAGGCGTAATTTGCATCACTACAGTTAACAGTACATCCCAACTACATTTTATTTGAGGATTGTATTTTTAATTTTAATTAATTATTATTATGATCTATGGAATTAAATTTATGTGTTATGAATTATGATTAATTATTGTGAAATAAAATATATAGTAGTGAAATTGTGATAAACTAATAATAAAATGATGATGATGATGATGGGCTTAAAAAAGCACTTCAGACACGTGGGCTTAAAAAAGCACGTCAGACACGTGGGCTTAAATAAAGCACGCTAGGCACGTGGGTTTTTTTAAGCATGCTAAAAAAAAAAGTTGGTGGGCTTTTTTTGGGCACGGCCCACGGCATGGCACGAGGCCGCTCGTGCCGTGGGCCGTGCTGGGCTCAACTAAAAAAATATGGGCACGGCACGGCCCACTAATTTAGTGGGTCATGCCGTGCCAGCCCACGAGCCCTTGTGGGCCGACGGTTGGTGGGCCGTGCCGGCCATTGGCCATAGTTATATTATGCAATACCAGCATAATAATCAAAACAGTGCACTGCAAGGTGATGTCATCTCGGTCGCCCTCACATCACTATTGAAACTAGAGCTCGTAAAAATTTGACACGATTCGAATGCTCAACATGAATATAATATAAATAAATGAGTAAGAACTATTAAATATGACACGATTATTAAATGCGCCACATATGGATTGATATAATTATTTTTTTATGTTAGATTAAAGTTAAAATTTTGACTTATTTATCCAATTAATAATACGATTATACTTTCTACTCTAAATCAATTTGTTACCTCTTGTCATCAAAACTCAAATATTAGATATGATTCTTTTTTTTTTTTTAGAAGAATGAACATATATATGGGTGTTTCATTTATAAAATTGTATATATATTTAGAATTTTAATGTAAAATATTAATAAAGATATATATTTTATAATATCAATAAAGAATGTGTGCAATGAAGTATAAGTATTTGATGTAAATCTTGTTAAATATATAGATATTAAGTGGATTATAAAGTGACTCATTCATTTTTAATATCGAATTAGAGTCTCAATATTTAACACAATTAAATGAGTCATATGTAGATGAACTTAAATTTAATACAACACGAACACATCTGGTTGCCAACTCTAATTTAGAACTAAATGCTATATCTTAACAGTCTCATGAAAAATGAATCTAAATGATAGAAGTGTTTGCGGATCGAATTTTGCGAATTGGGCATCAATTCATATCCGATCCACGATTTTGTAGATTATAAATTTTAATCAAATCCAATCCACAGATTGGTGAAATTCAATTCAAATTCAAATCCAATTTATATGTCTGTAGATTGGATGTAGATTTAATCCTATTCATATCAAATCTACCATTTTACAGATTGGTTTGCGGGCTAAAAAATTTTAATTCTGTCATATCCACGAACTAATTAAATTAAAAAATAATTTTCCTACTAATCAAATTTATTAAAATAAATTAATTATTTAAATAACACTAGAGAATAAATTCAACGTTTCAAAATATAACACATCAAAAAAAATTCTATTTGTTTAGATCAGTACAAGAAAATTAACTCCTTAGGAAACTATATTTGTTTATTTAATTATTTTTATTTTATATTATTATCAAATAAAATATAATATGATATTAATATAACTATATTCTAATTTATTTATTTATTAGTTAGTACTAAAACCATATTTATAAATTTAATTTTTGTATTAAATAATTCTTTTTATGAATTCACAGATTTTTACGAATTTACATAACTAAATTCATATCTAATCTACTGACTGAGGATTTTTAAATTTTTAATTCAATACAGTCCACTAATTCATTGATTGAATTTTTAAGAATCAAATTTCTACTGATAAGACAAATTGAGCAGATTTAGAATGAATCCTGAACAGCCTTACTAAATATAAACGGCCGCATTACATCACTAGGCAGACTAATTCAACTAGCCGTTAAAAATTTTACACAAACGGATAAAATAAATCACTAAAAGCCTTCCAATCAATCAAAATTCCACAAAAACGACACAGTTTTTTTAGCCGATACATCAAATCTAAATCTAATCTAAATCTAATCTAAATCTGAGCCACGAGTAACGGCTACACCTAGCGTGTCTGAAAACAAAAGAGTTTTACTTATACCGTACAATTGTACAGAACCTTACATTTACAGCACAGTACGATACGTATCCCGCATGATTGTTTGCTTTTTATCGACTTTATGTCTTCCTATGATTAGAAAAAATTTTACTTTTTTCAGCTTACTTGTATAAAATTGAAGAGTGGTCCATCGCCAGTCAATCGCGGCCTGGAAGGTGCAACCACGCGCTTCCAAAATCGCCCATTTTTATTTTCTATTTTTTTAAATTTTTTCGGTCTCTTATCGTTTGTCAACATCCAAGAATTATTTGACATGACAATACCTCTGCCATTTTTTTCTCTCTCTTTTTCTTTTTCTTTTGGTAATATTAGGGAAATAAATCAATTTTTTTAATCAACAATCTTTACTATTATATTTTCAGCAAAAAATAAAAATGGAAAAATAGTCTAGTACCCCCCCTTTCACAGCTCAGACATAGATTAGAAAATTAATCAAAATTAATAAAATTTAACAATCACAACTTCTACGTAATCAAGAGATCATAAAATTTACAAAAATTAATAAAAACAAATTATCTAACCGTACCAGAGATACCCAAAATATATGGCAATCAGCCAAATAAATAAGTATTATTGTTACTATTAATCTCTTCTACCTGATGACACGTAAAATTCTTTTAACAAATCTCACAACCATATATTTCATATTTGTAACTTTTTCTTTTTTGATATGTTAATATATTATAATTAAAATTTTACTGATATTTATAATTAAAAATTAATCAAGACTTTTCTAAATAATTTTATTACAACACAACTGCATGTCAACCCTCCCTTAAAATTTTAGGAAAATTTACCCTCATTATTAATATTGAAGACCAATGTGGAAAATGACCAACGGAAAGACAACCAAACCCCTATTTGTAACTTAGATGGTAGGATTTTAGCATCTTCATTTTATTTTTTCTTTAAAAAAAACGTGGGTATATATTATGTCTTCTACGCGATCAAGAACTTTCACTAAATTTCCAACAGTGCCCCTAAGCATACATCGAAACTACAACACAATAACACTGACAGCATTCGTCATTTATTACGACGGCAGAACATGTGGTGAATGCTGACCAAGGTCCCACAAAACCAGAAAGGACTGGTTACCTCCGCCACCGGCGTAGATTGGCACCGACCACTTAACTTTTGGACCATTTGGTTTTCTTTTCTTCAACTTTCTTGCATATTCGGGTTAGGTGGGTGCGATGTGGGGCACTTAAATGCTCACAAGTGATTTGAAATTAGAAGAGGAACCCTTCAAAAGAAGTCATTTTGCCCCCACAACAAGGCAATAAAGAACTTCGCTAGAAATCACTTCCAGCCAAAAAAGTGCTTAATCAAAAGCACATTTTATAGAATATTAAAGTTAAACGAGGCATTAATTGCACTTAATAATCTAAAAACAATGATAACATTGTTATTACAAATGTTGACAAAAACAAATAGGGTGGCCTTTCAAGGCCAACCTGGCCCCTATCTAAAAAGGACAGTCTAGATGGAGAAAGAGTAATGAATTGTGTCAACTACTCTTGTCCACTCCTTAATAAGAAAACCAACCCTTCATTAAACAATACATGTACTTTTTCTGACTTATCTGTACTAATTTCGAGTCAGGTTTCTCATGCCATCACTAAATGAACAAGCTGATACACAAACACACACACACACACACATATGCATCATGCATTTGGCGTTTCTCGACAATCCTATGCTAACTGCAATGTAGATGGAAGCTCAAAAAGTATATTCATGGAACATTTGATCAATAGCACAAACACAATAAACTAACATAATGAATGAAAATATGAGAGCATAATGATCAGACATAATACTCAGATGGGAAAATGAAATCATGGTCTTGATTTGATAGAGGATTCCACAAACTATGCGTGCATTCGAGAAGGTGAAATTAGAAGCCAGCGGAAGAAAAAATGGGATTTTTTTTTTTATTGACGGAAATGGTTGAGAAAAAACAACAATATTAATAACAACATATTCATCCCTCTTTCACTAACCCAGTAACTAAGTACCCACCAGACATCCAATCTCCCTCAAGGCTTCCAATATTTTGTATATATATCATCACATATATACATGTACAGATCAACATTCTAAGAGCCTGCCAGTTCTCTCTCTCTCTCTCTCTCTCTCTCTCTCTCTCTCTCTCTCCCTCCCTAAAATTCAGCTAAGGACCAAATTTAATCAAATTGTACATACTTTTCAATAGTTGCTCTTAATGGAGATGGGGAATGGGGATACAAGAACCAGGCTGGCCTACAACAAAATGGAAATGAAGTTCCAAAAAAAGAAAAGCAAAACAATAAAAGGAGATGGCAGAAGGAAGGTGGAACCACCAGAGCAATGACGAATGAATGAATAAATAAAAACTGCAAAAGGGACTAAGCTATCTCTCTGGGTCCTCTGGCTAGTGTGATTATTATGTGGCTCTGATTTATGTCACAGTTATCTAGTAATAATTTTATGGCGGGAGAAATGAATGGTTGGGCAGTGGAAGAGTGTTCCCATCAAAATGGGGGTTTGGGTAGCGAGAAATCACTATAAAGAAACAAGCACGGTACAGTCTTGAGTGCTAAAAGCTGTAATGCCTCACCGAGTGTTCCAACATATCAAGACTAGGGCACACAATTTCCTTCATTCGGCTACCATTTTTGTATATCTTGAATGTTGGTACAATCCTCACGTTCTCAGCATGTGCAACTCCCGGACTCTCATCAATGTCGACCTTTTAGTTAAACAGCCCCAGATACAAGTAAGATTCACATTGTTTCTCATTTGCATATAGGCAAGTAAAGTCAGCTAGATATTAAGTGAATTATTTACCTTGAGAAAATTTATGGATGGGTAGCGGCCACATAGTGCTTCAACATATGGAGATATTTGTTTGCAATGCAAGTTGGAAGCTGATTTGAAATGGACTACTGAGACACCTGCAATTATTTGAATACCACTCAAAACTGTTCTTTTGAACACAGATTGAAACGGCCAGATAAAGACCATTTGAATCTGAAAATTGCAGACAGAAGGCTTACCGGGTAAAGATACTGCAGCTCTGAACTGCTCAAGACTTGACACTTCCTCCACTTCACCACCAAACTTCATATTATAAACTTCTTCACCAAGAGATTTCTTCAATGAAACCTGGGCATGAAAGAGGGATTCTGCAATTTCATTGTCATCTGGAAGTTCTCTCCTCAAAACCTCAAAATCTCTGACAGCATCTGCCCACTTTTCTAGCTGTTGTTTAAAGCAATTATCATTTCGTGTATTCTACAAATATCAAAGGGAAAAAATAGAAGATAACTCTTACAGAAAACTGTACCTTGCTGTTTGAGGCAGCTCGTCGAAGAAGTGCTTTTGTGTAATTGGGTTGAATAAGTAAAGCTTGGTTGCTGTCCTCAACAGACCGCTCCCACTGTCCTAGCTTGAACCAACAAGCTGCTCTATTGCAATAGAGAACAGAGTTTGATGGATCAAACCTGAGGCCTTCTCCATATGCTTGGCAGGCTTCAGTGAACCTTTCAGATTTAAAGAGATCATTGCCACGGGCACGTGCTCTAGCAACCAACTTGACATTGTTAAGCAGTACTGCAACTTCAACATTCCGGGGATCAATTTGCCCAGCTTTTTCAGCAGCTGTAACTGCATTCTCAAACCTGCAAGACATCCATCATCTATTGTCACTCTCCCTTAGATATCTGATTTCTGATAAAGCCTAGCATATTAGAACTTACCTTCCCAGTGCCATCTCAATCTGAGTTCGGACAAAGAAGGTATAAGCTTCAGAAAGCATCCCAAAAAATCTAGTTTGTGAGCTAGAGACTCTGGATGGTTCTATTTTAGGAATGTTTGATAGGATTGACTCAGCATCTTCAAGTTGGTGAAGCTTCAAAAGGGCTTCTACTCTACACATTGAGAGCTGTAATTTCAAATTGAACCAGTTAAGGCTACTGTTACTTTTTTATTTGCATCAAATTCACTAGGAAAACATTCAAGCTAGGGTTTTACCTGAGGAGAAAAGTCAGCTCCAGCAGCAATGGCTGCATCACCTTCCCTCAGTGCACTTTTCCAGTCACCGACCTTTCGGGCATCTGTGCATTTGCTGAGATGCTTCTCCACTACCTGCAACCTGTGCACCTCAGTTGGATCTGCCTGCTGCCCAGACAAACAAAGGTGCCTCCGGGCATTTTCAACTTGCCCTAACCTGTGACAAAATGCAGTTAAAGATGCAGCCAAAACTTTTATGTGAATTTGATTTTGTGCAGCTTAGGGCTTGATGAAGAAACCGAGATCCAACTAGGCTAAACTAAGATAAACAAGAACAAGACTGAGATCAATGAACCCAAATCAGATAGTCTATCCAAAGACTGAGACAATGGAGATCAAATTGCCATAAAAGATGGGAGATCATGGAGTCATAATGAGAACTAGAGTCACCAAAAGAACGAAGCCTTTTAAATAAGAAATCCAGGTAACCTTGTGCAGTCAAGCTACGAACAAAAGAAAAAAGGATTGAAAAGAAAAACAGTAGATTAGATTAAGATCGCAGATGTGAGTATTACAAGAGCAAAAGACAAAAGTGTCATTAGCTAACACCGACACATGAACCAGACCTTAAAATCCAACAAATAACCACTAAAACTTTTAGCCAAAGCACATCAACTATCAACAAAACTTCTATTAACCCACCAACAATGCCAAAGTTTCCGCAAATCCAGCATCTTAGCAATAAACTCAAAAGCAAAAGCCAAAACTAACTCCATTCAGCCATACACAACAACATAGAAAGGAACAAATAACCATCGCTTTACTCACATTGACCCAGCAAATTATTTTCATCATACTCAACATCTAACGGAATAAGATTCTGTGATATGACTAACCATTTCAGCTTAAGTCAATGAAAATCACACATTCCCACAGATAAAAACCAGGCATTATCAATATCAATACAATCAACAAATTATCCAAAAGCACAGATTTATTTCAAACATCAACCATTCTCGCCAATGTAGCTCAAAACATCAATTAAATTGACCAAATGTAGATCAAAAGATCATCAAGATTACACAAACACCTCAAAAATCAAGCCAAAATTATCACAAAAACAAGCACAAAACCCCTAACCAAACCAACTTTCCTCAGACTCTCACCTTACAAGCAAAGAACCCAAACGTTGATGAGCCCTCCAATAATTAGGATCCAACCTCACCGCCTCCTCACATTCCTTCACCGCCTCCCCAATTCTCCCCAACCCCGTGAGTGCCGCTGCTCTATTACTCCTAAACGCTGCGTTTCCCGGGGCTAAAGATATTGCCTTATCATACATACTCAATGCCTCACCAAAACAACCCTTTCTATACAACTCATTCCCCATTCTCTTCAACTCCTCCGCATCTCCGCCGCAGATTCCGCCTCTATTCCTATTCACATTTGCATTCTCCGGGCCCACGGCCAAACTTCCTCCGCTTTTGACGGAAGTGGCAGAACCTCCACCAACAATATGATTACTTCCTCCACGCATTATGCTTCCGTGTCCATAATGACCCATTCCGGATCCGAGCGTGTCGGTTCTCGAGCTCCGGTTCGACGTTAACCCAATCCCCGTTTTCAAAATTTTCCCAGAAGGACATATATTCCCCGTGGGAAGCACATTGGGCGGCGGTGAGCTGACAGAGCTCTGATGGCTGCTCTGACCAGAGTAAATCAACGGGTGACCGGATACGGATATGGATCCGGAGTCTGATCTAGCGTGACCCGGCTTCCGCGTCGGAGCAGTTGGGCTGGTTTCAGAGGACCCGGACAGCTCACCGGAGTGGCTGTTCGGGATAGAATCGTGTCTCTTGTTAACTGGGTTGAGTCTCGTTTGGCCCGAAACGGATCCAGATGAGCTAGAACTGGAGCTCGTTGTCGTTGTAGTGGTCGTACTAGTTGCAGTGAGTCCACTCGGGCGAGTTCGCAGCGGCGAAACGGGCGAACCCAGATCGAGTTCTCGAAAATCGGGCTTGTTGGCCTCGCAGCTCAATGCGTCATCACAGAAGGAGAGATTATGAAACCCTAACTCGGTAATGTTGGTGGCGGTGGTGGTGGTGTTGTTATTTTTGCCAGAATGCGACATTATGAATTTAGTTGTTTTGTTTCTTCGTTTTTCCCAGTAACCAAACAAGAAAAACGAAAACAGGGGAAAGCACTTATAATATCAATTATTCTCCAATCCTCTCCTTCTTTCTTCTCCTCTCCCCCCTCTCTCAGCAGCAATGTGTGTAAATGGAACTCAACAGAAGCGAGTGTTGCTTTGAAGAAGACATGAGAAAGGAAAGAGAGAAAGAGATGGGGATCTCGTGATATAAAAAGAAGGAAGCAAAGAATGAATGTGAAGCTTTGAGAGCGAGAGAGTTTTTTTTTCTTTTAGAGAGAGAGAGAGAATGGGGTTTTGACACTGAGGAGAGAAGAAAGAGAAAGAAGAGAAGAAATGAAATGAAAGAACCTTTTATTTTTTTTTTTTAATTTATCTATTTATTTTCTCTTTTCATTCACCTGCTGCCAGCTGCCTCACGAGACAGATTTCATTTCATTTCCCTTCTCTTCTCTCTCATCTTCTGATTTCTCTATTCGCTTTTGTTTTTTATAAACACAATTTTAATTTTTAGTGGCAATAAACAAAGTTTTATTGAAATTAATTATTTTATTTTATTTTTTGTTCTTTTGTGATTTGCATTAAGAAGAAGGGCCACCGGTTTGGGTTGCTTTGCTTGGACACACTTCTCCCTATCTAATATTCTCTCTCGCTTAAATGTCTATAAAATTGGCTTTACTTGATGCATTGTTTTTATGTAATTACAATGCCCACCCTCTATCTATGGAAATTGCATACACTCGCGGCTTTTTTTTTGTGTCAATTCTTATTCATATCTAGATTTTGGTTTTGACTTTTTATGAAATTTTCCTTTTTACTATTATATTGTTACTAGAGAGTATTAAATTTGAAATGCTTTGAATTTTCCTTTCCAATGATTATATTAAATTCTTAATTGCAAAGACCATTTATGAAGTCTGTTTCCATTTGGAATCCAATGCTCTTAATTAATATTTAATTTAATAATTACATAAAAATATTCAGAACTGTCAAAAAAAATATGGCATAATAAAAATAAAAATGAATCAATATTGATCAATATAATTTTTCTCCTCCATTGATGCATCAAAGGTACAAATTTGTAAAAATAAAAACTTGTACTTGTTTTAGAAGAAGTAGAAAAATAGCAAATGCATTATCACATGTCAAATTGACTAATTTACAAAGGAAGTTAAATCGTGCATAAAAAATTAAAAAAAAATAAACATAAGACTACCACTCCATTAATTATAAAATACTCTTAAAAATTGAAATGAAAAATCCCTTCATCATTAAAGTCTAATGTTCTCTTCAATTACTGAATAGAAATATTTCATTGAAAGTGAAAAAATAATTATAATTTACGTACTATCGTCTAAGATTTGAATAGAGAAGATCTCATATCTAAAATCTAATGGCTTTCTTCAAGAACAAATTATCACTAAAATGAACTGATAATAGTAAAACTATAAAATGAATGCACACACACAAAATCATCCTTGGTAGGATAAGAAAAGTTCTCATATTGTAAGATCAACTACACAAAAAAAATATCTTCTTTTATCAATGATTAATCATAAACCTAACACAAAAATTATTGTCACAATACCATCAGAGTTGTATGTCAAAGGCATAATCATTGCCGGCACGGAATCATCTCGAATTACACAAATATGCAATATTATCGAGAGATCGCGTATTTATATCAGTATTCACACACACATATATAAATTAACAAATCCAATTTTAAGTGCAAGTTGATTTGAACCCATTAGCATATGTGGAGAGTATTTAATTTTCAGTATACTATACTTAAAAAGATGAACAAATTAAATTGCAATTTGAAGGAAATAGCCAAATATTTTATTTTAAAAAATGGGATATGAAGACTCAGAACAACAATTTCAACAAAAAAAACAAAAGAAGCTGTAAGGTGGACGCGCGAGAATGCGCGTGAAAGAAATAAAAAATTGGACGATTTCTAATTTTCGCAGTAGAGAAAGTGATTAAATAGCGAAGTGCGTAGGTTAAAGAGACGTGCGCAGCGTAGGAGAGTTCATGTTAGACTTTTCACCTCTGAATGAATGAATAATTACTGCGTTCGTGCACGCTTTCACAGAAGCCACGTGTCAATCAAACAAGAGTTGATGAATCTAATAAATTTACCGTTTGGACACTATCAAGAGAAGTCACTTGAAATGCGAACGACTCTTGTACTTTGTTATGCTACTCGTGGAACCCCCTCACTCCAATTGAAAACTTACTGTTCTCTCCCCCCCCCCCCCCCCCCCTCTTTTTTTTTTTTAAATCAACATTATATAAAATGTGTGGATTAACCTCAGTCTTTAATATTAAATATCAATGGTTGTTAGTTGTTACCATTATTAATTATTAGATATGGCATTTGTATTTACTAATTATTGTATGATTTAATCTCTATCGTTAAAAATCTACTATTCGATGATCTGAAAATTTTGTAACAATCTGTGTAAAAAATATGATGTCATAAAATTAAAATTTATGAGTATATTATACCTTGCAACTTGGACACTTTAGAATGGTTAAATTTTATTATTTCTTTTTGTAATTTTGGACGGTCTCATACTGCCTCATAATTTGACCCAAATATACATAATTAAAATGTGCAAGTAATTTATTTAATAAAATTTTTTATGTGTACTACTATTACTATTATCCTAGATTCCTGCACTTTCTAGCACAAAATTAAAAGAACCACCACCCAAAATCAACAACATTTAATACCTCTCATTTCTTGATCGGTGTCTCCAAGGTCCTAATTATCCTTCATCTACGCCATTGTTTACGAAAATGCTTCAAACACAAATCCAATTGCTTCAAAAGAGCTCCAGAGTATTTTTGTTGTATATAAAATTTCGATGAAATGAATTTGGAGTTCATTACTTCAAAAAAAATATTCGTAAAGCGTGATGTCGAATTACCATTATTCACAAGAATGCAACAACATTTGATATAACTAATATTTAAATAAATTTTAATGGAATTATCAAATTGATGCGTAAAATATTTCTTAATTTTTAATATCTTAATGCAAGTAAATTTAAATTTCAAATATCTTATACTGTCCACAAAAAAAAATTATTAATAGAACCAACCAACACTTAATTATTACTTTTTATTAAAAAAATATTTATAAAATAATAATGAAGTCTTCCATTCACATTTATATTATAGAAGAGTTTACTTTTACGGTTTAGTGTCAAAATACTCGAATGTCATTTACTAGAATTGTAGAAAAATGTCAACAACTTAATGCAACGAATGGGAAATGGCATTATAGCATATACGGCGTACAATAAGGGGTATTTTAGTGAATTTATATGAACTCACGACAGGAGTAGCTGGCCATGTGCAGGTACAGTAGTGTGCCAGCTGGCCCATTCAGAGGAAGCCTCAAGAGTGACAGTGGCGTCCAGCTAAGCGTTTAACGGCGAAATCCAAACGCCGTCAAGGGATTGCCCGGCATATTCACATAAACGGTGAAGATTCGCCTTTAACGGACGTCAAAGAGATTGTGACAGCGGAGGGGGAGACCAGCCTTCGGTTGTGGCAGCAGAGTAGTGGGGAGAATGATGACTCAGGCGAGGCGATCTACTTCGTAGGCCAGGTAAGCAAAAGCAGAGAGATGGGCCAGAATCATGCTGTGTGATGCGGTGCACCGTAAACTTTGGTGTACGTAGCAAGAATATTCCACGTGGCAATTTCGTTGATGTGAGGTGGGCACGAATGGACCCTTTTTGTTTTTTTGCTTTTTGTTTTATTGGAATCTTTCGTTATCAGGGACAGTTTTAGTCCGAAAATGAAAGTGAGACTAGGCGAATAATTTTTCAAATACGGATATCTAATTATATTAAAATTACCATGAGTTAAAAAATAAAATAATATAATATATATATATTCTTTTTGTGTGTTTTATCAAGAATTCCTAATTAAAAACCCACTCCCAGTTGTATATGTAGTTTATTTATTTATTTTTAAATGAAATCAGAAATTTTATTCACTGATGGAACGAGATTACAAAGAATTTAGAAATTCAATTGAAAAATCTTTTAATTAAATTATCGAATCACGAATCTTTAATGAAAATTCGGTCATAATATGAGTTGTTTGATCAATACATTTAAAAATATGTGTAATCCAAAATGTATCCTGTTAATTACTACTCTGTTAATTAACCAAGCAAATGACGTTCAAACAATCACATTGTTTGACTTTTCACATTCGGTGTTAGATTTTTTTTTTTCCAACGAATGCGCATTTAATTAAGAAAATCAAACGGGCAGATTCTCATTCCTAGTCAATAATATATTAACGGTGCAATCTGAATATTTCCACCACCGCGCATGCATGTGAACAGAAAATGGCTTATCATTCAGATATTGGGTAGTGTTAAAGAGGAAACAATTAATTTAAACGTGATATTATCATTATTATTATTAAGAAACCAAGCCTCTGGGCAATTGGCATAGCATCTCTTTTTGACTCTAAAACAAATAATTCAAAACAAGCAGCGCCGATCCAATGGCTTTTGGAACCTCTTGAGACCCCTTCAACGTTGCACGGTCAAGAACCAGCCACCTTGATCTGCAACCCGAATAAAAATATCTAAAAAACTCCAACAATATTTAATTTCTCACCGATCACCATCGTGTATGTATTCAGGGTACGTAGTAAATGGAATCCAATATAAATTTATTATTAGCCATCGTTTTTTGTTCATGGCTTTGCTTGAATTCTACAGTTGGTATCTTTTTGAATTGTTTATATTATGTATATATATATATATAGAGAGAGAGAGAGAGAGAGTGTGTGTAAACTTATATCACAATTAATCAAGTACCAACGTCGTGATTCCTTTCTTATGTTGACCCTCAACAACTTGATTTAAACCCTATGGGCAGTCTTTGTTTTATGCCATGCTACGAATGTCTTATGCTGACTCTGTTGTGGCAAAAATCTTCCTTTCTTCTTTAAGTCGATCTTTAAGTCGGCTAGTCTTGCTCTTTCGAAATTTTGAATTATTAATTTATTGGCAATAGACCGAAGTACCTCGGGACCTTCTAGCTCACCCACTGCTATTTTAAAGAGAATTTAAATTCTCTAATAATTTGATTTTTTATCTGATTAAACACACTTATACGATTGATAGTTTATAAATAAGAAAATAATGAATAAATAAATCTTGACTGTATATAAATAAAAGTGCATATGTAACAAAAAAATCCTTCAATATTAAAATATGATCAGGATCATTATTCTTTTAAAGGGCGAACAATTCAATCTTTGAAACATACTACAACACCAATAGTCAATTTTCCAATTAACTATCTTACTTTTAAAAATTACTCAAAAAGACTTTATTGCACATATGTTTCTATTAAAATTTTTACTTAGTTATTCTTTATTTTTCACCCGTTGCATCCGAGATTTAGTTGAATTTTAACTTATATAAGACATTATTATAATTTTATCTTTAAAAAAAAGTTAGATTTAACAGCGATTGAAGTAATTAATGACGGCCACAAAAGTATATTTTAAATAATTTTGTTTTAAAAAAATACCGAGGCTAATTAAAATTAATTAACTCAAAACTATTGAGAATAGAAAGCATCACCCTTAGTTTAAGGTACTAGGCATCCCGACAAGGGAAAGGGCCTGCTGCTGGAACACTGGGTGGGGTCTCGTATACGAGTGAGAGTTGTTTGTGTAGAAGCAAAAGCGTGAGGACCCATCGAATTTCTATTCGGGCAAAGACACATTTCTTTTACTTTAAGTTTAAGTATGTTGTTTAATCACGTCTTAAATTATTTGCCTTTTTCTTTTTTCCTCATTCTTTTAAAAGGTCAAAAAAATTAATAAAGCCGCTTGAAAGTTCGATGCTAATATTTAGCTTATTAACACTTAAAATTTTAATTTCTTTCAGAACAAGTAAACACAGATCTCCTGCAGAAGAAACACTGGTGCTGAAGCGGATGGTGTTGTTAGTATCCCTCGTAGCCACATGACCTCCCACCAAATATATATGAATAGTATAAAATTTGAACATTATTATGGGGAAAGTAGAATGCTTTTCTCCTTGTTTTTTTTTTCTTTTAAAAAAGAACATAAAGAAGAGAATATGGACCACATATAGAGGACTTTTGAGTTTCAAATGAAAAGTATAAAACAGTTTGATTATAGCTATAAGCAGATTAGAAGAACTGGGGTTACTTCGTTTCCTCGGAAGAAGAACAGAATCAGTTTTTCTTAAGCATGTAAATTACATGTTCTAGGGAAAGTTCTCTGTACTATGCCAAAAGATCAAAAAATGCGATTAAATTAATTACAACACTTAGTTTCTATCAATTCGCCATTAATTTGATATTATATTACTTGTAATTCAATGCATACATAGAAGCAAAGGCATCTTTGCAATATATAAATCTCGTATTCTATTTTTAGCATGTCCACTAACTGAGTGTTTGATTAGCACTCATAAACACAAACGGACACAAATTTTTAAACATATATTAAAAGTTTGATTTCTTTAATTTTTGGGTCGGTGAAATATACAAATTAATTACCTCACCAGCAAGGAACTTGTGTTTGACCCCATTTCCTCTCTCTCTCTCTTTTTCAAATTTTAGGTACTAAAATCCGAGTGATTTTACATTACTTCTATTTATTTTTTATTATTTTATATTCTCATCCAACTAATAAATTTATATTACATTAATTTATATAAAATAAATTTATAATAAGAGTTTAAACCTCTATTTTTATTCTTAAAATCAACATTAAATACATTATTTCCTTGGTAATTGCAATTTTACAAGAAAGGCCTAAGAGTAGTTTAAGCTCTAATACTTCTCGGCTCCACTTTTTTTTTCCCTCTTTTTTCCGGTGTAAGTGATATGATTAATAAAAAAAGCTCTTGGTGGCCAATTAGACTTTTATCATATAATACTAATATACCATGGGGAAACATTATTTGATTAAAAAAAATTATAGGAAAGACCATATCATAATATTTAAATCCTAATAAAAAATGTTCATAACTGTAGTGCTCTTAACACTACACGAATGGGTTTTCTACCCACTTAATTAATTTGTTAATTTGAGCTATTTGATCTTTTTGTTAGGTGAAATGGATATTAGTTATTATTAACTAGCAACAGAAACCTAATCCGCATACTTAATTTTATAGATTAAACTCTTTATTCCAAGTGTCTTTCGAGAGCTTTATTTTATAAACGATGATTGAAATATGGATATTTTTATTCTAAAAAAAGAGTTGGGTTAGGTAGAACCATTGATTTGGTATAATATTTTCATAATTATTTGCTTTTTTGATGCTTAATGCACGCATGAGATCATCATATGGAAATGGATAGTTGGTGCGGTTATGAAGTTAGATTTGTTAATTCTAGGTGATAATAATTATGTAAAGTTAATTTATTAATCATTCAATTTTGGCTCAATTGAATCAAGGCTCAAGAGTCAAAACCATGAATACAAAATCATCGCTGGAGAGAATTTAAAGAAGCCTATATAGCATTCATGATTATCGTTGGATTCTGTCTGCCTTTCATGGCGACCAGAGGAGATTACTCAGCAATCAACAATATTGACTACAATTTTGGCTACAACTTAAAACCACATCATACTCTTTAGCGATCTTTATAATTCACAAGCTTAAAATTCTGCTAATTATTTGTCTTCATGATATAATTCTCTCCTCATCACGTAAGTTTCTAACTAAACAAATAAGAATGTGTGATTTTTTTCTTAACAAAATAAAAATTAACAAAGGAATCGTAATTTTGACTATGTATAGCGTATAATATACATGTGGGACAAGATTTATAAAAATTATTATATAATTTTAAAATTTCAACCTTAAAAAAAATTTCTGATGTAGCACCTATAGTTTTAAAATGTGTCATCTTATCCTCAATGTCTGTATACTCTTTTTTTATCTTAATTATAAAACATGTCTTTTTATAGTGTTTAACCCTATAATTTTTAATTTTGACTCTGTCTCTATTTAACAATTGTTTACCTTTGAGTTACAAGCCCAAGATTATTATGAATACAACGAAAAACCAACAATAAATTAATTTACCGGTAAGTGGAAAAACTAATTGCACTATTTCTTTCTCATTTTGATCTTAATCTTTCTGAAACCCTACATCATTATTTTCAAGCCGTCAGTGAGCATTGTGATGTGAGAACCCGAAATTATAATTATTAATAATATTTACTTCGCAAAGTAGAGTCGAGAATCGAAATCGAAATCAAAATTGTCGAGCCCACCTCAATTTGGAAATGAAAAACTAGAGATTGATTCCCAAGGGTGGTGATGTAAATGAGTCTCCCATTCCTAGTTGCCTCCTTATCCCCAAATAAAAAACCCATTTTGTCTTCAGTTCAATAAGAAATTATTATAATGAATTAATGTATTAACATATTATTATAACTAATTAATTAACATAATAATAATAATTATTAGTTAATTTATTAATCTATTATTAACAATAATTAATAATAATAATAATTTTTGGATAAATAATCACAATAATTAAAATACAAAGTATTATAACAATAATTAATTGAGGACTTTTAGTAATTCGTAACAATCTAATTTATTTCGATTCTAATTCCAAAACAAAGTCATATTAATAGTAATATAGTTTATTTTGATTCCGATTCCCACATTTCAAGTAAATAACTTATTTTAATTCTCATTTTTTATTTTTATTCCAGCTGATTCTAATTCTTAATTATTTTGATTTCAACTTATTCTTATTTTTATTTAATAATTGCACCATTATTGTAAGAGGTTTTGGGAAGCAAGTACAAAGCATTGCTCTTTGTATAAATCAATAATCTTGAAATATTAGTTGCACCATGAAATCAATACGAGACGTGCACAAAACACACTTCATAGCACAAAATATACAATGATTAATTCTCATTTTTTTTAAAAAAAGTCGCCAATATGATGGTTTCTGTTCTGATGACCTCTTTACAAAATGGGCATCACGTGCCTCTTTCTCCTCATTTCTCTCAATCACCATGCTTATTTTACATATGAAAGAGAGTAAGAACTTGCACATGAACTCTGAAAATTATGAATTATTTAGAACATGGACTCAAAGACTAACTTTAATAAAACAAAACAAAACAACTGCCAATTGGTTTAATTTATACCTTGGAAAGGGATAAATAGTTTCCTGGAATACATATATATTTATAAAATTTAACTCAAAATAACCAAACTTTGTTGCGAGGGATCTTTTAATAGAGTCCAGCTCAAGTCCCTACAGAAGAGGAAAAGAAATAATTGAAAAGGAGATAGACAAGCGGAAGCTCAGCTAATCGATAAAAACAAACTGGAGTGAGGTCATTGGACAAGTTTTCTGCCAAATGAACGAAACTCGTCAGCCTTTCTTTAAACAATTCTCGATCATCTCACTCTTTCTCTGTGTCTATGAGGAATCCAAGGTGCTAACTTTATCAGACACACAAAAAAGCTTACCTCATACATGCACCAACTTTTGCATGTTGTACCTGCATGCATGTTCTAATTATACATTATATTTCTCATCACAATGGACCCGTTAATAAAGTACCCTCTTAAATTAATACCTATATTTTCTTCCCCCCATATATATAATCAATAAGATTATACACTGCTATATATGGCTGCATTTTGTAGGATTAATTAGGATACGACTGAAGTAGATTGAATTAATGAATGTTTGATATAATTTATCAAATAATTATAAGTGTTTATTTAATTTTAAAAGTTCTTTTTAAAATTTTTGTTGTTTTTTAATCGTATTTTGAGTAGAATTTTTAGGAATTAAAGAAAAACTACGCTTAAATAAACTCTATTAGAAAAATTAGACTAAACGGAGTTCTAAAATATATTTACATTGTTTTTTGTTTCGTGGAATAAAATATTGGACTGGATTTTTTTTATAATCTTAGCAGAGATTATTTGCAAATAAATAGAAATTAATTAATTGTTTGGCATGATGGGATTTAAAATGATAGATTCTAGTGGACAGAGGCAGATCTCTCTCGAAGGTTACAAGTGCTAGTATGATAGTAATATGACCTGCTAATCTTTAAAAAAATACTTAAACGCATGTGAGATATTTAACTTTTAAAAAATAGTTTTTTTTTTAATGCTTTAGCCCTACAAATTTAATATTCTAACAAAATTTTCATCTGAATTTAACCTCCAAATACATTTTTTCAACTTCAACCCCTAAAATTTACTTTTATAAAATTCGGGCCCTCTAAAGTTTAATATTTTAAAGTTTGGCCCTCCAAAATTTTAGTCCTAGCACTATCATCGCCGATAGAGAAAAAATATGGAGAATGTTTAAGCTGAAAATGAGCTATTTTTCTGAAAATATTTTATTTTCTTCATTTTCTTAGAATTAATTGAAAAATTATAGCAATCCCTTACTTTTTCTATAATTTTTCATTTAATTATGATTCAAAATTATTTAATAAATTAAATAATTAAAGGTATTTATATTCCTAATATCAAATAATCACCAAGATAAAATAACAAGATCAACAAAAAAGTTGACATCCAAGGAGGTTTGGATGTGTTTTAAAACATGAGGAAATGATTTAGATAATTTTCTACTTAAATAAGCCAACCCCATAATTTGTAACCGTTGTAAAAAAGATACGAAAGATATATTCTCTAGTGCGATTTATTCTATAATATACTAAATAATGACCGTATAACATATAACATACTAATGTAAATTATAACTACATGTCAATTGAAACTAAATTTTAACAAATATGTAAAGCTGGATGAGGAATGGGACCAAAATGCAAAATGTGGAGGGCCAAAAACAAGCTGTGTGAAATGATGTAACACGAAAGACTGGAAGGAGTGGTTTTTGCTGCTTTATTTATGAGACATTGCAATCGATCGACTGATCCCTCCAAAATTGATCTGACACCCATCATTATTTCTGTCCCAAAATTTTCCTTAAAACTTTTG
Source organism: Citrus glauca (assembly GCA_029633175.1). Classification (NCBI taxonomy): domain Eukaryota; kingdom Viridiplantae; phylum Streptophyta; class Magnoliopsida; order Sapindales; family Rutaceae; genus Citrus; species Citrus glauca. The sequence continues at coordinate 16,855,693 of JAQOOD010000003.1, forward strand.
TGATCCGTACTTTTCTTTCCATCTAAGGTTCCTCACAAGCAGACATTCCAATTTTTGTAAGCTTTTTCTAGTTTCACTCACATGGCGTTTATAAAAAAAAAAAAAATTAAATTGTTTTCGGTTACTTCAATTTTAATCAATTTGCTAGAATTTATATTGCGTTGGCTTGGAATTTGAGAGGGATTATATCATATATTTTCCCAAATATTGGTGGGATTTTATATAATTTCTGAGGTGTGAAGGTAGAAGTCCTGCGTCTAATTGATGCTGATTTCTTAACTATTCTCAACAGACCTATAAGTTGTGTATAAAAATATATGAATTCAGACTCTCAATAGCCCACATATTTATTGGCCTGTCCGTGGAGTTGCATGCGCCAGACATACAAGGAAATGACACGGCCATACAATTAAAGTACAACTCAACCTTAGCTACTGCTATAACTACCTAGCTAACACATGGAATTTAAAAGGGGCTGGAGCTAACAGGCTGTGGCAATAAAGTGCTAGGCTTCTAGCTAGGGGTGCAAGATTGGGTGCACCCATTTCAAGGTAGCATAAATGTTGGCTTTTAGTGTTGAATGGTATTGGTCGAAAAGCAGACAAAAGGCACAGGGCTGCTAGCAGTCGCAGAAGATGAAGATGAAGATGAAGAGATGAAATGAAATGGCTGTCACAAAAGTACGCATGGTGATGGGTACGAAAACGATAGATCCTACATATAATCAAAACGATGATGATGATGATGATGATGATGAGAAATGAGAAAAGGCAGTAATGTCTGCGCATTATAATTTGATAGAAACCCCAAAGCTCTAGCATCTTGCTTTTGTCGAAAAGGAAGTCGCCCTTTAAATCATGGTTTGTTATCGTCCATTTTCATGTGGGCATCACGTGATCTCTTTCTGCTCTATGACAAATTTCCCTTATCCATCACCAATCCAGCACTATCTATTTAGATAGATAGATGAATGAGAGAGAACGCATTATTAGATATTATTATTATTATTATTTACTATTAGAAGGCCGTCAACCAAAAACCAATAATGCCCATTTTTGGTCACCGTGATGAAAAAGTCTTACATCAAATTTATCATATAACTCTATGTTCATGTGAACTCGTAGCTCCAGATATATTTTTAACCATTATCACCCCAAAATTTTAATTTAATACGTAGCTTCAAGTCTACTTTCAACTGTTGTGAGGTTTCTCTTATATTGCATTCTCATGCATATTTATATACTTAGCTTACTGTTAGCCCAAGGTAAGATTTCTACTTGACCCCTCAATTTTTTATATACTTGAGAATTAAAAAAAAATATTTTCAAAACTTCTTGTCGAACTTTATAAATGTTAGGTGTAGGAACTATACTAAAAATCTTCGTCGTATATAGTTTAGTCTTTTTGGCCTTTATTATGTGGGTCATGTTCAACTTTTGGCATTTGAATCATATATTTACGAATGAGTTTGATGCTGCTTGTGCATGAATTGGCTATGATATCATACTTTCTTATCCAAGAACTAAAATTACTCCCAAAATCTTGCGAGATTAATATTGCCTTGATAGTGTGGATGAATTAAATGTTGATAGAATTTTAAAAGTTAATTGCTAAATGAAATTATTTAATTCTACCAAAATAAAATTGGTTGGTCACACTCTTGCAACTCCATGATGATCTATGCATATACATCAAGGATGAGACTGACCTCCTCCTTTTGCAAACTATATATACAACTCTCAGTTTTCTACAAACATCTTTGATCTTTTCGAATGACTAAATTTTTTTGCATTAAAAAGCTAAAATCAGCTTCTGCCGTTTCTGAATTTTCTGTTTTGAATCTGGAACAGTGCAATGACAGCAAAAAAAACGAAGAAACCCCATAAAAAAATTATCAGAAAATAAGCATACAAGTTAAAGACAAATGTATATGTCACAAAGCCACGCACATTGAGGAAAATTCATCACCCTTTCCCCTTCACCAGAATCAAAATTTATCTTTTTTGCTAGATGCATTAATTTCTTTCCATCTTAACTATTGGTCTCATGTGATGAACACGGTGGTGCTGAACCCATGATGATTATTGGGTTATATAATAAAAACCTTATTAGTGTTTTTGTGTGTCCGTACACTTACACACTCGCAGTCACTGCTTAGATATATCAAACTTCGAGACATTCTAAGCTGCAGCTGCCTCTCTTCATGACTCGCACATGCCAAAGACAGAGACCATTGGAAATTGCAAAAAACCCTCATGTTTAACTCTATTTTTTTTAAATTCATTTTATTGGATTTAATTAGAAATTTTTAATCAATCTGTGGGCAGATGAGACGAGATCAGAGGTTTCAATAAGGACATAAAGGTTATATAAACATTGAATCATGCATGAACCGAGTATTTTATTAGTCATTGCAGAATCAATATGCTGTTCTTTGGCGACACAAATTTTGTTTTATTGAGAAAATTGAAGTGCCAACAAGAAGTAAGACGGTGGTTGTTATTACAAGTGTGACGGTCATTAATTTTCCTATGGTTAAAAATTTTATTGGTTATTCATCAAACAAGTGGTCACAATTTAGTTTGACATGCCTCAGTTAAATTTGAGTGCAGATAAATAAAATTAAAATTAATTTATTAATTGTGTTAAGTTTTAGATCAATCCAAATCCATTATTAATCTAAGTCACTAATCATATCATTAATTGCCACCCTTAAATACAGTAATTACTGATAGCCCAATTTAACAATTGACAGAGTGAATTTTCAGTAATCTTTTTTATTGGGGGAAAGAAAAAGGTTCCTATACATTACGGATGATTTAGGGACAAATAATACACCGAATTAGGTGTAGTTCTAACTTCTAAGCCCAAATTAGTGAATATTCATTACTATATTTTTCATGTTTTAAGATGCTTTGCCATTATATTACAAACACTTCAATTTTTTCATTGAATGCGGAAATAAATATATTGGCAATCAATATGGGTTGATCGTATGGTGGTTGTTGCTATCGTTTTCTAATAAGTGCTCACATGGACTGTATGAATATATGAATTATGAACTAAAGCACAAGAAACTAACCTATTTTATTTGAAAGGAATATTCTTTTGTAAACTGAAATTAGAAAACCTTCTCCACTGTCTAAAGTTTTAGAAACAAGCTTAATTTGAGAAGAATTAAAATTTGTTAAGGTTTCTCTTAATTAAATATTATTGTTGTGCCCTTAGTTATCACTGCATAAGTTTTTAGGTTAAGTGATTTCTCTAACATGGTATCAGAGTAAAAGTCTTAGATTCGATTCTCTTATTGTGCAAACTCTTTCAACAACTTCTTCAATTTTCTAATTCACCATGGGCTCTTGTCTTTCAAATCATCTACGAGTTTTGGTCTAAGATCACATTTCATACGACGAGAATTATTACTGTATCCTTATATATCAACATAAACTCTTAGATCAAGAGATTTCTCTAACCTTAAGAAACTTCTATGTAATGCGAGTATGCCACTGGCATACTTTTAAATGGTGTTAGGGGTTGGAAATGTTTAACTAATTTGATGCAGCTTGCATTTATAGTTGCCAATTAATGCTTCCATAAAAACTCGCCAAGTGGCCATTTATTTTTCTTTAAGTTTCTAATTAAATTGATATAAAGAAATTAATTTCATAATCAGGTAAAGCTTTAACAATCTATCAGAAATTCAATTATTTTTTTCTTTCAAATTAATTTCATAATCAGGTAAAGCTGTAACAATCTATCAGAAATTCAATTATTTTTTTTCTTTCAAATTCTAAAAATTTGAAAACTTCAACTCGAGTTGAAATCCCGACTAAAAAATTCTAACCAAAAAAAAAAATCTTTAGAGCAAAACTTGACATTTTAGTAAGGACGTCCAAACTCTAATGGTAACATATATTATTGTTCAATTATTAATTTACTTTTTGCAAAGATTTATACAATCAATATACTTGTCTTTCTTTAGAGTATTGGTTATACTAATTATTAAATGATTAAATATTTTTTAAGATAGATTAAATATGAATAATCAGTGGGATGGTTTTTTTTTTTTTTGTGAATTTCACTTTTCACTTGCCCATTATATATATATATATATATAAAGCCTTATCACTTTTGTTGGTACAGCAATTTTTTTTTTCCAACTAAGACGGATATCATAAAATAATTATTGAGCAATAAAATGGAAGAAAATGATTGCTTATAAATGGGCCAATTAGAAGGAGAATCATTTCGTAGGCCCATAATGGCATTAGCTTCCTTGACTTCGAGAACACTACTCTATATATATATTTTCTTGCACTATTGTGCCAATCATTTTAAGATCATAATAAGCTCCTTAATTAAATAAAGCAAAAATAAACTTCACTTCAACTACACTCTTTTTTCAATTTTTAATTTATTAAAGCTTAGTTGTAATCACTTCATAGCTCAAACTTTTAGGTTGGAAAACACTCCCACCAATGATTTCTTATTATTTGATTCTCAAATCCTCATAATTGGAAAATTTCTTATTATAAATTGTATTTGATCAAATACTTCCACTCTACCTTAAAATTTTTGTGACAACCATAAGCATATATAAAATATGAAATAAATTAATACGCTTAAGGTGTTATTGTTGTTATCAGTATTAATTGATTCAATTGATAAGATCTCTTTAAAATAACATAAACGATTTTAGAATAGATCCAATAAACTTTAGTCTACACATTAAATTATTTTTTTTCAACCAAGTAATTGATTTATTGTTTCAATTCTCTCAAGAACATTAGTGAGTTGTTGCAATTAGAATATAACACCTTATGTTAACATTTTTGAGTTCATGAATTGTCATTTAAATCTTCTAACAAATTCTTTTAAAGGACTTAGCCTTCAATTTTTTTCCCTTGCCCACCTCTGGGGAGAATTTGAACTTGAATGAAAGCACAAGGATAGTATGACTAACACACCTCCAATAATATTTTATATAAAGCAATAATGCTATGGATCTGATCTGAATGACAACAAATTTAATGCTAAATCTTGAGTTACTTAAAAACTAAATCTAGCTTGGATTTTGTGTATGGTGGGAACCAACATGACAAATGCAAATCCATAAGTAGTGGCATTCAAATATATCATAACAAAAATGACTTTTGTGTATGTCAACCACATGCATCGACAACTCTACATTATACTTAGTTAATCAGAACATGGGTAACCATAACATCAAATTCAATGAGAGAGAGAAAGAGAGAGATGTCTCACATGCCGGTTTTTGATAAAACCAAATTCTCCCACGGGATTGGCTGTTAAGTTTGACCTACAGTTTGCAATTTTTTTTCCTCAATTTATCTCTGTTCTAATTGTCTGTCTCTAATTCAAGTAGATCAATCCAGAGGGGAAGCTAAAATAATCTGTGTAGTGTTAGGATTTGAGTTGGGCAGCGGACAAAGAGGGCAGGTATCAACTGAGCATCTCACATGTCTACTAAAGATACTTCAAAAGTATTTGTATTGGTTGGATAAGGCTAAAGAATATATGGTAAATAAATAATAGTCTAGCATCAGAATATTAATAACCACCTTGATCTGGGTGTTACACTTTGTATATCAGCCAGAACTAATCTTTAACTGCATATTTAATCCAAATTTCTAATGGGCAAGTGTTAAGTTACATATAACTTACACCACTCATATGAACAGTAAGTGAGCCTCACACTATCCATTGTTTATGTGAGTTTCCTAATGTTCCAATCTTTAAGAGCAACCTTATACTATCACATTAAAAAAAAAAAAAAAGGGAGGCTGTTGTCCGTCATCTTAAGGCCTAAAATGTAGAGAAATCTGTCTTTTTAAATAAGAATTGACTCATCTGAACCTAAAATCTAAAAAGCTTCACTTCTTTTTTTTTTTTTTTGGTTTTTGGGTAATACTAAAACGCTTATAAAATGAGAAGAAATCTACAGATATTTATAAACAAGAATCTTGTAGAACTAATTTAGTTCAACTCTATTATGATACAATTCTGACTAATATATTCGAGAGGCCTATTTATTCTACTTACGGTTACGGGAGAGACGCCTAGCCGTACCTAGTCATGAGAGAGAATAGTTTTCCAACATTATGCCGAAGGCGAGGACCAAGGCCAGTTGCCATTGGGCTTTGAGCCCAGTAGTGGCTTCACCCTTTCCTGGGACTACTTGTTCCTATGCTGATGCTCAAGGTTTGGGCCTATACTGCACGGCCGGTGGTTCACCACGGATTGGGTTTTCATGGGCATTTGGGATTGTACACAAACTCAGTTGAAATTTATTAGAAATCCTTGTTTCGAATGCCAACAGAGTAATGGCATGTTGATGCTAAAAGCTTTTGGTGAACCGAACAAGGAGTGTACAATGTACATATCCAGATTTGGTTATGAGCCTTGTGATTGATTGATTTTTATTAGTTATTATTGTTATCATTTTGAAACAACTTTGCGACTGTTGGTTGGTATTGCAGAATTAGAAAGTAAACAAGTCTTGACAACATACCGTTGAGAATGATCAGACATTTTAAAATCTTTTAAAGCTGAGAACAGTTTACACCAACAAAGAATCCAAATCCTATATATGTTTCCAAATTGATGTACTATTGAGAATTAACAACGTACTAATACGAATGTTCGGACATTTTGAAATCTTTTAAAGCTGAGAATAGCTTACATCTATAAAGAATCCAAATCCTGTTTATTATTGATTTAAACCCAGAATATGATTAAACGAAAGGACTATGAACTTTCACCACCCTAATGCTGCTTACAAAGCTTCAGATGGGTACATACAATGAATCTTTAGAACCAAGTAACTCTATGCACCATTATTTATTTGTAAACTACTAGGCAAAAATTTTAACAACAATAATGTAATAAACAATAATTTTCAAGATTAGCTATTTTGTTGAAAAGAATACAGTTTACATGGGTATTTAAAAGTCAACCACCGGCATTCGTAAAATCTACAACCTAATGAAAGAAGCTGTGATGTAAAACTCCCGCTTGGGAAAAATAATCTCATGAAAAAATTGATATGTTACAAGGAAAGAGAGGGGTTTGGATGGAGTGGGGGCGGAATTGCAAGGGAATAGAATTGTATGAAGGTATGGCTAAATAAATGTACCTGATAGCAAAACAACAGCCTTCGAGAAGTGGGGTAGTTTGTGCAAGTACCTTTCGAAAATTTTAACAAAACTGGGAAAGATCTAGCAAAAATTTTCTAGTCATCAGACACCATTGTTGGGCTCTTAGAGCAGCTCTCCTGTTGATGAAGTTCCAGTAACCTCTTTTCCGGATTGCAGAGCCCTAGATAATGAGAGCAGTATTAGAGTAACATTTCCATCCAATTTTTTACAATTCAGCATTAAAATATCTTCATATAAAAAGAATCTGGAAAATCTATGCAAAGGATACAAATCCATTGACTATGCATGCAACATTTTGAAATGAGTCAATTATCGGATCAATAGCTTTTGAATGAAGCTGTTGTTAATGATGTAATAGATAAGCATGTTAAAGACACTAAATGCGCCTACTTTTATCATTTTCAGTAAACCACTTCCGCCTCATGTTGTATTGTAAATCATGTGCAATTCGTTGGCAAACATAAAGTTTTACCTGTAGTGATTGCCAGATACAAATTGCCATCACTCTGCTTTCATAAAGGCTTCAAAGACAGATAATTCAACTAAAATGCTATTCACTCTGTTGAATAGCTAAACAATTTTGTTGAATTTCATATTCTAGTGCACGGGTTGTTATGAAGTTGAGCGTCCGAAATTAATTTCCATGAGAAGGTAAGAAACCATACGTAGCATAGAACTTAATCCTATGGACCATTTCACCTCTATGTTTGTTTGGTTCAGATAAGCCACCAACCTGAACATTTGGGAATATCCCAGACAGCAATAAATGATGATGTACATTCCGATTGACACAGTTCTCTGTTATCTTCGTGGTTGACATTCATTGCAAGCATCCATGAACCAATTGTAACATCCTCATTGCTGAACATCCGAAAGCTGCAATACAAACAACATGGAAATCATCATAATCAAGGTAGAGACTTCAGAAGAACTATTTACTTTTAATCTCTATAGCCATCTTAAGTTAAGAAAGGAGCTCTTCAAATTCCTTGAGACATGTATCATGTAAGAGGATTGTTTCCTGTTCATCTTCCAACTTCTAAACTCCAAATTCCTTACCAGCCAAAAAGCTAATCTACCATACTTTGCAGATTTCATCCCGCATATTTTCTGCTTGGCAGAAACAAGGACGCAAGTTGGCCATGGGCCAGTAGTTTCATCCAGAAAGAGCAAAACTAACCATTCTAAGGAGATTCACCACAGGGTGTCCCCACCCCCACCTCCCTTATTTTGTTTTTAGTTTTTTTTTTTCATTTTTTAATCATCAAGTAGAAGGTCAAACTCTGCACAATGCTATCAGCGACTCACCAATTCAATGGAATTCTCTGAAGAGATGAGCTGTATCACAATTGTTGATAAATACAGCATCATAAAGAAAAATGAGAAAAAAACATTTGTTACAACCAGTGCATTTCGGGTGGTAGGTTGTGAGAAAGCAGACAAACCTGTTGTTCTTGAGAGCTACCAAACTTACAACAACATCTGCTGAAAGAGCATATAAAGGTCCATAAGCATGAAGGAAGTACTCTTTCCCAAGTAAATAGGACTGTGGTTCATACCTGCATGGATTTAGTAGATCTGATTAATTTAATTACTACTCCAGCCCAGTATCAAATTCAGAGACCATCCTATATGAAGCCCTTGTAATAACCCCATAGCTACTAATCAGAAGTTCAAGAAAAAATGTTTCAGGATTTATGATTCTGTCAGGATTATTTATCAAACATATTTAGACTATAGTTGGGTAACATAGCTTGTTGAGATCAAGTCATAGTTTTCTGGTTGCAAAATACTCATCAAAACTAAATCTGCTGCTATTTCAGCATTGATCTGAGTTTCATTCATGGTACGGTAATTTTTGAATCATAAAGTCTTATCCTAGGCCCAAAATTATATCTGCCAGTATTTCCCATGGTTAACAGCTTTAATATCAGCAAGTGATTGAATCAATTTTAAATTCAAAATCATGATGACTACATATATGCGTTTACATTCATTAAGACGAGCTCCAATAAACTCCTTTTATACCCAATTGCTTTGAACTGTTTGATTAAAGACATTGACAACTGAACTGACAATTCCATTTCATTTGAATTTATTATTTAACTAAACCAAGGAATTTGCATCAATGGAAGAGAAATAATCACCAGAAACACCAAGCAAGAAAGAAACAAAGAAAAAAGTTAAATAAATAATGTGCCAGAAATGAATAGCTTAGTACCAACCATTTGAGATGGGGATCGGTAAATACTGGACCCTTCTTCATGCATCCAAGATAAGTCTGAGAGTGAGGACGTTCTTTTGCCAAAAGCAGTGACAAGCGGTCTGTGGTTACATAAGCAGGAAAGCAATGTCATGAGAAGAAACTTCGAGTAAAAGTGAGAGGAGAAATGAAATAACTTTTCTAAATCTACTCTTCTTCAGGTGCGATCATGTACCGAGTATAAATAAAAATTTTATAAATTTAATCACCTGGTCTCAAGTATACGTCATCATCAGCTTTGACATAAAACTCAGAATCATAGAGTGCATAAGCCGCTTTGAAGAATGCTAACCTGTAATAAGGACCCATATAAGAATGATTTTAATACTACCCTTTTCTTAAAGTAACATCAACAAATTTACTGTCACCACTAACGTTTTGTATGGTAGCTTACTATACTCCTCCTCGATATCTAACAAAATGAAATCATCGTATTCTGCAACCTCCTTTCTGAGCTCTGCCATCTTGGACTGATCATTGGTTCTTCCAATAATAAACCTGAAAGCCAAACCAGTAGCTTCTTCCAACCTGCAAAGGCACATTTCATCTAAATTAAATCTTTATGGCAAAATGCAAGACATAAACATGTAATAAATAAACAATCTACAAATTCTAATAACAATTATTAAGAGTATGAGTACTAGAATATCCAGATCAAATTAGACTGATAATTTTGACACAGTAAAAATTCTAAAAAATTAACGATTACTACATATTATCTCCCCCCCCCCAAAAAAAATCAGATAATTACTAGAATATTCTTATCAATATTTCCTTTTACCACATCCAAATTATTCGGATAAATTTGGATAAGTGTAAAAATTTCTAAATAATTAGTCAGATAATTACAAGAATATCTAGCTCATAAAATGTTTCTAAAAATATCTAGTACATATTTCATTTCTAAAAAAAATAATAATAAATAAATCAAATAAATTAAATTAAACCAAAGGTGAGAAGATCCGTTACTGTTGGAGGCCTTGGTGATCAGAAGGCATCCACGTCATCCTTAACGATCTTCGTCGACCACCTGACCCGAACCCGGTTTGAATCCCGACAAAGCCCATAACTTTATGCCTCTTGATATTATTATTATTATTATTATTGTCGTCGTCTTGACTCCCACTAACTCCATTACTGCCCTCGCCGTGGTTGTCCCAGACGACTCTGACCGATGTCGGGTTGAAGTTAGAGCAGCGGTGGGCGCCGCGGCCGGCGTAGAGAAATGCGGAGACGCCGAGGACGAATCCGGCGATGCCGATGATGAGGCAGGAGAAGATCAGGAACGTCGATTTGCGAGGGGACGGCGACGCGGCTGATCGCGCGTAGAAGAATTTGGGAGACGAAGGCATTGTATTGTATCGGCGTATCTGGTTAAGTTAGTTAAGTTGTTGGGTGAAGAAGAGAAGCATAAGCAGAGAAGAAGAAGAAGAAGAAGAAGAAATTTGAGCTCATTGTTTTGAGTGTAAGAGAAGCCAAAATTAAATCAAATGTTGTCGGTTTCCATAAAGCTGCTTTCGGTTTCTATATGCTTCAGTGATTATTTTAGAAACCATTTACTCATTTTTGGTTTATTAATAAGTAATTATAAGAAATAATTTCTTATATCTCATTGTGATTTTTTAATCAAATATTAAATTACGAAACCATTTTAACCATTTTTAGATTAAATTTTACTAATGCTTAAATCAGCTCTAATCTCAAAACCATTATGACATGGGAAGACTTACTAATTTTTTTCCCATGTCATATATATATATGACCATGAAGAAAATGAAACCTATCGGAGGGTGGAGGAGAAAGAGACATTTCAACCAACGAGGTAAGGACAACTATAAATATTTGGGATATTATCATTTTTCTATCTAATTTTTTCTTATCAAATCAGTACTATTATTTGATAAAAATTGTATTTAATCATCAAATGTTTATGCAATTAAAAATTTATTGATACAATAAGATTACTTAAGAAATTTTACATTAAATTCAACGTGCACCGTCTAATTGTAAAATAGACATTATTTTTTGTCCGTAAGAATTTTTTCGACATATCTATTCACTACTAAAATTTTCTAAAAATTATATTTTACTGTCTAATGTTAAAGCTATTGTCACTTTATCACCAAAATATTAACAAAGTGAAAAATTTGTTGATATCATAAGGCATTTACGGAATTTCATGTTGAAGGCAAAACGTTAACATAATTTTTGAATGATGAAGTGATAATTTTGGAATATTTGAATGCCATTGTAGTGTTTGAAATAACTTAGGGTTACTAATGCTATCAAAATTGAAGTGTTTGACTTGTATTACTTGGACTGCATGTTTATATAATAAAAAAAAGTAGCCATTTTTTTTTTCATATAACTGCTACTTTTCTAAGATAATTTCCCTCATATAAGTTTTTTCTTTTCAAATAAAAAAAATCATATTGTATACTTCAGGTTAAATATTTAATTAATTTTAAAGTTTTAGTAGTAAAGTGATAACAACCTAAATATTAGATGATAAAATATAATTTTAAGAAAATTTTGATATTGAATTAATATTTGATGGACAAATGATAAAATTTTCTTCTTTGTAATTTTTTTTTCAACGGATGAAATCATCTTTTATACTCTAGGGCAAAATCAACGTTTAACCCATATTTCATTCAATATTTACTTATTTTTAATAGAAAAGTAGTAAAGTACATTTAAACATATAGTGGTAAAATATAATTTTCATCAAACCACAATACTGACTTGATGTGCTAAAAAAATTTGGAAAAAATGATGATATCGTTAAAAATTTAAGAGAAACTTTTTATGACTTTTAAAATTTCATAATTTGCTTTTTAAAAAAATACGTGAAATTGCAACGTTTTATCCTTCAATAATTTTTGTAAGAGAAAAGGTCCATTCCACCCCTGAGCAAGTACGGTGTCCATCCAACTCAATCTGACCATTTAACCGTGTCTAGCAACAAAGTTGGAGTTATAGGCATCATAATTTTGGGCGGGCAGTCTCTCTTCACAGGTGCTCTCCTCTCCGTGAGAAAACCATGAATGAGAGGAAAAAAGAGTCTTTATGGTTCATATAGCCACTCTTTGACAGGTGTGGTTTTTTAGTTCTTGTAGTATTGGCCTCAACTTATTCTGAGGTTGGTAGTGAGAGTTATTAAAAGACTGAAGTTCATTAATCACAGGGATTGTTGTAGGAAAACTCTTAGAAGTTCATTATTGGAGTAGGTGTGAACTAGCCAGGTATGGATACAGATGAGTTAATTTGCAAATGCAAAACTATTTCTATTAAAGGAGATCGGCCGAGTAAAATATCACTCATGGGTAGAAAGAGTGCTAGAGGTGAACAAATAGGTGCTTGCTGTGTGGTGGGCAAGATTATGCACCAAAGATGAGTAAATCTAGAAGGTCTCAGATCTGCTATGTTACAGATATGGAGAACAAATAAAGAAGTGAGGATATCGAGTTTGGGAAGTAACATATTCACTTTCAAGTTTGCTGTAGAGGCTGATAAAAAGAGAGTCATGGGAGGAGGGCCCCAGCATTTTGATAGGGCTTTAATAGTGTTAACGAAACCAAAAGGCATTGGAGACATAACCAACCTGTCATTCACTCACACATCATTTTGGGTACATCTTCGTAATATGCCAATTACATGGATGCACAGAGATATGGTCCAAGAACTGGGAGAGTATATTAGTTCAATGGAAGAAATAAATACGGATGAAGAGGGGAACTGTATTGGGGAGATAGTAAGGCTTCGAATTTTGGTGGACATCATTAAACCACTTCAGAAAATCCTGGAAGTGGAAATAGAAGATGAAGGCAGCATCCCAATCCTAATTCTGTATGAAAGGCTACTGGATTTTTGTTTTTGTTGTGGGCTCATAGGGCATCAATATAAAGAATGCATAGAGTATAAAGGGCAACCCAAGGAAGATCTCCCTTACGACTACTGGATGAAAGCTGCAACACGAGCTGAAAAAATAAAGCAGAATCGCCGAAATAGATGGCACCGAGAACAGAACCACGTCAAGAAGAGAGATGGTGCTTCAAATACCCAAAGTCAACAGAAAATGCAAAATAGTCAACAACACCCGGGAACTAAAAATAGATATGAATCTGAATCTAATCTTCTCAAAGCGGGTGAACCTTTAAACCCAACAATCCATAAAAAAAATGACAGAGTAGATGGGGAAAGAAGCTGGGAATTCGAGGAGACAACTAAAGCTAGCTGTAGAAGTTACATAAGTTGACATAGTAGAGCAAGACATGAAATTAATCATAAAAGAAGGAAAAGAAAATAGCGGGAAAAAGAAGTCAAAAACTCAACCAAAGAGCACAACACAGGCAAAATAAGCTCTGAAGAGGGAGTGGACAATAGGCTAGTAGCGAGCCAAATTAAGCCCAAACGTAGAAAGTGGAAACTACAGGCTAGGGAAATAATCAGTACTAGTGGAGCAAAACAGGGACGGGGAGCTTTTAAATGGCAGAGAGAAGCAATTTATTAGAGGAGCCCAGACCGTAAAAAAAAAAGATTAGCTAGCTCAATGGCAGCAACAGCCATACACTTGCACTGTAGCTCACCCTTGGCAAAGATCAAATTGAGCTGGGAAAATGCAAACACAGAAAAGCAAGATGTCACAACTTTAAAGACTTATTGGCGGAGGCTGGTGGCCAGCCCCGCAGCCCCGTCGAGAACTATAAGGCTTCTCAGCTGGAATGTCCGAGGAATGGGGAATGACCAGATGTTCTTAGCACTCAAAACCATTCTTCAAATGCACAAACCTCAAGTTTTTTTCTTATGTGAAACCAAGTTGATGTCGATGCAAATGAGAAAAGTTGGCAAATTATTGAAGCTTGATGGATGCTTTGCAGTTAGCAGTAAAGGGAGAAGCGGAGGAATAACTCTGATGTAGAGCTCAGAAATCACAATCAACATTACCTCTTTCAGCAGTCACCATATAGACGCTGAAGTGCAAACTGAGCGAGGGAAATGGGTGAGGTGTATAGGAATTTGCGGACATCCAGAGGTAGATAAAAAAAGGCATACTTAGACTTTACTCCGAAGGCTTGCAGGTTTATCTTCCACTACTTGACTCTACTTTGGTGATTTTAATGAAATTCTTCACTTGCATGAAAAAAATGGAGGCAATGATAAAGACCCAAATGCTATCAACGGGTTTAGGAAGGCCATTCAGGATTGTAATTTGATTGATATGGGGAGCAATTGTTGTTCTTACACTTGGTCTAATAGGAGATTCGGGTCAAGTTTCATTGAGGAGAAATTACGTAGATTCTTTTACAGTAAAGACTGGACAAATCATTTCCACGATGCAATGGCAACAAATCTTGGAAGTTGGAGCTCCAACCATAATCCCATCTTAATGGAAGTTCAGGAAAGAAGTAATAAGTTGAACTATAAAAGAAGAAATTTTTCGAGAACCTATTATGAAGATATATAGAGTCCCTACAAAGCATGTAAGGAAATTATCAAAGTGGAGTGGTCTTGCAATGAAATTACCAAGTTCTTTCATTCAAAAGCATCATTAAGGAAACGAAAGAATAAGATATGGGGCATCGAAAATTAGATTGAAGATGATGAAGAAGTGGAAAGGCAAATTTGTAGATACTTCGCAAATTTATTTTCTTCCTTGAATCCAATTCAAGATCAATTAGAAACTGCTTTAAAGGGGTTAAATCCAAAAGTTAGTACTGCAATGAATGATGAGCTTGATCAACCATTTACAGAGGAGGAGGTAACAGAGGCCTTAGTTCAAATGTGCCCCACTAAAGTCTCGGGATCGGACAAATTACATGCTGTTTTCTTTCAAAGGCATTGGCAATCAGTCAAAACAGGAGTTGTCAACACTTTTTTGCATATTCTCAACGAGAAAGTTACCATTACTCCATTAAATCGCACATACATTGCTCTAATTCTGAAAATAGGCAAGCCTAGAAAAGTTACTGATTTCAGACCCATTAGTCTATGCAATGT
Source organism: Citrus glauca (assembly GCA_029633175.1). Taxonomy (NCBI): domain Eukaryota; kingdom Viridiplantae; phylum Streptophyta; class Magnoliopsida; order Sapindales; family Rutaceae; genus Citrus; species Citrus glauca. The sequence goes on from JAQOOD010000003.1 coordinate 16,871,134, forward strand.
CATTTATAGGATTATTACAAAAGTCATAACTAATCGATTGAAAAATATTCTTCAGCATGTTATCTCTCCAGCACAAAGTGCTTTCATTTCCAATAAATTAATCACTAACAATATCATTATTGGGCATGAATGTTTGCATAAAATCAGACATAGCAAAGGGAAAATGAATAGGTTAATGGCATTAAAGCTTGATATAAGCAAAGTCTATGATCAAGTGGAGTGAAAATTTTTAGAGAAAACAATGTTGAAACTAGGCTTTTCTAATAAGTGGGTAGAGCTGATATAATGGGTTGCATAACCACAACATCTTTCTCAGTCCTTATCAATGGTGTGCCGAGGGGTCTAATTCAACCTCAAAGAAGGCTAAGACAAGGGTGCCCTCTCTCCCCATATTTGTTCATATTGTGTGCATAGGCTTTTTCAAATCTAATGATGCAAGCTAAAAGTCAGAGGTTGATACATGGGCTGAAATTCGGCAACAATATCTCCATTTCTCATCTTTTGTTTGCTGATGACAGTCTCATTTTTGCAAGAGCTTCAAAGGAGGATTGTATGCATCTCAAAGGAATTTTTTATTGCTATGCTACGGCTTCCGGGCAAATTTTTAATTTCAACAATTCATCAATGTTTTTCAGCCATAATGTGAAAGATGATCAAAGTTCGACCATTAAGAACTTATTCAAGCTCAAGGTGGTTTCAAAGCACGAGAAGTACTTGGGGCTGCCTTCTATTATTGTGAGAAAAAAGAAATCTTTCTTCATTGAGATAAAGCTCAAGATCCTGAGTAAAATATCAAGTTGGGAGCATAAATACTTTTCGAGTGGGGGGTAAAGAAGTGCTCATCAAAGCAATAGCACAAGCGGTGCCAGCCTATGCCATGAGTGTCTTCAAATTACCAGTAGGCACTTGTAATGACATCCAGAAAGCAATTGCTAGGTACTGGTAGGGAAGTATAGAAGACAAGCGAACCATTCACTGGGTTAGTTGGCATAAGTTAAGTCAAGCTAAAAGTCTTAGGGGCTTGGGCTTCAGGGACTTCTCCAGCTTCAATCAAGCACTAGTAGCGAAACAAAGGTGGAGGATTATTCAAAATTCAAAATCACTGGTGGTTAAAGTGTTACAAGCCAAATATTTTAAGCATGGAAATTTCATGGATGTAACCTTAGGCTCAAATCCTTCTTATGTCTGGAGGAGCATTTTATGGGGCAGAGAAGTTATCCTCAAAGGCTACAGATGGAGGATTGGTGAGGGTGATCAGGTGCTGATTTACAAAGATAATTGGATTCTTCGACCACTTACTTTTAAACTAATCTCATTACCAACACTCCCAAGTGAAACTACAATCCCTGAGCTAATCACCAATGACAATCGATGGAAAGAAGCCTTGCTTTATGAACACTTTATGCAGATGCAATTATGAATATTCCCCTGCCCAGAAATAACAGCAAAGACCAAGTAATCCGGCATTATGACAAGAATGGAGAGTACTCTGTTAAAAGCGGATACCAAATAGCCCTCAAGCTGAAGGTTTCAGATATCCCAAGCAGTTAGGGGTGGCAAAAATAATCGTCCGGTCCGGACCCGGACCGCACCCAGGCGTTTTGTGTTGGATATTGAAGCCTGGTCGGTCTTGGGCATCATTTGATAAATCCGGAATCCGGACTTTATTAAAAAAATATTATAAAATATATATTATTTTAAATATTTATATTTATTTGATTTATTTATTACACATATATAAAATTTTAAACACTGAAAGTTCATATTTTCATGTCAAATTTCATTAAAATAATTTTAAAACTTATAAAATTACCAAAAACTAAAAAATATATACACATATATTATTAAGAAATATAAAATCCGAGTACCTGGATTAAAGCCTGGCACAACCCAGCCCGGGCATTTATGCATCCGGGTCGGGTCCGGTCATTGCGATACCAGGACCCGGCCCGGAGTTTTGCCATCCCTACAAGCAGCTTAGTGAATAGCAGCAACCAATGGAAAGTCATTTGGACTCTCAACATCCCTGAAAAAATCAAGATCTTTCTATGGAGAGCTTCTCAAAATTGACTTCCAACAGCTGTAAACTTATGGAGGAAAAAGATGTTGTAGGAACTTTTCTGTCAAATTTGTGGTAACCAATCAGAGAACACTTTTCATGTTTTGATGGAATGCAAGGCAGCCAGGAAAGCTTGGAAACACACCAACTTGGCAGGAAGCTTTAAGGATATGGTAGGGCCAGATATGCTTACAGTTTTCCAAGATTTGGAAAAGAAAACGAGCAAAATAGATTTCGAGTTGTTGGCTATCACTTGCTGGACTATTTGGATAGCAAGAAAAAATTCTTATTCGAAGCAAAGAATCATAGTTATCAAATATCAGTAGCAGAGGCATAAGCATTATTAGAATCTTATCAGAGAGTAAAGCCTTCAAGATTGACTTATGGAGTTGATAAAGAGAAGAAAACAGCCAAAGCTTGGATTTGTCCACTGCAAGATTGATTCAAGATGAATGTTGATGTAGCCATAAGCAAGGAAAACATCTATCAAGATTGGGAGCAGTGATTAGAGATGCAACGGGGAGTGTCATAGCTACTGCTGTTAAGACTTCATGATTTTTTAGGGATGTATCGTATACGGAAGCTGAAGTAGTAAAATGGGGTTTACAGGCAGCTGTGGATGCAGATTTATCCTCACTAATTATTGAAATTGACTCTCAAATACTGGCTGATTTAATTAACAATAGAAATAGTAGCATTAATGAGATTTACTGGGTCATTTCAGAGATTCAAAACAAAACAAGCTTAAGGATCTCCGCAATGCAAAATGTCATTATACACCAAAATCTTGTATTGCAATTGCCCACTCATTAGCTAGATTAGCCTTTGATTACTTAGGAATTGTTGTTTAGTTGAGTTCTTTTCCAATCGAAATTATGAATGTATTCAACTCTTTTGTTTGAATGAAAATTAATATTCCTTCTAAAAAAATGTCTGTTTAGACCATATTGGCATCACCGAAAAAATCGGTCTTTTTGTTCTATAATTTTCCAATTTGGATATTAATTTTTATTTTATTTCCTTTCTTCTTCTTATTATTTTTTTGACTTCCATTATCCCCCAATTCCAAAGCTAACAGGTAAAACTGCACTGTCTAAACAAGTTTTGCTTTAGAGCACAGTACACTACCTACAGTTTCTAACATATACACATTTCATTTCTATTTTCTCATCTACACAGAGTTTTCCTCCGTCCCTGTGTCCGAAAAATGCTGCGTCTCATCGCACATACATGGGGATGATTCGAGTTCAACATTACAAACCATTTCAGCTTTGCTTTCCCCTGAAGCAGAAGCAGAACCCGGCTTTTCGCAGGTCAGCTTTGAAAATTTTTCCTGCGTATGCTCGTCTCCACCGTCTACACTATGCCGTAGGTTCTTGCATTCTGTAAGCTTGTTTGACATTTCAGCTCCAACTCTGCTATTGCTTTGATCAGATTGAGATTGTTGTAGACCCTCTAAGGCTCCATTCACTGAATCTGCAATAGGCTCTACTTTAGAAGAAGTACCCGGTTCAGTTAATTCGTTGATTCCCAACTCTGCTGATGGATCATTGGAGAAGTTAAGCTTATATTTTGAGAAAATTGAACAATAGAGAAGAAAAATGCATTCCTGTCAAAGAAGAGGCTACCAGATTGTGCGTCTGCTTTTTGATCTCCATACAAGGTCTTTTTAAGAAGTACTGTTCCAGGAAATACCATCAAGTTGACCTTATTTAGAGTTTTCTTTTCATCTTTATCTACTGGCTTAAAGCCAAAACCCTTGGTCCATGTTTCAACTAAACTGGGAATAGCTGATATGATGAGCTTTTCCACCTTGAAGGATGTTAGCATCTAGAGGCATCATTGAACAGAAAGGAAATACGTTAAGTCACAGATATAATTATTGAAACGAAAATGCAATGCAATACAGCGGTATAGTAGAAGAATTTTAGTTGTGATGCTCCTCCAAAGCTCAGTGCTTAGAAAATTCAAAATGGAGCAAAAGACCAAAGATGGCAGTGTACGATTGGTTCTCTGCTTCTAAAATACTAATATTATTTCTCAATTAAGAAAGTATTAGGTTATCTATATTGGGAAACAGTTCAAGAAAACATTCTTGATATGGCCCAGTTTTCGGAAGCAAACGATATTCTATGGTGTTCCCAGAACAGTGTTTCATGATCACAAAACCATTGTTTTCAGGTGTTTTTTGCTAATGTGAAAAGGAAAAAGAATGTAATTTTCATGAATTGAGAAGAAAATAAAATTGTTTTATCATTCTTCACAATATGATTTTGAGAGCAGAAGAAAATGGTAGCATATCTTATGCATTTTATGCAAGGTTTTTTGAACTAAATGTCAACATCATATAGCCACTAGAAGGAAAGCTATCATTTCAATAAGAAGCAGCCAGAAATTTATCTTGCTGACAGAGTGACGGCTGAAATGAGTTGAAAAATGAACCAAGGCAATGCAACAAAGAAATTCAAGTAACAAATTCCTTCGAAATCAAGGAACATCACCTATTAAGGGTGAGATGAGCATAATTCGAGGATAATCAAATTTGTTTAATTTGACAAAAGAATACAGCAAATTACCATATAGATAGACCATCTAAGCATGGTAATGTAATTATACCTCTTCTATAGCAGCCATAAGGCGTCTGCACATTCCCTTCCGACGGTAGTTGCTGCAGGTAGCAATTAGGGGCATCTCTGCAACTGATTTTCCATGCACTCTATGAACAAATATATTTTTCTTTTAGTTCCAAAATAATGGTAAAAATATAGGGAGAACGGCTTAAATCTAAGGAATTAAAACTCCAAAAAGTTCAAAATCTCTTTAAGTCTTTCACAGTAGATTCCCAAAGATTATCCATTTATATATAATATGCATATATATACCAGACAATTGCATGGAAAATGTCCAAGTGGAGCATCTATCAAACTTATATTTCCAGAGTAATTTTATCCTATAATTCAGGAAGCTAACTGCATAGACCTCACATGCAGCATCCCAAGAAGTTAAGGCCTACATAACTTCTTATGTCAAGCCATAAGGAGTAAAGTCAGTGTTGCATTCAGGTCATTGGATCAATGGTTGAGAGTTCAAGGTATTACACACAAGAATTGCACCGAGTGACAACTAATCAAAATGCACTAAGTCATCAAGGAAAATAACGAGTATGAAATGTTTTGGAGACTTTTTTTTTTTTTTTTAATGTTGAACAACTGCATGCAGGAATCAATACTACCTGATTGTGGCAACAGATACTTTCACCGAACGACAACTAATCAAAATGCACTAAGTCATCAAGGAATATAACATGTATGAATTGTTTTGGAGACATGTTTCATTATATGGAACCACTACATGCGAGAATCGACACTACCTGATTGATGCAACAGAGATCAAAACATCATCTTTTTCCAAGACTACTGCATAAAATCCATGAAAGTTTAACCGTGCAAAATCTGACCTGCACAGAAAGAACAAAAGCAACAAAATAACAAAAAATTTGAATATTTTCTTTTGAGATCAGATTGCACTAAGACACAAAAGAAGGACAATGTCTCACACCAGGCAAAGAAAGCATGTAACACTACATAAGGCATAACTAATCTCATATCGGTGCTAACAACAACTTTAAGTACCAGGAACACTGACTTTTACCTTTCCCAAGTAGCCTATTATGTATAATTTAACCAAAGTCTTGCCTTTCTCCACCAACGTATGGATCAAGCAAGGTTTTTGGTTTAAGGAATCAATTCCAGACATCAGCTAACTATAAGATGTCCCATACAAAGAGGTATGAGATTTGAGATAATGCCAGATTTGAGATAATGTCAAATCTGCAGGACTATACCCAATTACCTACGCGATGTATTTGGTACAATGTGCAATAATCATTTGTCTGATTGCCAATTGAAATCTGCCATAAATAAAAGACCACAAACAAAAGAACCAAAGCATGGCTTTTCCAAGTTCAAGGCTCTGTAGTTAGTTTTCTAGCAATAATTAAGTAATAGATAAAGTACCATAACTGTATTTTTGAACAAAACTTAGAAGAGAAGAATTTATAAACAGAGAAGGGTTAGCTGAGCTTCAGAAAACAAAATATCCACAGCTCATAAAGGTCTCCAAAAATGCAAAGTTGAACAACCTTCTGCAGTTACACCCTTTTTGACCTGCACCACTAACTCCATACCTACAGAGCAAAGGAGCTAGGCAAATGCACCAAATCAGTTCAGGAAATTAGACTGCTTTGCTTCTTGCCATTGCTAGCTAATAAAAGGAGAGGTATTGTCTTCTATGGAAGTATCTTTACGGTCTCTCCCTCGACAAATTTAAGACCCATAAAAGAACCCAACCTAAAGGCCCTTGCTCTACACACTAATGTAATAAAACAAAATTATTAGTGCAACAATTTACTAATCTGCATAGCCTAATACAACATGTGGTCCCTTCAATAGCCCTTCCACAATAATAATGATAATTACACCAGCAGCAGCAGCAAAACAATAAGTGAAGCACCTACCTCCAGTTATACAAGAGATGGGGTATCATATCTATTCCTGTTCTTGGGTCTACCATGGACAGAAAGCATTCCTCCATAATCGTGAGAGCAACAGCTAACTTTGAGTTGCACTCAGCCTTTAGGGCAAACCGCTGGGCAGAATGAACCTTTTGGTCTTCATGAATGCATCTAAGGAGTGTCCAAGAAAAGCCATCAGCAACACGGTTAATGATCCCAATATGAGGACGAAGACCGGAATAAACCTGTTATAGATACCAGAAATGCAAGTATTTGAATCACAATTAAAAGGTTGATAAGCAATAATATTTGTCATTTGAACGAAAAATAAGAAGATAGATAAAATAACATAATTATCAACAATTCTGATGAAACAAAAGAAGAAACACCACAGACAGGGATTGATTCCAGAAGTTTTGCAAGACTTTCAGTTGTTACTTCCTTGAGGGATGTATTAGTATGCTAATGTCCATTCATTTTCTTTTCCATAATGTTGAGTGTCAGTTTGGCAATTTAGTTAGACTGACAAAATAGGGCCATGCTTTTTCGACTCTTCTGATAGTTAGAAGGCTACTACAGTCAGTTATATGGGTCTTTTTGTTTTACCATTAGCTAGTTAGTTATATGGATCTTTTTGTTTTACCATTAGCTTCTTAGCTCTAGGCAGACTAGCTACAGAAATCTCTTATCAAAAGTTAATGAAGGAAAATTGAGAACCAGTAGCTGTGTTCGAAGTCTGATGCTACCATTCTCTAGGCAGTGATGTTCAAGAACCTTGGTTCTATTGCCCAAAAGTTTTTCAGGTGTTAGTTGGGTGAACTCTTCTTCAATCTCCATTAAATTCTCCGCTTTAGGTTTTTATATGTTTAAAGTTTCTATATAAAATCTGATTTCGGAGCTATTTTCTGCTTCAGACCATGATCTAGTGTATCCTAAAATAGAAGAGTAAGAGAGGGCAAAAGATCAAATGTAATGCACTAATTAACTAATTAACTAAACACACAAACCTCATAATACAAACCAAACTTCACATCTAAACAGCAATTTATTTACTGCTCGAGGAAGTATTAGTAACAATCCATAGAAGTAATTAAGTCACCTAAAACATTTACACAAATTTTTCCTTCTTTCTTCTCCTTTTTTCTTTTTTCTTTTTCCAGGGGAAGAAACAAAGAGAAATTTTATTAGCACATAAGATTGAAAGCATTTTCATAATTATTCATCATCAAATTTGAAGGCTATGGACTTCTTGCAGAATTGTGTTAAGAGAGGTATATGTGCAAATGCAACCATATGTTAAAACCTAACAATCAAAGAGTGACCATGATATATGGTAAAACGCAAGGAATTGAGTTATAGGGAATTTGTAAGCAAAAGAAATCAAGGAGAACAGAGTTTTTACAAAAAACCTACTGTTGAAAGAGTTTTTCAAAACTGGTGCGCCTAATAGTTTCAGAAAAAGTATTGAATTCTTCATCAATATCTTCTGTACTGGTCTCCTTTGCTAGATATTAAAGACAGACAATGAAAGGAAGGATTTCGAATCCCACTTCTAGAATGTTGATATAAAAGTTTCTACAGTAAGGAAAGTTCTAAAATACGAGTCTGTTTCAGTGAATCTAAGCACGTGGAAAGCATTACAACAGTTGCAACTACTGTGGAAAAATCTCAAATAATGTAGAAGCAATCTAAATGCATAGGAACACACAGCATCTGTTTATTCCACCTCTAATACGTTGAAATGCATCGATCTCTTGGCAGACAGCGAGCAAGAAATATTTCCCCAGACCCACACAATTAAAAGGTACTTCCAGCCTTGTATCAGAATGAGAATCAAAATCTTTACATTTGCCCAGATCTATATCCCCTTGGTTTGATATTAAAGACACAAAAGGCAGGACAAGACTGGGCTTCACTCGGTGATTGCTTAGAGCAGACCTATTCTGTATTATTGGTATTGTAATGCAAATATCTCTAAAAAAGGTCACAGCTATTAAAGCTATCAGGAGTAAACAGCTATCATCATGGCTATTGCAACTTAAGTACCGGGCAATGGATTGTGCAGATTTAAGGCTGAAGTCATTGTTTTACCTCATATAGAAATACAAGGCATATTCAATGGCATTGTTGTACCAGATGAGGAGCAGAGATATCCCATAACCAGCCTCATTCAGTCACAACACAGCTAGGATTTCATAGGATATGCAGATCAGAAACAGGAATTCAGAGTTTCTAAGAATGACCTGCTGGATTATTATTTTCCTTTTCTTTTTCGAGGAAAAGAAAAATACCCTCTGCTCCAACCAGCTCCAATTGTTTCATTTGTAGGTGATAAAAGGTCAGGGGAGATTATCAGTTTTCTCAAGAAAAGTTTGGCAAAGCACTGACCCTCCCCTGCCCCAGCTTGTTGCCAACCTATGCATGAACAGATACTCATTCAAACAAGATGCAAGAAAAAATATGACAAACACTCATGCACCAAAAGCTGTACCCTGAAAGCCTAAAAGGTCTTGATTGCCATAATCAAGAGATACTCATGCGAAAGAATTAGAATGATTGACAATCAAGCAAATGTACCTCCTCACAGCTTTGATTGCAAAACCAAGCTTCAGCAACCGCTCCTTTGCTCATATCTTTCAAGCATTCGCCATGATCTGTTTACAAGCATTTTTAATTAATACTATCAGGTACTTAGAAACTAACAGCCAAGAAAAGCTTCATGGGGAAAAGTGAAAATGATAGGATATTAGGTTATACTCAGAATCACATTAGGTTATTATGTACTAATAAGAAGAAACATATCGGGCAAATGATCATATACTACCTCCCGTCAGGGATAATGCATTCAACCTTATTTATTTCAGTACCTGGAACCCAATTGACTCATTTTTGGCCGCTTAGAAAATGTTCAAATGAAAATGCATTATCCCTGACAAAGAGGTCTAAAATATTTATATATGCAATTACAATTATTTTATCTAGTTGGTTTCCAGCAGAAAATCGCCTAAAATTTTTCATGAATTGCTAGCTCTCCCATTATAATTTAAGTAGAAAGAAGCAAATTTGGTTTCGTAAACCTATTTCCTTTTTTACTGTTTCCTTCTTGGCTAATGAACGGCAAGACCTGAATATGCGAATTAAAGCTGTTATTGATTTGATTTCTCTGAAATTTGACTTGCTAAGATATACAGTAGTAGCCAAACTCTTTACAGTTTTCATTCCCTACTTTCTCATGGTATGAATTCCATTCACTTTTAGCATCTATTATTATCTATCTTTTAGCATTTATTATTACATTCACTTTTAGCATTTATTATTATCTATCTTTGCCAAAATATTACTAGGTCTTCCCTAGATCAAAATATCATCCTTGCTACATTCTACAGTCTAAATGATATGCTGAGTAGAAACATTAACTAAAACTCAAATCCAAATCACAGCTTCACTTATCTACAGAAAAATTTTTAGCTGCCACATTTTTAGAAACATATTACACAAGAAACAGAAATAGATGTAAGAAAAAGAGTGAGCAAATTGTATTCTAAACAAAAGCTATAAGGTATTTGCTAGTTTTACATTTAAAATTTAATATTCAAGTCCAATTTTAATTAGCTTACATCTTTCATTCACAGCAGTGATATTCAAGCTCTCCACTAGATACGGAAACAATTTTAGCTATGCAAAATAATCAAACCAAAAATGAGGAACAGAAATATTACATTTATGCTCGCATTGAGAACATTTTAAAGCATCAAAGGAACTTGAAGCCTCTTTATCATTAACCAAATCCCCGCATATCCAACAGGTGCAGTTTGAGCAAAACCAACTGCCAGTGGGAAGATCCTGAAGCACAATAATTAATAGAAAAAGGACAGAATCGAGTTTAGTCCTGGCATCCAAAGCATGTAAAGAATCTAATGTTAATAAAATCATATTGTGAATAGATCCATGAAAGTAACAATAGTGAAAGCAAAAATGATTTTTCAATAAAGTACTATAAAAACAAAAGAAAAGACTGCAACTTCAATTTAAAATAAATTCATCCTCTAGAATACCATGAGGCCAATTTGCACAGGCATTTAAATCATAGTGTGAGTTTTACACATTGTGGAGCAAAAAATAAATAATCATCACACGTTAGTGAAAACAACTTAATAATCTCTAAGCACTTAATTAGACGCATATAAACTCGATTTCAGCAAATATGGAGTAGAGAAGATAAGGCAGTACAGACTGCCAACATATGAGCAAAGAACAAACCTGGATGGACAAGCAAGCCTGATGAAAAGCAGAAGGGCAGTTATCACAACATATCAACTCACCCCCGTCACCACAAATTCCACAAGAATCATCATTTTTATCATCTTCATCAGTTTCCACAGTTCCAGCTCTAGTTGCACTCTTCCTGCTTTTATATTCATCTGACCATGCTTGCAGCTGACATAAAGTAAAGGGCTTACCAGATTCCATGACAAGATTTAAACAGGGCCGGTTTGGCTTGAAGCCAGCATGAATCTTGAACTGAGAAACTGAGAACACTAGATTGCAGCACTTGCAGATAATTCCATTATTGGTTACTAGACCATCTTTTATCACGGCATCATCCTTTGGGTTCCGATACTGGATCACATCATTCAGAGATATGATACCAGCAATGATCAACCAGGACAAAACAGTTCTTGTCCCTTCCACGAACCACCTGCCATTCTTAATTAGCTCACCCCCCTTAACCATTGTTTGGGGAAGCAACCTGCAGCCTCCCTTTCGGTTCTTGGGATTCACCCTTGCTCTTAATTTGAGGGACTTTACTTTAGAATTAGATTTGGTGGTCTTTGGGCTGTAATCTTTGTTCTTTAAAATAGCTGAAACCAGCAAGTCATCATCTTTGATTCTGCATGTAACTGGTCTCTTTTGTCCATTTTTAGATCCAGCACAATCATGATGAGTCTTCTCAAACTTTGAGCCTCTTTTTGCAATCTGAAGGTAGCAAGAGCCAAGAGAAGAGGGTGTTTTTTGACTTCCTTGAACTGCTGCATTCGCAAGGAACTGCTTCTGAGCTTCTTTTGGCTCTAACTGAACACCACTTGCATCAGCATCCTGCACCTCAGTCTTAATATCCAAAGTCAAACTCTGAATGTCACTATGACTGAGTGTGGTCAATTTCATTTCAGATATCTTTCTGGACTTCCTGCGTGTCTTCTTTTTCAGTCTAACATCTGCAGCAGAATAATCATCCTCTGCATTGATCCCTGAAGCCTTAATGCACTTCCTGCCCTCATCCGCACTTTGCCCAGACTGCTCTGTGACCCCTGAAGATACAACTTCATGTACAGAGGGATCAAACTGAGGGCAAGCTCTATTCACGTCGTCACAATTAACCACACCATTGTGTCTGCACTTTGGACGGTCAACCAGAGATCCATGCAAATGATTTTCCTCATTTTCAGTATTTTGGTCTTCATATCTTTTTTCCTTTTCATTCCAGGACTGCATTGATATGTCTCCCGCATCTTCCTTAGGTGCTTCCACAGCATGCACAGAAGTTTCCTTATCAAAGCTTGGGAAATTCCGGTTGCTGTCTTGATGAGCGGAAGCAGATTCAGACCCTTGAGGCAAATTGCTAAAATCTCTAGGAACAGCAGGAACACCATGTGGGCAACCACCTATCTGGACACAATTCCTGTCCGACCCACAAGGAGGTAAAGAAGTGAGAGCACTGCTTTGTTTGTTTCCAGAGATTCCAAAGCACTCACTTCTTGTTGCATTGGTAGTATCTACCCCATACATGCCAACTTTATCAGCTGTACAAATAGATAAACCTGTTAGACATTTAGTTGCACTGTCATTTGTCTGTTTACCACTTTTTGAGAAACTCTGATTGCCGGATTGCCCATCACAGGAATGGTAGCTGCCTTCAGAGACTGTGAGAGCACTTTTAGTGCCCAGAGTAGCATCATCAAAATGAACCGGCAAATCTCTCTGGGAACAGTAGGTTTCAAAACTACTCACATTTTCCAAGGCCAAAATAGGATCACTTTTTTCCCTTTTATCAACTATAAAACTTCTTGCTGCTTTAACCACATCTCCCTTCCTCAGTGAACCAATCTTTCTGTCAATAAATATAACTAAGACAAAGGGATCTAAAAGACACCATTGACAAGCCAATTCATTAGCAAGATTTGACTTACACATTACTTTCCCCATGTTTATCAAAGTATCAAACAGATCAGTATGGAAGTGGTTAATGTCAGTCCATTCCTTACCGTCATCTGCCGGCACCACATTAGATCCATCGGCAAGTAAATTTTCGCCACAAACTCTCCAAACCTTGGGAAATTCACGAAACAACCTACCCTCAGGTGATCTATAAATTGTATCCATATATTTCCTACTAGGTCTTTTACGCCTCTCAACAGCCCAGCCTGATGCTGTGAGCAAGTTAAAAATATGATTTTGAAGAAGAGATCGAGGATCCATCTTGGCATCTAGCTTGAAAACAATATTAGATGCATCCAGCCCAACTGAAATGGATCCATCCACTGTCTCCGCAGCACATTGAGCAAATCCAGATTTCTCAGCAACACTAACAGATGGACTTGCAACTGTAAGCCTGGTGGCAGAGCTCTCCTGGGAAATAGGAGAAGCAATAGCTTTACCTAAAATCGCCTCCTTCCCATCATGTCCATCCAATCTCGGCAAACTTTGCTTTATAACATCCATGTCACCCACAGCACTACTGTCCACATTTTGCTTTAACAGATAGCGACCAGATGTAATGCCCTGATTGGACGATTCAACTAAATGAAGCGCAACAGTACGAAAAACAGAGTTTGTGGATGGACATGATGTACCAGCAACAGTTCCTTTCAATATATCTGTCGAGGTCAAAACCTGCCCGGATTTAGGTTTGATATAAGTAAGGTTGTCAACTGAAAACTTCATCCGCTTAGCATTCAAACTCTCATCATTCCCACCATCCAATGAGGATCTTTCTGGATAACATCTTATTCCACAAGCACCCCCGGAATTCTCAGTTGCATTATGAGAATCCTTGACATTTAGATTTTTAGAAGAAGCTTGACTTGTTATTGATGAGTTGTCACTGTTTGAACATAACAGCATATCGGAGATCTTACTGTCATCATGTTCAAAGTTAATAACTCCAGTAACAAGACACCGCTTACTTGTGCCACCTGGATCATTTCTGAAGAAGACCTCTGAGAAAATTTGGTGCTCATCGCGAGACCCCTCAAAATCATCATCACACACGTCCTCAATAACTGCATTGAAGGACATATCCATCAACTGATAGCAATCCCACTAGCACTACAATGTATAACCTTGATCTGCAAATAACTTTCGCCAAGTAAAAGGGATCCACCGGTCAAATCTCATCTGGCTTCAATTTGGAGCAAGTGCCAGTACCAAAGTAGTTCAAGACATTTTAAGCGAACAATCTTTTTCCATTTAAACCATCAAATGGATGCTATAACTGCTGAAAAGGAAGCAGGAAAACATTGAAGAAGGTGCACATATCACATCCTGTAATATCAAGTAGACTATAAAGCCTGTAATCATAAGATTGAATAGACTATAAAGTCTTAAGCTAGTTACTAAAATCTTAACAATATTAACGGAAAACATTAAAATTAAAAGCTGCAAATATAATAAGGATCTCAATAGGCCTTTTATAATTCAGTTTAGGAAACAACAACCAGTAATTAGTTATTGGTAATTTCATTTAATGCAACAACCAGTAATTAGAGAGAGAATTTCATGGGATCAAAAACTTTTCATGGGGTCAAAAACAGAGTTTCTCAGCAAGTGCACTTCGTTATAACCAAATACAACGAGAATAACACATCTATTTGTCTTTGATTTGAAAGTAATGCTGCGGATACAAGGCATCCATGGTATCTCCAGGAACATTTTAGTATATGGGTTAGAGGCCTAAAACAAATTGACAAAACTAAATACTTTATGTAGGATACATGGTTTTCCACACACACTATGCTCATCTTTTTAATAATATGTGGAGATGATCAAATTAAGGAAATAAGTGTATAAGTTGACCTAAGTTTTGAAATCCGTTTTCAAAAAATGTATTAGCAATGATGCACTGAAAAGATATCCTCAAACTCCAATTCTTATCAAAAAGCTTTCTAAGCAACCCTATAAATCAAGACCCATGGATTACAATTGATTTGCAAGTGTACTAGGATTCATACTATCATGAGTAGAGCAATATTAAACACATCTCACCAGCACATCAGACCATCACACAATCTAAGATTTTAAATATAAGATCATTTAGCTGTAACAGGTGGATTTCCATATACATTGGCATAAAAGCCGAATAAATTACAAATAAGCATTAAACATTATTTCTTTAGTTTGTCAACTGTCCTAATTGATCAACGCACTAATTAACAACGAAGTGAATGCAGATCTGGCGTTGGAAGATGCAAACTGAACAACAAGGCTATGGCCAGTCATAGTTAATTGACTGTTATGCTCATCAAGAGGCCTAACCTTTGCATTTGGTTTGAGAAACAACCTCATGCAGCAAACTATTATGCGCAGACAACGGGCGTTACTGCAGCACCATCCCAAAACAAAAATGCATCTTCTCTACCTCACTCAGTCACTCAATATCTGCATTGCAGTGTCTTCTGAGCTCACCTACTGATCTACACGCATTATCTGTCCACTGGCTGAGAAAAGGAAAGACCTCAGAAGACTGACACTAATATTTTCTTCAAATAAAGTGGAGCTTAATTCTTAGTGAGTGGAAGTGAATATACCTAAAAAAAACAGCTCTTTCACAATTAACCAAGAATACTAGGTATTACTCAATACGCATCATTCATACAATATATTTATTTTCCTTCCCCCTGCAAGTAATATCTGTCAGCCCTAGGAGAACTAGTTGATGGAAAAAAATATCATGTTGCTAATTAGGAAAGAGGAAGCTACTTCTTAAGCATTTCTTTTGCTTTAAAATTGAGACTTAATCAGACATGGTAATCACACAAACAGACCCCACAGCGTGTTAAAATATGGCAGTGAATGGCTGCAAACATAGAAAGCAATTTTAGAAATTTGCATCGAAAAGATGCTGAAGGGGGTCATAAAACAGATAATTTGGGTTCACTACTCTTAGACTAATATCTGGAACTGTATCCAATAGTACTGATAATCAATATAAATTTCTCAAACGAGGTGTGGCTACACTTCATTGGTTCAGTTGTATATCTCACAGGATGCAACAAAACATGTGCCATGTGACTCTTGATCTTACTGAAAGTAAATGTAGGAAATACAAGCATTTCAAAATCAATATTTCCAAAGAATTTGGCAAATTAACACATGTTAAGCCACAATAACTAGCTATCTTAATTTGAAATATTAAATACGAAGTATACGCAACCTTTCTCCTTAAGATACACACACACATAGACACTATCGAACTATCTTCTATTGTTATATTGTGCTTGAACTGCAACATATAAAAAGACAAAGTTATTCTATTTGAATTATAAGATTATGGATGCAGGATTTTATGAGTTTATAGGACAAATATAATGCAGACCTAATTTTCTTGTGCATTGAAAAAATGTGGCATTATATAATTCCTTTAGCTGTTTCCTTTACGAGTAACAAATTTATTAGAAGCACAAAATTATACTGTTGTAGCGCACAATAGAATGCATACAATAGAGAATAAAAGAGAAACACCAAAAGCTAGAAATGAAAAACAACACTACGTAAAAAGTACGTGTGTACACTCACACACACACACTCTTAAGCTTTTTTATTTGCCACCATTGTGACAACCAAGCAACATGACCGTAGTCGTAAAACTCACCATTAAGTGAAGATAACTTAATGAGTGAATATCAAAATCCGATGAAAATTAAACAGTAAAGCGAGTGAATATAAATTTTAAGAAAAATGAAAATAGTTAACCAACAGACTTATCTTATTTTAGAAAACTGCATTTGCACAGTTTAGGCAACCAAGTGTGATCCCTACGTAAATGGTTCAATCTAATATAAAGCAACCAGCTCACCAGATTCCATTTCTATATCAGTTTCCTAGTTATCATGCCATAACTATGCTCTAATGGAACAATGGACTTAAAGCTCATCAGTATAGAAATACTTTAAAAGCTTCGGGAAGGCTTAGACCCTCTACGTTAACAGCCCATGCAAAAGAGACAAAATCGCAAAATGTCTATTATGAACTATTCTTCTACAAATTGCATTCACGATAGAGTAGACCACAAGAAACACGACGTTTCCTCAGTATGAAAATCCACAAAAAAAAAAGAAAAAAGTTTAATATATGAGAAAAAACGGGGAAAAACAGCATTTCTCAGCGATTCAAAATGCATCATGCACAAAAAATTAGACTGAGAAACCCTCTCCGGCTTGCACGAAGCATGCAACTCTCTGGCATGGCTTTCTCTACAACACAGAACCCTCACTGCTTTATACAGCATCCAAACAAATATAAATGAATATCTATCTAATACATAGAAGTAAATGCAAATGTACCAAATGAAGAAATTCTGAATGCATGATCCAACAGCAACATTCAAAAAAAAAAAATTGTTAAACCCAGTAGCATAAACTTTTAATCTGGGAATCTATCAATTAACAGTTACAAGAGTGTTTGCAGATTAAACAGCAATCAGAAATGTTGAAACATAAACATAACCACAAATTCTCCACAAACAAACAGCACAAACCGTCCAGGCATTGAATCAAAAGAGCATGAAATCACAAAAACAACAACCGAATTACCCAAAGAAACAAAAACAAAAAAATAAAATTAAAAAACCACCCACTAACGTATCACAGCAATTCATCAAACCCGTTTCCAAAACATGCATGATAAAATCAAAAAACCAAAAACAATACCAACCCAGAAACAACAATTTCACACAGATCAAAACCCACATAACCAAATCCAAAATATCACGTATAAAATAAAAAATTCAACATTAAAATAACCAAAATTTCGCCAAGAAGAAAAAAAAATCCATCAAATGAGCTCACCGTTGCAATGCACGTTGATTACAACATGCAAAACAGTATCAGTGAGAAAATGCCGATTGAATTAGGGTTTGAAAAGCTTAATGGGGTCGGTTTCAAAGAGAGAAAGAGAAAGAGAGATAGCAGGAAATGGGTTTCCCTTTTTATTTATTTATATATATATATTTTCTCTTGCTTCTTTGGAATTTATCAGCTGAAAAACTGAGCAAAAGACCAAAGCCCCACCAGTAAGTAAAAGGGCAGGGTGGCTTCGTAAAACCCGAATTTTGCTCCCAGCTATTCCAGATGTCATGCACCTGTCTTTCTCTCTCTACCACCATCACTCTCTCTCTCTCTCCACATCTCATCTTTCATGCAAGTGTGTGCGCGCATATGCTGTTATAAACTTAAAATAATTATAATATGTCATGTACATTTCACAAATTCTCTCTCTTCTCTCACTCTGGCTTAGTTAATATTGTCTCTTTCTGATCCTCTTTGACTGCTTGTGCTTGTTTGTGTTCACACTCTATATCCAGTTTCGCATAAACCCCTCAAAGCTGAAATGGGGTTTTTTCATTTATTAATTTGTTTGTAATTATATATTAGATTTCGCAGTGAGATTAAACAATCTTTTGTGTGTAGAACAAATTAAATTTCTTAATTTGTTCTATTACATGCACCCTCACTGGCGTAAAGATAATTTGTAGTTTCCTTCTTTTGTTTGTATTTTTGTCAATGAGAGAATATTTGTAGAACTTTTATTAAACAATAAATGAAACAATACAGTTTATAAAATGCTACAGTGTCGATATAGTAAGCAAAATCATGCTAAAAGAAAAAAAATATGTGCCTCGAAATGAAATAACGTGGGAATTTATAAATCTTTAAATGCCCTACGAGAAGATTGTAATAAAACTTATTATAGTTTTATTTAAATTTACATTTTTTTTCAGTTCTTTGAGATAGTTGAATTTGCACATATGAGTTTTTCAAGATTTTTCTTTTATTTTTATATATATATTTTTTACAACAAAAGAGCATTTCTTTTATTAAAAAAAAAAAGAAAGAAAGAAAATTAACATTCTTTCCTCTTTCATATGTGTTATTTTAATATTTGTTAGGCTGCTTATAATAGAGTCACAAAGAAAGAATGCGTACGAGATGGCAAGCCATGGAAAGATGGAGGTAGAATTTTAATGCAAAGAAACAAGAAAAGAGCATTAATGGTTGCTCAATCTTATATTAGAAAAAGGAAATATTGGTGTAAGGAGATGTTTAATCTTTTGTCTAATCCAATAAAGTACATTAAATTATGTCAATGCGATGCGTCGAAAGTAACAATTTAATATATTTCGTTTAACTCTTTAAAAGTGTTAAGTTACGGAATCAATGGACAACGGCTATTTAAACAGGATTTAATACATTATCAATGGCTTTTACTGGTTTATTTACTCATCAACAAATTACTGTAACTGCGGAAAACAGTGTAACACATTGAATAATACGTTATATTGGTCAGTGCTCCTACCAAGGAAATCGTTTTAAGTTTTGTTAGCAGAATCGAGTGATAAGAGATTTAATAATTTCTCTTGTTCATTAGAAGATAGTTTGTTTAATGTCGATAAATTTTGAAGCAAAATTTTTTCAGATGTCGAATGTGGGCAAAAAGTAAAGAAGGTCAAATTATATTCTACATCTAAACTAATCATTTAAGATTTATATTAACTAATAACACGAGCGTTCATAATAACTTCATATGAACATTGAAATAGCTAGTAGTACGAAAGTGAAGAAGAATAAAACAATGGAAAGGTTTGGGGGAGTGGTGCTTAGGTGCGACTGTTTAGATGAATTTAAAATGTGAACATCTATGTTAGGAGTATTCCATGAGGCTCCAGCAAATTCCGAGTTCCAAATTATTCGAGATTGCAATCATTGCCATTGGAAGTTTATGGTGCGTTAAAAATTAAGATTGTGTTA
>JAQOOD010000003.1:16890827-17029401 GCA_029633175.1 Citrus glauca
TGATTTAGAAATAAGCACAAAACACATATTTCATGTGTTGTGTGATCATAGACCTCGTTCTATGTCTAGAAATAATTGCACAGCAAACGTTTTGAAATTTCACCTGAAATGCAACATTTATTTTTTTATTGGTGAGATAATATACTTAATAGTTAATACTTTTTTAGTCTTTATATTTTAATTTCAGAGATCATTTAGTTTTTGTATTTTAAAAATGCCTATAGAACCCTACTCTTAAATATATTATGTTCCTGCACTTAATTTTTCTTTCCTTTTATAATAGCACTCTTGCAGCAATATTTTTGGGATATAAATGAAAAAAATGTTAATCGATCAAATTAGCCTTAAAAATAAAATAAAAATGAATGTAAATTTTATGTTATTATTTTACTTTTATAATTAATTTGGTAAATTAAAATTTTATATACAATTATTTGTAAGATTCTTGCAAGGATATTGACATTACTTAAAGCTAGCTTATATTAATTTATTTATAAATAATTATTAGTAAGACTATTGCAAAGGTACAAAAAATATTAGTTTTTCTATATTGATATTCATTGGTTAATTTACTAATAAATAATTACGAGTTAATTTACTAATTAAATTTTTTATAGATAAATTAATTAATGTCCATAATTTTGTTAATGGGATATTATTGTAAAAGTAAAGAAAGACTAAGTGCAACAATGTAACATATTTAATAACAGGGTTATATTGAGATAGTTTTTAAAGCATAAGAATTAACTCAACATACATGAACTTAAAAAGTATTTTCACCCCCACAAACTCAAACCCCACAAATCCCAACTAGGATTGGTAATTTAAGGGCTTGCCCATATTATTGTCATTAGGCCGAGGCCCTCTAAACACCCATCCAAGTTTGGACGGGCCAGGCTTGGGCTTCTATGAATTTTTAAATTAATTTTTTAATAAAGCTAAAAGAACTTAAATTGGAGATGATTATTCAATACGTATTAAACTAATGGTCCGATAGACAAAAATATTAGTAATACAACATAATAAATCATAAATACTAATATTAAAAATAAATTAATCCAATATTTACAACCCTTTGTTTTTTCCTTTTTTGCCACTCCATGTTTTTTCTTGAACATTTTTTATCTCCGCGATCAAATTTGGAGGTAAATTAGAAGATTCCAAAGCTTTTTCCATTATCATCCTATACAAAATTAAAATTCACATCATAAGACAAGTCAACAATTTAGTAATAATAAGTTAACAGTAAATTGAGAAGTATACAAAAAAATGGAAATCAACAGCAATCTACAAATTCTGGATAGTTAATATTTGCACAATAACAATTACACAACTAATCCCACTGTTTGAAGATATGTAAAAACTTCTATGTACATTACCACATTCAAATTGATGAATTAAAAACAGAAGCTGAAAAAATGGGACGCATCATAATAGGCAATAAAAAAAAAAATACCATCACAAGTCTGCAACTAAGAGGAGATCCCAAGCTGATTAAGCTACAGCACACAAGCTATTATGAAGAAAACATTTTAAAGTGCTAAAAAACTAATTTAAAACATTTTAAAACCTTAGTTGATGTGTCCCATTTTAAAACTTCTATCTAAAACCAATAATATGTATGTATGTATGATTAAGACATTTTCACCTAAGGCATTATTTTAAGATTTTAGAAATTTTGTTATTTTAAGATTTTATACTTTAATTAGAGTCGATTATGGTATGTGTCTTAATCTTTTATTTCTATTACAATTGTGATTTAGTTTTCATTTTTAAGTTAATTTAAGAAAATTGGTTTCCTCTATTATAAATAAAGAGATCTTGTTATTATTTTCATAACTTCAGTTTCAATTATTCAATAAAACCCTTTTATAATTCCCATTGGGATTATCTATAAAAAACTCTCTTGTAGAATAATTTGGATTAGAGCATCTGTAACACCTCACATCACTAGTGATAGAGTTTCTGAACTAGTTTATAAGTATTGGGCTCTTTTAACTAAACAGACGTGTTTCGGGTTAACAAAACCGCGATGGGTTGGGTGTCTAGAGTAAATAATATCTACTTAGTTGTTGGGCCCAACCTATTACAACATCAACTAATCTTGCCTAATAGGTTATTAAAAAATCTCAATTGAGTCGTTTGCCTTAAAAACAAGATTTAATCACATTTCAATTAGAGTGTAAGCTAATCGATTTGGGTTAGTCCAATACTAGAACGATGTCTAGTGTTATCTATCCTATCAATTCTACTTTCCCTACATTCGCTCTATCACATTCTCATTTTAATAAAGTAAGGATGTTATTAACAAATTAAAAAAAAATACATATTTCAATGTATTAAAAGATAAAAAAATATAATTTTTAAAATATTAAAATATATATTTTAATATATTTTAATTGCATCTTCACCTTACTTATAATATAATGATGATGATTTCATCAGAGAAGAATTTTATAATCATAGATCTCCGACCATATTCAAGTTAAAAATACATTAAAAGATTAAAAGTAGTAAATTTTAACATATCACATCACAAAGGATACTGTATCAGCATCTTATTCCATATTTGTTGTAATGGCCCCTTATTCCATACACGGAAGTCACGAATGATGATGTGAATAATCTATTCTCGTATATTTGATTCATGTGGCCATGTGGGCCAAAAGCTCACCAAACCAAGCCAGTGAATTCTAGCGTTACAGCAACGCCATCTCGTTACCTCATTTGCAAACAATTATTGAAAGGAAATCCTTTGCATGATGAATCCCTCCCATGGTCAACTCGTAAAGAATTAGCAACTTGCTTGTTTGTAATATAATAAATCTAAATAGCATAATGGCCTTTTCATAAATCTTTTAATACATAAATGAGTGATGTTATAATTATAAATTCTTGTATAAATTTATCTTGTATAAATTAATATGACATTAATTCATTAGTTGAATGAAAATATAAAATAATAGAAATAAATCATGTGGGTCAAAAGATATTTAATTCAACTAATGAATTAATATCACATAAGTTTGTACAAAATAAATTTGTATAAAAGTTTGTGGGTATATAATTATTCATTGCAATTATATGAAATTGGTGTAAGTGAATGAATCTTTAAAACTAAATATAGAAATAAATGAATATATTTTATTAAGGTAAAGGTTCTTTTATTCACTACAAATATGCATATCTAAAAGTTGATAATAGTAGTATGATCTTTAAAGTTAATAATTTGAAAAAAAAAAAGAGAGCAAAGATGAAAAATTATCAAACAATTACTAAGTAAAATCATCTTAATTTTCAAAATACTTTATAACCATAGGTTAAAAGCCATGATTGTCGAACATACTCCTAAATAAAGCCAAAAAGGAAAATCTTGTTCATAGTAACTTATTGTTAGAAAAGAGCAAAAAAAAGGGGTAAAGGTAGAAAGATACTTTGGTTCCATATAGAGTTGGTTTTAAACTTCTTGGTTCATGGTATATATATAGTTTTTATGTACTCTATATTGGTGATAAAATTTGAACCAACTAATGAAAGGGTGACACATATATAATAAATTATTTTAGTTAAAAAATCAATGACAAGTTTAAGAAAAGGATACAAAACTTGAGAGCAATAAGATTAAAAAAAAATAAGGTGAAATGGTGTGAGCCATTCTAATATCTGAAAAAAAAATTCAAAGGATGTCTCCTCCTTGTTGCAAAAGTATTGTCATATGTCAAATAGGGACTATAGTAACAGTTTGATAAGACTCGCACAAATATTTGCCATGTCAAAGTGGGAAGATCTCCCCTTTGGGTCAACTCTCAGCTTGAAAAACCTCACAAATAACCATTCCAAAGGATTATACGGGGAAGCCACCCGCCAAGAAGTTCATATACCATATGCACTCATAAGATAGCCTAAAAGAATAATCAAATGATTTAAATAGAATCTCCAATTGAGAAAACGAAATGTGTCAAACCCAACTCAGAAAAACCTAAGATATTTGAATTTCATCCTAATATTAATAAAAAGCTCCTAGTCGAGGACAATAACATCCAACCATGCCTTGCCACATTTCCTAGAGGACTAAAGACAGATTAGGGGCAAGGAGGTCTCCCTTCACTTTTTCAACTTTTGTTTATGCATATTTTTTGGGTTTTCATTGAAGCTCAATCTTCTTTCTACTATTTACTGACTTGACTACCGGAATGTTGTTGTTGATGATGTCTCTAATGGCTATCCTCCTTTTTATAAGCTCTAGATAGTCTTTCTTCCTAAATTCTTCCTGAAAAAATCAGACGAATCATTTGCAATAACAATTTTGGAAGATAATAGTTTAATGCAAATGGGAGTGGTGAAGATCTAGAATGGACAAAAATGTAAAATCAACTTCCCAAAAAAGACTAGTATTGTTTTCGCATAAATAAATAATTAAAATTAAAATTAAGTTAAAAAAAAAAACAACTTTTATCCATCATTTCACTTGAACTTCTTGTATTCTTTTTGCTATTCTGTTAGAGTTAGAAAACCCTATCAGCGTTCCTTCTCTGCAACAACAAGAAGGTTAAAAAACAAAAAAAATCGATCTTGGAAATGGCGAACAGTAATCTCCCTCGACGTATCATCAAGGTTTTCCATCTTTCTCTTCAGTTCTCGATTACCCTTCCAAATTTTCAGATCGGTTGGTTTGTCAAACAAGAATTCCAATTTGTTATTTTTCGACAATTTTGGTGAAGGGAGTAATAGTTGTTTTGTTTGTTAGATGCTCAAATTTTGTTGTAAAGGGTTTATCGGGTGATGGTTTTTGATTGCTTTGCTCATTTGATCGTTCAGTCGAAGAATCTTTAGCTTAATTAAGAGCTTTGGCGACAATAAAATAGAGAAATTGGGTTTTTTCTTTTTAATTGTATTTGATTTTTTTTTCTTTGTTGATCCAAACAGGAAACACAGCGTCTCCTCAGTGAACCAGGTAAGTACTTTTTTATTTAGATTTTGAAAATTTGTGTTTCGTTGCCGTTCAGCTGTGAAATTTGGGTCTTTTATGTGTTCGTTAATTGTATGGTTTGTGGATACAGCACCAGGAATAAGTGCATCTCCCTCGGAAGATAATATGCGATACTTTAATGTGATGATCCTTGGTCCGACGCAATCTCCATATGAAGGTAAATTGCTGTGTGAATTTGGATTATGTTAAGATGTTTTGTTGTTGTTTTGGTTTGTTGCTTTTTGTTTGTGATGTTAGAAATGTTTAGTGGAAGACCATTTTAGTTTCAGAGGTTTGTTCATGGTGACAAGTTTGTCTATACATTATATGTTAACAACCTTTTTAGACTTCATTGCTTCCAATTTGTTTCAGGCTGTTAGGTGAATAGTGCTCCTAAAAAAATTATGATAATTTTCATGCATTCGAGCTAGACTTATGGAAAAGTATGTATTTCACTATTTCTAGTAGACAGTTGTGTGACTCTTTTAGTGTACTGTGTTGTTTCAGTTCTCATGATTATATGCTTATATGGTTATTTGTTGCAAATGATGATGATTATTTTTCTTCTTGTCGATTGTGGTAGATGTCGATACTAATTTGAGGTATATCCTTGGTATCATACATCTTGTTGGCTGTGTGCTTACAAACTATTTAATATAAATGGTCCAGTTCTATTGGTAACTTCTTCTTATTAGACTGTAAAAAAAATGGGTCTTCTCACCTTGTTGCCTATTGGTCTCTTCAATCACTACATTTGGAAAACGTGTGCCAGAGAATGAATAACCGTGCAACCATTTAAAGGTCCAAATTTCGTTATTCAATTAATATGTATGCATAAGGTGTGTTATGGTGCATTACCCTAAGTCAGGCATATATAGCCTCGGTTTCATGTTATTTCTTTGTCACAACTTTATTTAAGTTTGGAAGGGTAGAACATGGCCATCAGTGTAAATCAAAGGCCTCATGGGCTCAATGATGTACTTCATAATACTGCTTGTAACTGGTGTTTTTAATAGGAAAGAATGATCTTTTTTTCTTTTTTGGGTTTTCGTATTAAGAGTGAAAAATATTACATTACAGGTGATAGGTATTAGGTGGGAATGAGATTCTTAGTTTATCTATCAGCTTTATCCTCCCCCCCCCCCCCCCAACACAACTCCCTTAATTTCTTTTTCATGGCTTCTTTAGGTGAGTATTATGTTGTTAGATCTAGCCTTGTTTTTTACGGTAAAGCAGATGTGGTTTTGAATTATTCCAAAAAGGGACCTGCCTATTATACAGGCGTCAAGAGACTATTGTTTTAAGTCTGTCTGGTTGAGACCAAAATAACAGATGTGAATGAAAAAATATTCACTTCATCCATCTGGCCACCAAATAACCCATCTGTTTTGTTTGCATATATTTGCTAAAGCAAAGATATCCAATCTTTTAGTTTGTTCGGATTTTTTCAATTTCAATGTGTTGTTTGGAATTATGAGCTCTGGTTTACTTGTTTCTCTTTCGTTTCTACTTGTTCACTAATATATTTGTTCTCGAGAATAATATGTCCTGGCTTTCCATTGTTTGTTTAGGAGGGGTGTTCAAATTGGAATTATTTTTGCCTGAAGAATATCCAATGGCTGCTCCAAAGGTATGTTTACTTAAATTTAGGGTATTTTATTTGCATGCTATCATCCTACAATTTTGAGTGGTTTCTTTTTTCTCTGTGCCCCAGCAATGTTTGATTCTGGTGTATCTCATGATGGTATTTGATTCATAGTACAAAAATTAAGAAGTAAAATGAATTATTATATGATAAAAGCTGAATTAGAAGCCAATCCCCCCACACCCCTCCCCCCCCAGCCCCCCAATAAAAAAATTAAAAAGCAAAAGGGAAGTTTTGAATGATGCTGGCTGACTGTTATGAATTTGAATCTAATGTTTCACTGATCATAATGTGACTAAATTTGTTGAAGAGTTACATCCATAGTAGTCTCTGGTGCTTCCAGGAGAACTGTCTATGTAAACCTGGATATTCCCTTGCCTCAGGTGGTACAGGATGCTTAAAATATGGCAGGTGCTTGAACTGCTTATTTAATCTGAATAAACACTATTGTTATAATGGGCTCTGGCTGCTTAAAGTCCTTCACTAGAACATAGTTTGAAATTATTCTATTGGGACTGAATAGAATCAAAGTTGTTTGACGGGTCTAAAATTGTTTTCCCTCAAAATGGCTTATGGTTAATGTGATCCACGTTTGATTCATTTTCTTGAGACATTTGCTTTATTTCCCTTACAACTATACTTAATTGTATGAATTCTGTTTATTATCTTCCTCTAAGAATATAATATGTATTGTCTTTGTGATGCAACTACTCCACGTTATACTGTGTTTACCAGTGAGAATCCAGTAACAATGCCTTTATTTTTAGTTTATGTCAATTTTCCTTGTCACAGGTCCGATTTCTTACCAAGATATATCATCCTAACATTGATAAGGTTGGTTGTTATATAGTTTGCCTGACCTTCTAGGCTGCATGTATTAATCTGCACAATTTGTGACTTCTGTTTCTTGCTTCTCATAAAATGGGATTTTAAATGCAGCTTGGAAGGATTTGTCTTGATATTCTGAAAGACAAGTGGAGTCCAGCTCTCCAGATTCGGACTGTACTTTTGAGGTACTGTGAGCTGTGATTTTATGGTTGGGGATTTCTATTGTTATGGACTTATTGGATTGCTACATCTCCGGGGAGAATACTTTTGTTTTCAAGGGGAAGAACTTGAACAGTTTCAACAATGATTTTTCAGTTTATATTTTATGGAATTAAAATAATCATATATTGACTTGACATTATTGGGACAAATTTTTTCTATTAGCATTCAAGCACTTCTGAGTGCTCCTAACCCCGATGATCCTCTCTCCGAGAACATTGCCAAACACTGGAAAACAAATGAGGCCGAAGCAGTTGAAACAGGTATAATACTTGGACTTTCCTTAATCCCTACTTTGGTTGAGCTTATCATTTCAAAGTGTAAATCACTAAATACGCTCAGCCGATTCTTCTTGTTCACTGTGCTCGCTTTCATAATATCCTGCAGCAAAGGAATGGACACGTTTATATGCCAGTGGTGCTTGATGACATGGTGGAAAATATCACTTCATTCAAATAACAATTGTGCAATGTATGCTATTCACTGTCTGTTTAAGATGGAAAATTTGGAAGAATTGAATTGATGTTTGAACATTCGGAGTTTGACATTCTGCAAGCTTCCATCTTACCGCACATGTCAATTATTTTCTTCTTGTGGAAGCCATGTCTTTGAACTTGTATGATTAGATGATATACATTGTTTCTCAACTCTTAAATTTCGAAGCAATGTTTATTGTCTGCTATAGTAGTAATCTGGAAATACCGATTATTATCAGGAAACCTTGACTTCAGTTGGCATCAGTATGGGAAAAAAACTTGCGTTGAGCTAGGAGGGTCCAAAGGTTCGCTGCCATTGATATTTTTAGTATTAGATTTAGTGAGTTTCATACTGTTGGTCCCAGAATAGGATCCACAGAATTATTGGGCTATCCTTTGTTCTTCCACTTCAGCATAGTTTCGCACAAGTAGTCTTGTGGTGTGTTTACTCTTGGGAGTTGAGGGATGAGAATGAAAAATAAGAATTTTGGCAGTGTTTATTTGTAAAAATATAAAGGAATGATAATGAAATTAGAGTGAGTTCTACAAATTTAGGAATGAAAAATGTGAATCTTTTTCTCAGGTGTGAAAGAAAATGGAGGATGAGAAGAGAGTGAATTGGCATTTATACATTCGTAAAAGTTAAAACTACATTTTTGACCACTAATAATAATAATTGTATTACTCAACTATAACTTAATAATAGTAGTAATAATTTAATAATAATAATTATTATTATTGTTATTAATATTAACATTAATTATCTTGAAGAAGAAGAATTAAAATAAATAATAACAATAATATGATTTAATAACTTGCAACAATTTATTTTGATGCCAAGATAAAATGAATTTATCAATGATAATTTAGTTCATTTTCATTTTGATACATACAATTTAAGTAAATAACTAATTTTAATTTTAATTTTTTATTCTAATTTTACCACATTTCAATTCAGTTAATTTTAATTTCAACGCATTCTAATTACTGATCGGTAAACCTCCATTAGTGTTAGTACGTGCCAGTAAATTAATGCGAATACCCGCCAGATTGGCGCAAGGAACTGTGACATCCCCGATTGAAGAAAAGGGGACTATTAATGGGGTGGAATACAAAACCAAGAAAAGGGGACTATTAATGGGGCAAAAAGCTAGCAGAATGTGCACCCTCACTCAATTAACAGTATGTGACGGCTGTTTTTCAAATTTGCGGTGCTTTCTCTTCAATTCTGAGGTGAAGGATGAGCCTTAAGTTAGCAACTCGAGCATTATAAATTCTTTGGCAGTAGAGGCTAATACAACAAGCTTATCATTTCCGCAGGTTGAAATCCCTTCTTGTTTTGTTGGTTTGGTCCTGGAAAACTGTCAGCTTCCATATAAAAACCATGGACATGTTATTCTGGCCAATCCTGCACCAATCTTGTTCTATCCAATCCGTTGCACTGAGATTCGCTGCTGGGTGGATGTACCAGGCCAAAAAGTACCATCCATTTCTAATGGTGAAATGACTCGTTATTTGAAAAGGTGGTGGCTTCCCAGGTATATATCATGTCCGCGATCGAGAAAGGAAACATCAGAACAATGACTAATAGAAGCATGCCAGCAGCTCCGTCTACGACTCCAGGTGCTCTTTTACTTGATGACTCATTCAATATGCGGCATCCTTTAACAGGAGGAGGAATGACTGTGGCTTTGATGTTGTTGTACTAAGAGATCTTCTAAGACCTCTCCGCAATCTCCATGACGCACCCGCCCTTTGTAAATATCTCAAATCCTTCTACACACTGCGCAAAATAAGCAGCATTCACAAACTTACACATCTAATAGGTCTTATGCATTCTGGCTTGTAATATTTGACTCGCTAGACCGTGTGTGATCTTTGCTTGAAACCAGTGGCATCTACGATAAACACATTGGCAGGTGCCCTTTTCAAGGTCTTCTGTGAATCATCTGATCCATCAAGAAATGAACCGTGACAAGCATGTTTTGACTACTTGAGCCTCGGAGGTCTTTTTACGAATGGACCAATAGCTCTACTATCTGGTCTAAATCCTCGTCCATTCAGCTTGATAATCCATTTCTTTGCTGCGGCAATCTTTGGAGTCGGACGCTAGTTACTTCCATTTCCTTCTCCCAAACGCATGCTGATTGGAGCCAGACTCATTTCAGTAAGTACCTCTGCTGCTTGTAAGCTACTAGTCAACAATCCATAATCTGTTTCTGCAATTTAAACCTAATATCGATTTCTGATACATGTTGCTTTCGTACATTTTCCAGGGCGCATCAGCAATAATGTTCCCCATAATAAAGGCTGGAGGAGTTGGAGAAATGTTCTTCCCAGCTAGCTTACAAAGATATTACAGAGCAGCTTCTATTAACTGTTGAAATTTAGAGGGCAGGATGAAGTGTTGTAGCAGCATAGCAGCCGAGTTTAACAGGGTTGTAATTATTTAACATATTAGTTGATTTTTTTTTCTATTGTATTTCAAGGATTCTGCTTTAAAATTGTTATCCATATTAACTTGGAACATAGTCACAATACATTCTTTATATGATGTAAACTTCCTACTCATTCAACATCATTCTTATTTCTTTCTTCACCAGCAAACTTGCAAGATGAAATTCAAAGCTGACGACGTTCGCTGTGAAACCATAAATTGCACGTTCCCAATTGCATTTTCTCTCATTATGAGATTGGCATTGACTGCCCTCGAAAATGAGATTGGATATAACCCAAATGATCATTATTGGCATTTTCTCTCATTATAGTTGTTATCACAGGGAAACTTTTTGTTACCGCATTTCTTTATTTTAATTTATCAGACTGAATTACATGACTGCTGCATGTTCAAGGCATGAGAAAGTGCTAGAAAATGAAAAGTACATGTGGCTAACGAAACCCTTTTCAATCCTATTATCAGAATTTGTATCTGAAACGTCAAAATCTCTTGATGCGAGCAAAAAACTGAGGAACTACTAGTTATTTAGAACATACTACTACTTAATCAGAATGAGGCTAGTTGTAGTTGGAACATTGTCATCTCGTCAAGAAAACAGGTCAATGAGTCCATATTCTTCCAGTTTCTAGCCGAGTACAGGTCAATCAAAAACAAATCACCAAGTTGCTGATATGAATCGTCCAATAACTCAAAACAATCAGAATCCAGGAATCATTAGAATGACGTCCAATCAATTGCGTATTCGTCTAAACAGCTTATACAATCCAAAGACATTCCTCTGCTGCCACAGGTATGGAATGAAAAATGATCGATAGAGGGGAGGTGAGAACTCCCTGTCAAGGTAAGGCAGTGCTGCAATAGGCTGAAATGCACATAATTTTAGAGTAATAATCAAGCAAGAAAAGGCGATATTTGAAGAAATATATGTAGAGAATGAGAGAAACATAAAGAAAGATACTAATTATACCTCCCACTTTGACAAGTCACTCCCACGCGAAGGGTAAGGTCGATTGAGCTGCAGCTCAACAAGGAAAGTACATGCTTCAACATCCTGGAGCTGCAATGTAGAAAGTCAGTTTAGTTACTTCACAAAAGAAAAGAAACAAGGGATGAAGGATACACAAGCAGAGAGCAGTATATATTTCGATTAGTCCAGCGGGGAGAGGTAATATTACAAATTGCTGGTCCGATGCCTTATTCTTATTGTTAAAATATGATGGTGCTGCTGAAGTCCCACCCAAGGTGGAATTAAATGGGAGGGGAAGAAGTCCCCGGAACCCATCATCAAGCCATTGAACTTCACCAACAAAATTAGGAATGAAAAATGACGACGGGTATCGGTGCCACTCACTTCCAACACAAACTACAGAACCTGCATGTATGAAATTCAAAAAATAAGCTAAATGAGTATTTTCTATCACTGAGAATTGTTTGATGCCAGTTGCTTTTTTGCTAAGAAACAAGAGATTAAATAAAACTATAAGAAATATATACAAGGATTAGGAGGACTACAAATCCACAAAATAAGGACGAGAGTCCCAATATAAACAAAACACTTAAAACTGCAAAGATAAAGAATATCCCAAAACCCAAAAACACTAGCTCACCAAGATGGCAGTTGTTAAGATCACACTTTCCTACATATATATGTATGTCGATTGAAATCAGAAATATAGAGCAAATGATTTAGAGGATGAACAACAATGAGAGTCTACGCAAGGAATATAAATAAAATTTGATAAAATTTGACTAAATAAAATGAAAAGCACAGAAAATAAAATATCCTCAATGAATGATCACAATCAACAAAGTGTCATTGCTGTTTAAAGTCTATCTGTTTTCTGCAGCAAAAAATTATCCGTAAAAAGATACAAATTTGAAAAAGTTTCAAGTCGTTACTTCAATGCCACCATGGTGCAGCTTGAACAAAAGTTATCATTGTCATCAATAAAATGTCAGAGCCTTCTTACATATAATGATATTTCCAAGCCCGTCTGCCCTCTACTTTTTCCAAACAAAGCACATCACAATAACAAGCAACAATAATTTGAGAGTTTAACTAAAATATCAAGAGAGAGAGGCTTTTCACAATACCCAACACTATTTCAATATATCTTTTCGTCAGTAAGTATCTCAACATTAATGCCTCACACAACCTAATAAAGCAAGATAATAGTTATTACCTGGCCCTACATCGTCATGGTGCTGCAAGATTTTGTATACCTCGATAGGAGCAGCGTAGCCATTAACCAGCGAAAATGTTCGAGAATGGGAGGCACATAATATGAGACCAAGAACAAAAGGTCTGAGGACTTTTGCTGTCTGCAAATAGAATCGATTAAAGTTTACCATCCTGAGAGTTCACTTACATAGAAAGAAAGAACTGTAAGAATATTAAAGGAGCCCACCGTAACCATCACAAAATTAGCATTTGGATCATACTTGTCTCGGAAAATATCAGGAAAGCTCTCAATGACAGCTGAAGCAGCAACACAAATAAGTGGGTATATTGGATACAGGAACCTGCAATGGTAGTCACAAAAAGATCTAATTTTTTTTTTTTTTTTGGCTCAAACAAAAATATATCAGATGTAAGAATGTACATATAGGAGGGACAAACAGATCCACAGAGAAAAAAGTCAAAAATCCCCTAGCCCAGGAACTACAAATCCTATAAGATCATAAATTCTAATTAATGATATTACATCATAGCTCCTTCCCAATCAATTGAAATAAAGAAGAAAGACGAATCTTTAAACTCCAGAGAGATAGGAACCCATAGAGAAGCCCAGAATTTAACTCTGTCCCAAAGAAACATGTAATCCTCCATCACTTTGTCCTAAAACATCCAAGTTTCTTTCAATCCATAGGACCCAAAATATAGCCGTAGCTGCACAACCCCATAAGACAGAAGCTTCACACTGCCTTTTAACTCTCAAAAATTTTCCAAGAGAACAGAAAAGCTTGCTGCAGGTGAGGTGATGTCCCACTCAATTTAAAAGTTCTAAACAGCTTGTACCACAAGAAGAAAGCAGCTGGGCGGTGAAGAAACAAGTGGTCAATACTTTCCAAAGCATTTTTGCACAAGACCAACCAATCGTGGGATAAACCCATGCTTGGTCTTCTCTTCTGAATTATATCAGTGGTGCTAATATTCCAATGAGCAACAGCCCACACCATCATCTTCACCTTTGAGGGAACTTTAGCTTTCTAAATCAGACAAGAGGCGGCAAAAAGAGGGGTAGAGCATTGATAAGACTGAGAAAGTACCATTTGGTTGAAAATATTCTTGATTTTTCTAGAGCCCCAGCCCTCTTATCTTTTTTCATGCTATCAATATGAACTCCTAAAACCCCAAGCAAGTTAGAACAGTGTCGAAGCTCCCTGTCATTCAAGTTTCTGAAGAATCTAAAGTCCCAACAAAACTGCATTGAGGAAAACCTCACCATACCAGCTATAGAACATTTATGACCCAAAACAAGACTATACAACTGAGGAAAAGACTCACTAAGCATCCTCTCTCCCACCTAAACATCCTCCCAGAACCTAATCACAAAAAGATCTAATCAACAATTACAACTTCCCACTGTCCTTAACAATCATGCTGCAGGCTAGGTGGAATTAAAAGATCATCTAAATATGATCTCAGAACCGAGAAGACATCAAGACATCACTAAAAGATTAGAAAGAGAAAAGAGATAAAGAAACAAATGGAGTTTTAAGACAATTACTAAAATCACGAAAAATCAATAAAAAAGAGCTGATTCTTGCCAAATAAGAAAAATCCACTAGTATATTCATCCAGATCATACCTAGGGATAAATCAAGAAAAACCTAGCAGGAACTACCCAATTTCATCATACCTTTCTTCCTTGTGTGGCTGCATGGACATAAATAGCAGCCAAATATAAACAGGTAAGACAACAACCACGAGACCTGGTGCATATTTTTTCCTTGCAATTGGCAAGATTCCCACGAAAAGCAAAGCAAGAACAAAACCAAAGTTAAAATTGTTGAATGCGTTCCTCAGATAATACAGTGGTCCTTCAATCCCATACAAATGGCTCTCACCACCTCCTACGACATTATATACCACCAAATTCAGAACAGATGATGTCCACCTTCTGTAATACTGGTAGTCAACAAATACAGAGAGTGCCTGCAAAATTCAATTCCTTGTGATTGAACATCAATAAAAAACGTAAGACAGTTACAATTACTTAAAAACAATGTGAGACGGTTACATCTCAGTAAATATCATCAGCTAATACACAAGTGAATCAATTCCCAATCCAGAGAAAATATACATGAAAACATGAAACATAGTGAACCAATTAACTTACAAGAAGAGTAACAGAAGTAGCAGCACCAGCAAGAAATGCTTGCTTGAATCTTCTAGCTAACGAGTAGAATACAACTGGCAGAAAAGCCAAAATTGAGAATGGCCAGCCAAGGATTACTCCAGCAGCTGATACTGCAACAGCCATTGCGTACTTCTCCAATAGAAAAAATCCCGAAGCAAGACTGATAGCATACATGGAGAAGGAGCTAGGGAGGAAACCTAAAAAATAAACACAACGTGTTGGAAACTAGAGAAATTCATGAAAATAGAGTATATAAGAACTTTAATCCATAAAATAGTAAACAGAAACTGCAGATAACTAAAGCACGGCTAACTGAATAGAATTCATTCCAAGAAACACCATACAAAATCAGGAGAAACTAAAATAATATTTTTGGACACACAACTAAAGACAAATTAAAAGTTGACTCACTTGTGCTAGCAAAGAAACAACCACTAGTTAAGCATAGCATTGCCAGTGTATAAGAGGCTAAACGCCTTCCATATTTTCTGGAAAGGGCTACTACCAGAACAGCATCTGTGGTAACAGAAAGGATACCAAGAAAGAGCCTCACTGCATAGAATACTCTCACCTGTTAAAGGAAGTAAAAATACCCAGATATTAGATGAAAAAGGGAAAGGGCTGTCAAATCACGAAATAATCAGGAGAATCTATCACAAGACAAAAATAAAACTTACTTTATCCTCAGCAAACAACCAGGAAGCTGGTCGACCCACTAATTCATGAAAAAGAATGTACAAATATGACCGAAGTGCAAACTCTGAACTGCAAATGGATATATAAACATGTTCAATGTCGCAAACAATTCCTTCAAAAGAATTCACTGTCTCATTCTCTAGAAACCATTAGAATGCTATCATCATAAATTTACATGGTTGATACTACACGTACGAACTATCTATGTCAATGTAATAAATGAGAATAGAAAACGGGAATCGCGCATATTACATTCTACAGCAAACAAACATCTTTACAAACTGAAATGACATGATAATTGAATGAATGTAAATGAACGTTCTATCCTCATACATCAATTTGACTATTTTTACTTTCACTCTTCCAATCATATCATGCCAAATCAATTTTTATGAATGAGGTTGTAATTGTAGTTACACAAAGATAACATCTTACATGTTAGAATCCTTGATCCACACGTGCTAAATATAATAATCAACTAAAAGCAAAGATTATTAGCTCATGGGCGCCTTTCCCTTACATCTAAGAGTGAGTTCTTTACATGGGTTCTTATCAGTACACGTAAAATTAATACATACACAATAGAAAGACATAAAACAGCCGAATTTGATGATTGGTCTTTAACGTGTTCGATTAAATTCCTAAACGAGCAAAAAAAAAAGGGTGATACGTAAAAGCAGCTACCTGTACTCCCAAGTCTGGAAGCCAGATTTATAGAGCAAGTAATGAAGGGGCTCCCAGTAATTGAACACCTCGTCGCAGTCGTGAATGATGTTCGTGGTAGCGCTCATGTATCGAAGCATTCCCAATGCGAATACCGGCACGAACCACCCCAGTGACTTCTCCTCTTCGCGTCCGCCGTCGCCCAATCGCCTCGACGGCTTGTCGTATTTCGTGTATATCGGCGATGATGGCGGAGGATCCGACGGTAGCGGCCGCCTCTGCCGCGTCGTTAGAGCCATCGTTTCTCCCTGTCTAATTGCTTGTGGAAATGATTGAGAGAGAAATGAAATGCGGACTGTCTTTAGATGATTCGTTGCTTCGACCCGAAGTTTCTATTAGGGGTCTTTTTCTTCTTTTCTTTCTAAATTTTTTATTGGATTAATGTTTGAGTAATGCTTACAGAAGCAATAACATTAACAGAACTTATTATATATATATACACACAGATACACACACAAAACGACAAAATTATGAGTTTAATTAGGTATATAAAAGCATTTAATTACCAACAGATTAATTACAGTGCCGGTGTATACACTTTGTATTGGCATTTAGTTTCTTATTATTTTTGTAAAATATAGGCTTTTAATATAATTAAAAACATAAACATTTTTTAAAAGAATGTGCAGTATTATCATAAAATCATTTTGTATTTAAGGAATGTTAAAATAAGAACAAAAAAATTTCAGTTAATTTCATTAACAAAGATCCTTGGTTGGTAAGGATTCCTTGCGTTTAAAGATTTGGAAACAGTTAATTTTCCCGCTTTCAACAGGGTTTCCTAAACCCTGGGCAAACACTCTCTCTCTCTGTATG
Source organism: Citrus glauca (assembly GCA_029633175.1). NCBI lineage: Eukaryota > Viridiplantae > Streptophyta > Magnoliopsida > Sapindales > Rutaceae > Citrus > Citrus glauca. The sequence continues at coordinate 16,908,022 of JAQOOD010000003.1, forward strand.
TGGATAAAATAAGTACTCTCTTCACAGAATGGGAAGCAAACCCATCAATCAATCAAAGAAAGGTTAAAAAAGAAAAAAGATCAGACAACAATGGCGAATTCCGTTAAGAGATTGGTGGAAGTATGCAGCAAAGAAGACGGGTTTCTGGGCTCATACTTCGAGGCCAAACTAGTGCAGAGAGTCAGCAAAGACAAGTTCTTGGTGGAGTTCTTGACGCTGGTGTCGGAGGAAGATGAGAATGAGAAGCCGAGGGAGGTGGTGGACGCAACGGAAGTGAGGCCCTGGCCACCGCAGAGAACGGTGGCCGAGTTCGACGTGATGAACAAGGTGGATGCATACGACAGAGACGGGTGGTGGGTCGGAAGAGTTACTGGGAAAGAGTGCGGCGAAGATAAGTACTTTGTGCACTTTGACAGCACCGGAGATGAGTTTGTTCATCCTGGTCATTTGCTGAGGGTTCATCAAGAATGGGAGGACGGATCCTGGGTTCCCTCTCATGGTCGAAGCCATCAAGAGCAGCATTGATCCATTAATCATTCTTATTCTTTTTTATGTTTTTGAAATGTTCTTGAAAAATGCAAGTCCCTTCTAATGAGATAACATGTAATGCAATTCTTCATATTTCAGTTTTCAGGCATCTTCCAATAGCACCGACATTGATGGTTAAATTAGTAATAATCAAAGGGAAAACGAAAAAATCTTACGAACAAAATTATTAGAAGGCTCAAGGCCACTTTTTGTATTGAAGTACAATAATATCAGTTCTATTGAGCTCGACACTATAGTTGCAGAAGTGAAGTAAACAATGCTGGCTCTTCTAGTATTCAAGCACAACCACCTTATCATACAGATAGACGGGATCGCACAAATATTCCCGGGCATACACTTATTGGGCATATTCTCTGTTGAAAGAAGAGTAAAGAAAACAAAATAAAAGCACATGATCATGCAGTTTAACCGGTGTTCTGCAAGCCAGCAGCAATACCTTTCATGGTCAAGATGAGGGTATCCTCCAAACCAGGGGCATACTCACTTGACACATTCAGTTTCACCAGCTCATCGGCAGGTTTGACAGATTCTGATTCCATAATTTCCCTTGAGATATGCGGCCGCACCTTCACATGGTAGTTTGGATCACGGATCCGTTTCAGTGTGTAGGCCTGGCACACATTGAGAGTAGTGATATATGCATCACGAAGACGGAGTCTTTGCTTCAAGTAAGGGTCTCCTTCAAGAAGATCCTTGTGTCCAGCAATCTACAAATGTGAAAGAAAGAACCAGTTTTTTTCTCTTTTTTAGTAATGGGCAAAAAGAAAGAAACAAAATTAGTTAAAAAAGACAACTTTTTGGCTACGAATATAGACTAACAAGGAAAACTTCATATCCCCCTATTACTAAGTAACAATCAGGCCTATACAAATAATGCAAAATTTTTGTTGTTTAGCTTGCCAAAAGCTGGAGAGAAACAAGACAGGACTTGAAATACTGATAAGGTTGGAATGTTCTAGCACTCTTTTCTTCAAAATCTAAAAAATAACTCCACAGAAAAGATGGACATTTGACGAGATCAAAGACCAGGTATGACTTAAAGGGGTGGTAATCAAGAAGTTAAAGGTATTCCAGTAAAAGTTACCTGAAGAAGAAGGCCCTTGGTTTCTTCATAGTTGACTCTCAACTTCTCTCCAAATGACCACAAGTCTTTAGAAACAAGGAGCTGGTCATACAATGCGGCTATCTTATGGTTTCCCTTAGCAAACACCATTTCAACCAAATCAATAGTGACTCTAAAGAATGGCCAATTATTGTACATCTCCTGCAGCATGTGGAGATTCCTAATGTCCTTCTGAATGACATGTTTGAAAGCAGCCCCAAAACCAAGCCAAACTGGAAGATGAAATCTGGTTTGCGTCCAGGCAAAGATCCAGGGGATTGCACGAAGAGATTCAATACCGCCACTTGGCTTTCGCTTGGATGGACGGCTTCCAATGTTCATACGCCCATACTCCAACTCTGGTGTAGCCTATGATCATATTCAGAATATGGTAATTTAGTTCAATAGAAGCATGTGATTGATTTATACAGAAGGGAAAAAAATCTGAGTGTGGTTCGCTTACCAATCGGAAATATTCAACAAATCGAGGTTCTTTGAAGACAATGGAGCGGTATTCCTCTGTAGCAATAACTGCCATTTCATCCATCATCGCGCGCCATTCTGGTTTCGGTGAAATTGGGGGACGCATACCATGCTCAAGTGTTGCAGCTGTGAAACGTTGAAGTGTTCTAAAGCACAAGTGTTCCTCCCCAAATGACTGCTCAATAACTTCACCTTGAACAGTAACACGCAGTGAGCCATGAATTGTATCTGGTGGTTGAGACAATATGGCAAGATGGGTGGGACCACCTCCTCTTCCAACAGTTCCACCACGACCATGGAACATGGTTAGTTTTATACCATATTGCTTTGCCACCTTTATAAGCTCCTCTTGAGCCTTGTATAACTGCCAGGCAGCCGAGAATCGCCCAGCATCTTTACCAGAATCTGAGTACCCAATCATGACTTCTTGCTTACCATTGATCCGATTCCTGTACCAATCAACTGAAAAGAGTCGAGCCAGAGCAGCAGGTGCTGCCTCCAAATCTGCAAGCTTCTCAAAAAGTGGAACAACTCTAAGTGGTTGTTTCACATGGCATTCACGCTGTAGGAGTTCAACAGCCAGCACATCAGATGGTGCTGTTGCCATCGATATGATGTATGCTCCAAAATTATCAGCTGGAAGTTCAGCTATGACATGAAATGTCTCCAAAACATCAGCAATTTCTTCAGTTTTAGGAAGGTCAGGGCCAAACAGTGGACGCTTGCCACTGAGTTCAGATAAAAGCCATTCCTGCCTCTTTTCTTCAGACCATTCTCGGTAGGAACCAATTTCCAGGTGCTTGGTAATGGCATCTATGACATCAGTATGACGATCAGACTCTTGCCTGATATCAAGCCTGACAAGTGAGAGTCCGAAGGTGGAGACTTGCCTCAAGAAATCAAGAAGGCTTCCATCAGCAATCGCTCGGTCACCACAAGAGCAGAGTGACCTATAACAGAGTTCAAGAGGTTCCAAGAACTACATGAAATTTAAAGTTAATGAGTAGTTATCAAGTTAAAAAGTTGTTTTATCGAAAGTTAATGAGAAAAAGATATTTCAAAAGATTATATAGAAACTCAAAATATCCAAATCAACACTCGAGTATGATCTTGTATAACAAGATGATTCACTAGTGTGTTCCTACTAGTGACCTTCCAATAATTTAAAGGATGGAGCTATTTGCACTCTAAAAATTACTTTGAACACTCTAATTTTAATAAAATTGTTTACTACAAAAATACCCATGATGTGAATTACTATTAAGGATAATCTTTCATGAGCCAACATAATAAAATTACTTGGAACACTCATCTTGCACACCCATTCAACTTATACTTATCTTCCCATAGACCCTAATTGTGGTTCAGCATCTTAACCAATACTAAGATGAATAATCAGCAAATCAATATTTTGGAAGATTTTGACCGCAACAAGGTATTTGTGACCGTTTTGACTATTCAATATAATAATAGCTATGATAATTCTAGATGAAATTTATTGGCAATTAATAAAATTGGTAAAGTTGTATTGATGCCGCACATTGAGACTAGGTGAGTAAAGAATCATACTCATACACCTCATCAACATATCAACAGCTTCTGGTATGTGGCAAGCAAACAATCCAAGTTTTTTCTTATAAAAAGTCACACCAAATTAAACTCTAATGGCCAAATTAATCCATTCACAGTTAGCATTTGTTTTGTTACTCTTCTTAATGGGAAAAAAATAAATTAACACTCAAGAACCTAAATCACTTTGCAATGTTTGATTATCTTCACCTGCAATGGGACGTTGAATAATTATAGGAATGTGGAGAGTAAATAAAGATTAAGAAGATGAAGAAGAAGAGAAGGAGAAGAAGCAGAAAGGTATTAGGTGCAGTAAATAATTTTATGGCTATAAAGAGAAAAATAAAATATTTATTGCTAAAATTTAATTGAGGACTATTTTTGGTATTTACAAGGGTGTGTAGAGTAAAAATTAAAATATTAAAATTAATAAATGAGTGTGCAAAGAAATGGAATATTCAGAATATAACTTAGAGTGCAAATAGCCCGACCCTCGTTACAATAAAAGATTTTAGAAAAGAAAATGAAGCACACTAAAAAGATTAGATACCTGCTCAACATTGGTGAATACTGTTTCCTCTGGAATATCAGAGATTCCATGGGCTAGTTGCTGACGAACACGTTCACGGGTTTGATACAGCTTATCCCTCACATCACCAAGAATCACACGGTAGGGTTCATTTGGAGGAATTTGTTTCCAGAACTCTGGATCATGAATGAATCCAACGAGAATGTAACCACAAAGACAAATCAGTCAAATTCAAAACAGCAACCGGCCACTTGGATTTTTTAATTCAGAATAGAAAAATAAACAAAAACAAACCACTTTACTCTGTTGCGGGTAGTGCTAAGTTTCACAACATCAGCAGGATAATACATTTAGAATGCGTTACATAAACATACCATTGGAAGAACAGTCTCTTTTATGAATACTAAGTGGACAAATATGTGAACAGTTGTCATAAAATCTTTGATTGCCAGTCATCAAAACTTGCTCGTTTCTTTTTTTAATTTTCATTATCATTACGTTACAAGTCCATTAAAGCCCAGCTTGGAAATCTACTGCACAGAAGGAGGAGTTCACTCATTCCTCGCAACACACACTGGGGAGGCTTGAACCCTTGACCTCAATCGCTAGGTAAGGAGATGATGACCACCACGCAAAAAAGATGATTGTCAGTCAGCAAAATTTTGTTTACCAAAATGCATCTTTTTTCCTTCAAACTTTGACAAATTCACATAAGAACACATAAAATATATGTTCAATAGCATATTTCAACCAATTGTATATGGTTCAAGGAAACCAACATTTAAGCAAAAAAAAAACATAATATGACCAAGAAACAGTATTTGTCATATCTGATGTCCACTTTAGAAGTGAACACATTTTAAAATCCTTTATATCCAAAGAAATAGAAAAACCTAGATAGAATTAAGGAGCATGAAAGCAAGTCCCTGTTGCAATTACCTATGTAGTGCTTTGCATCTCTCTTTGAGGATCTGTGAAGTACGTCAGCACGACGACGAAGCTCATCACTGCAACGCCACATGGACATCTGCAAGACAAATCATAAAATGAGATGAACATATTGAAGACAGCATCTTGCATCAAGGATATGCTGGTCAAATGCATTGTTCATATGAAGCTCCTTGTAAAAAGACATTAAAGCATCATGATCATTAAGTACCTCAAACATAAGATCCTCAATTTGGGAATAGTACAAGTTAGCAGCCATCATTCTAGCCAATAGGCAAACATCCCTAGTGACCTCAGGAGTTACCCTTGGATTGCCTGCATTTAATAACAAGCAAATGTTAAACTTGGGGATAGAGAGTCGTAGAGAACTCAAATTTTAGTGACTGCCATTAAATAGTAAACCATTCAATTGAATGACACATACAGAAATCAAGCAGCAATAGAAACAATTCTAACATAAGCCTATGATACCAACAAACAAGAAATTCAGCATTCAGATGTTTTTGGCTCCCTCCTATTAGTTTGAATAATTCATAATGTCAGGTGATATCATACATATTTTCAATTGGAGAAAAGATCATACCATCACGATCCCCACCCATCCAAGAAGAAAACTGAATGAGAGGGGCATTGTACGGAACACGCTCATTGATCCCTATGTTTTTCAAAGCTGTGTCAACACGGCGCAAAAATTTAGGTACACCCTTCCAGATTGTTTCATGGAAGTAGCTCATTCCGGCTCTCATTTCATCTTGCGGAGTTGGTTGGGTCCTTCGGATCTCATCTGTACGGAATGCAGCTTGAATCTAGACAAGAAATAAACATAGAGAAAAAAAAATGAATAAAATTAATAAAGCTATTAAGTCAGCATTTATATTACATCATTTTCTTTGAGAAAATTCCATGGTGCAGATTATTAAAGGTCCATTAAGAAGAAAATTACTCCTACCAGAACGATTACAATTGCTTATATTGTAAGCATATTAAAGGCAAGAGTTTTGTCATCAGTACTTTAGCATAAAAAAATTTACACCAAACTTTTACCAACTAAACAACCTCAGTATAAACATTCAGTAACAATATTAGAATCCAAAGAAGAAGTTTGAAGACATATTAACCAAGATACTGAGATTCTACCTCTCGCTGAAGAGCCTCATCAAGCTCCTGCTTGTCATCAGGAGTAATATCTTTGGCATACAACTGAGCTAAACAATTACGAATCCTGAAAATTTGAGATAGGCAGGAAAAAGAAGAGGTAAGTAAAAAAACCAAGCCATTCTCCAGAAGGATAGGAGCATTTTTCCCATACAAATTCATGAAGATCTTCAAATGAGAAGTAGAAGTCAATCTAACTTGTACATTCCAATACACTTAAATATCTGAATGATACTGTACAACTACTCCAAGAGTCAGAGAACAAACCTTGCATGTTTCTGAAGCAAAGATCTGCGGACTGATTGAGTAGGATGAGCAGTCAAGACCAGATCCACAGTTTGATTCTTCAGAGCATCAAAAATCTCCTCAGGAGACTTATTCAGCTCTCCCACAAGTCTCTTGAATGTTTCTTCAATGTCTGATTCAGTTGTTGCCGAGTTCTCATCGGCAAAATCACCCTTCTTCAACTTTTTGATCCTTCGACGGTGGGCAATCTGAAGCTCCTCGGCCAAGTTGGCCAAGTTAAGCATGTGGGAGAAAGCTTTGGCAATGACAATGGAGTCCCCTGGATCCAGACTTGTCAAGACATTTCCAAGCTCCTTAAATTTGCTGGGATCATTCTTTCCTTCATACTCAGCTGCAAGTTCATAACACTCTTGAACCTACACAACCTTAACATCATTAGTCTGAGTCATTAAATCAGACAAACCAAATCTTCTTTAAAATTATTGCATAAATCTTCCATATCAAAAGAGAGATCCGAGGACCATTTGACCACAGGTCCATAGAGCCCCTTGAACACTCCAAATGTGGCTCTAAATCAATTCAAACAGCTCCAAGTTTGCAAACAAGAGCTTGCATTTTAAACCCAAACATTAAAACATTCAATCCATACCAACAACAAACACATTGACTTATCATCATAGACTGTGATTCTTACTGATCCTTTCAATCTGAACAATACTGCAATCTGGGATCAATTAGAACCTCAGCAACCAAACCCATTTTTTCTTAAAAAAAAAGTCATAAATCACGTCAGTCTCACACTTTTCACACTCCAAACCGTGAATCAATCAACAATCATTAAAAGTATAAACTTTTGGTCACATGGGCAACAATAAAAGTCAGCCATCAATCAAAAGAATAGATTGACAAAAGGTCAAAAGAGAAAATGACACACCGTTTCTTTGAGATCCTCTCCATGCAAATCCTGAAGAATATCAAGAAACCGATCCAAAAGAAGAGCATCATACTCAATCAACTTATCATCTTCACTCACTTTTCGAGGAACCAGAAGCCTCAGCTGCGCATCAATCGATGCCATCTTCTCTAAATTCCTATTCGCCGCCATTGTCCTTCACTCTTCCTCCCAGCCCAGCTTCACTCTGCCCACAAAATAAAAATTCAAAACTCGACTCAACAGGCAGCCAAAAAATCACATTTTGATCACCACCCACACAAGAAAATCTTACAAAACAATGATTTGACAAGAAAAAGCCACGTGTAAATACTCTAAAATGTAAATTCATGAAAATCTAAAAACCTAGACTCATACAAAAACAGAAGGAAAAACACCCACATGGAGTTAAGAAATGGCGGATTATGAGAGGGACCCAGAAGATAGGATAAGTGCAAAAAAAATTGTACCTGAATCTAGGCAAACGAGATTAGAAGAAGAAAAGACAGAAAGTCGAATCTGAATTTTACAGATAATATAGTGAGGGTGAGGGGGGAAGATGCAGAGAAGTGATGAAGAGAGAGTGATTTATATAGAGAGAAAGAAGTGCAAATAAAAAATTCTCTCTCTCTCGTGTTTTTTTTTTTTTTTGCCCTTTTTATTTTTTAACTTCTCTCGAGAGGAGGCGAAATTTGTGCCCAAATTGAGAGGTGATGACAGATGACTCGTGAGTTTAGGTGAAGTAACTGCCCCTTTTTTCATCTGGCTTTACTGTAGTTTCTAATACGAGGTAATGGAATATGCTGTAGGATACTCCTGTCACTTCTCATTGGTCGAAACTGTTGTTGCTTTTTTTTTTTCTTTCTTTTAATTTTTCTATAGTATTCTTTCTTTTAATATTATTATATAAAATTATTACTTATATTACACAAGATATTATAATTAATATTTATAAATAAATTATATAACTGAAATATTATATCATGTATTACAATTGATATTTACAAACAAATTATATAACTTAGATTTTTGTCGTGTTATGTACTCTTTTAAAGTACAGTTTAGATTTTTTAAATCTTCCTTAATATTCGAAGGTTGTTCACTTCACTCATGTAAAAAATAAACTGACTCCACTCAATTATTTAATAATTGAAGAAGAATTAAAATTAATCTCTGTAATACTTTTATGAAGACTCGAACCCTTACTCTTAACATTGTAAGGACAAAAATTCTCCCACTAGAGCAAAGACTCCTTGGTGATTCTTTCTTTTAATGTTGTTTCAACAAAACGGTGACAAAATGTCAATAACTTGTTACAAGGGTTAGTTAGACACTTCTAAGACTGGTCAGTGCAATAGTTGAAGCTCTCATACTATTGTACTATAATTGTAATATCAATGACAAAAAGAAGATTAGGTGAATTGTAATATCAATGACAAAAAGAAGATTAGGTGACACTTCTGTTTCTTAATTTTAAAATGAAGGATACGATTTTTTTTTTTGTAATTATAAGAGTCTATGATTATATCTGTAATTTAATTTTATTCAATTGTGTTGAACTTTGATATTTTAAGTTAATTATACATTAAGTAAATTTTAATTATAATGGTCTTTAATTGAATTTTAAAATAACGACAAAGTCACTGTCGAGCTAGGAATGAGGCCATAATTTCTTTTTAGACCAAGCTAAAATTGTTTGTAGTGAGATCTAGTCAAGTTATTATTATTCACCAGATTAAAAAAAAAGTCAAACTTATAGTCAAGGTAATACTCTACCACATATTTTTAAAACCTCAACCTTAGTATAAGAAAATATTTTGAAAAGGAATATATGATGCATATCCCCTAAAACGTGTAAATGCAAAGAATAGTTATTTAGAATTAAATGTTTGATATAGTCATAATAAGTATTTTTTTTATGTAAGTTTTGTACTTTCTTAAAAGATTGGATCTTATTGTGGTTAGTTATAAATATTCATTTAGTCTCTATATTTTAAGTTAATTATTAATTTAATTATTAGAAAAATATCTCAAAACACCATAATTATTAATTATATTTTTCTTAACTTTTAGTTTTCTTATTTTTCTCGATTTTTACAATAAGAACCTTTCAATAATCTTTAGGACATTAATAAAAAAACAAATAAATTTAAATTATTGATACGATTAACCAATACATTGTTTTTGCATCCATCTAAAAGATTATTGTAACTTTGTTTGACACGACTCCACAATTCATATTTGCACGACTAGTTCTGCACATCATCAGTTTTTCCTTTAAAATCCCTGGTGATTTTTCTAGGAATTTTCTAGCTAATGGGTTGAATTTTCAAGTAGGGTTTATGGCCTTAGGATCTTCCGCCAATTTATTAGCATATACGCATATATTTCCAAGAATACGTAAATCGTTAAAGAATGAAACTCCAATTGTCTTGGTTTATCAGTTACTTGGGCATCCAAAATTCCTATATGATCCAAGTAATGCCCTAATAATTAAAAGAACCTGTTGCCCATTGAGCAAAAATATCCAATGGTGTGCTTTCACCGAACTTAAATAATTAACATTTTGCTTTTAGAATGCAGAGTATTGCTTTGACAAATTAAAATAAGTTATATTGTTTTTGGCATGTCATGGAAGTTTAATTAGATATATATAGTAAAGGGCATTATCAAAAAACAATTTATGGTAAAGAAATACTGCTGTAGATATAACATCTCTATATGATAGTGCTTTTGAATTTTGAACATGTTGATAAGAAACGATTGTTAGGAAAATTGCACCTTATAAATTATTTGAAGTGTTTTTTTTTTCAAAAGCATCAACAATCAATAATTGCTAACTACATTTTTTATGTTTTTGTTTCTAATTTTAAAGTTTTTCTAAAGGAAAAAAAAAAGGGGTATTAGGATTAGGGATGGAACATGAAAACTTGGCTGCAGGGTTAGAGAATATTATGATTAAGGAATAATATAAAATTTGACTCTAAAAAAATGATTTTTTAACATTGTGAAAATAAAATATTTTACAAAAAATTCTAATATCTTTATTTTTGTGGGGGTTATTTTAAGAAGTTTCTTCCTTCTGTATCAAAAGCGTCCAGTCAAGTATAGAAGTGAAGATTATCTACATTGAATTCAAATTGAAGCTTTCTACAATTTTCTTTTCAATGTAAATAACCAAATAATTTAAAAGAAATCCATCTCTCATCTTATCATGGGGGCTTATTTTAAAACTTTCATAATATTTTTTTAATAATTGTTATAAAAACTGAAAGTGTCAATACAAGACGAATTAATTTATAAATTAGATGATAGCAATGTGATTTTCCACCAATGTTTCAACTTAGAGCGCAATTAACCCGAGAGTAAAACTCAGCTTTTAATTTACAGCCAATTACTATACTAAAAAAAAAATCAATTACTGAAACTAAAGAGAAAAAATAATAATAAGCAGCGTTCATAACAATCAATTATGCACATAAAACCTAAAATAGTTTAAGCTCTACGAGTAACTATCTGCAATATAAAATATTAGTTGAAAAAGTAAAAAAAAAAGCTAAATAATAAACTAACATTCTCATTAATCAACAATTAACTTAGAAGAGTTGAAAAAATGAGTATGCATTGCAAATTGAATTAAGAGAGAGAGAGAGAGAATTGTGAACAAATTAAGATTTTGAGGTTTTTCCATTTTGGAGATTCAAAGCAAACGTATAAATAATTCATTATTAAACAATGTTTGTTCATGTTATGGATAAAATTATTAAGCGATTAATCAGAAATCTGGGGGATTGCGGAAGGTGACATGAACACTTTGATTGCCAATTAATTTTTCTGCTTCACATGAAGAAGTGAGTGGGTTCCATAATTTGCAATTTAATATATAGGTATCTTGCTGTTGGGTATCGTGTCAGCATCAACTGTGACACATTATACGAATAATGCGCATAATTGATCATCCTGCATGCCTGCATGCGATTCAAAGCTTTAATTAAATTGCTATCTGTTTTAATTTGTTGAGTATATTATGTAACAGATACGAGATATTAAGCCGAAATATGATGAAGTCAACTGTATGATTGTATGATTTATGCCCTAATTAGGCTACCAACAACGTTATTCCTCCATGCTTCAAAAAAATTAATCTACATTTTTTTAAAATAAAATAAAGAGAATCGAGGTAGAGATTTTTTAATAAAATTAATGTACGTAATTATCAATCTCTTATCGTATTAATATTTTATCGACTTTAAGAATGAAATAGAAAGATATCGGTCACCCCACCAATTAATTTTTTTAACATTTGATTTTTTTAATTATTTCTGTGAAGCAACTGCTTATCAAAGCCTAATCCAGATTCGCGACTTGTTCAAAATAATTGAATCGTGGATAACCGACACATGATTTTAGACATTAATTATTATTTGCTTTAATACCGAACATGGTTATAATTACTTGATGAAAAACCTAAGAGAAGTTTTTTTTTTTTATTTAATTTATGAAAGGCATCACATTGAGTAAGACGTGTTATGTTACACGAGATGATGACTGATGAGACATAATTGAGTTTTTATAACCTTCTTATGATCAAAGTGGGTGATATGCATCACTCTCCACGCCGGTTCTTAGAGAAAATAATTGTTGAAAAACTAAGTGCCCGCGCAACGCATGCTTTATGGCTTATGAGTAATATAAGTTTTCTGAGAACAAAATGCATTTACTATGATTATTTAATACAACCACAAAAAGTATACCATTTCTCTGTTATTGATATTTTTTATATTAAACTTTTTGACGCTAGTAACGTTTCTCATGTCATTAATAAAATCTTTTTTTTTTAATTCCTATTGGTAAACTAATCTCGTCATCATTCACGTGAGTCGAGTTCGAACTCAAAACATGTTGTTTTCAATGTAAGAGATTTAACTATATCAACTAGATGACGCACATAATTGATTGATAAAGTTAATTTATTAATTTAATTTCTTCGACTTAATTATGTGAACATATTTAATTTAATTTAAAATATCAATTAAAATAACCTAACTTATAGTAATATTTTTAAATTTACTATAAATTTTTTCAACTAAAACTTAAGAAACCTAGCTACATGGTAAATTTAAAGTATTATCAATTTTAAACTGCTGTTTTATCTTGTGATGAGTATTTTTTTTTTTAAATCTTAATTTTGAAGTCGGTGGTTCTTTCTCTCATGTGCATTGGAGGTTAATTTTTTTTAAATATTTAAAAATAGACGTAGATCCAGCTAATTTTAAAGCACGATATGCATCATCAGAAATCAACTTCTGACTTTTGTTCATGTTTTAGATCCAATTTTTAAGAAAATTGGAAGCCGGTTTGGAATTTTGGATACTTTTTTTAATTTCTACTGGAAGCACTCGAGAGTTTTGACTATGTATGAAAGGTACTTGGGCTGGCTGATAAATAAGATCAGCAAAATCAATTATAGGGGCGGTGGCTTATTAAATAAAATACTACGATCGACAACTTATCAGATCTGTGCCAATAAGAATATACGATAAGCACTTAAAATAAGTGCTTCTTGTACTTTTATTTACAAAGTTAAGTTCATTTCATGGATCACGGCATCACGCTTCATCCATGCTTTTCATACAGCACGATAAGAGCGTTTTGAGGAGAATTTTTATGGTAAAATTTTAACAAAGGATATTTGAAGTAGCTTTTCAGATATTGGTGATAGTGTTTTAATTTTTTTTTTTAATGAAAGTACTTTTAACATTGATATCTGAGTTTAAGAGTTAGAGTTTATTAAGAGGCTTATTTTATAATTTATGATAAAAATAGTATTTGTTAAATTTATAAAAATTGTTTATTTACTAAATTTTTTTATTTTGACAGTAGCTTTTAAAAGCAAGTAGAGATTCCATAAGCAACTTATTGAATAAGTTACCATATTTTTATAAATTTTCTATTATAACCTTAATATTCAAAAAATAATAATTATATCTTATTTTTCCATATACCCTAATATATAAGTTATTAGGTGTCATATTACCACCACAATCAAACTAATTCATTTCTCCTGTATCAAAGTTTTGATCTAGTAAGTTCATTAAATTTTATTTAATTGATTTTTTTCACTTTATGTAATTTTATGCGTTTTTAAAAAGAAAAAGGTATATCTAAACATTATCAAACATATTTCAAAAAAATAAAAAATAATTTAAACTTATGTCTATTTTGGTTATCATGTAATAAGGTAACAAGCTTGTAATTAAATTTATCAAACGCTCGTACACTACTTTTCAAACTCACAACAACCACAACAATACAGTTTCTTAAATAACATGTTTCTTTTTAATCAACAGCTTATTACACCCACACAATATAAGCAGCTTATTTAATTAGTAACTGCAATCTCAAACTGGCCTTAAGTCTCTCAATTTGATCGTAAGAATATTAATTATTTTTTATTTTGGGCGCTAGGCTTTTGTAATGAATTCAATTTATGTCACATTTCCTTAAAATTTTATTATGGTTTCTTGTTTGAAATCATTATTAAAATATAAAATTATTTACTTTTAGGCATGTTAAAAGAGATTTTCAAACTTGCTGATAGAGTTATGACTAGGGATGTCAAAATAATCCGGACCCGGCCCAGACCTGGACTAACCCGGATAATTCGGGCCGGGTTGAATGTAAAAAAAACTAGGTCTGGAATAAATTTTAATAACCCGGATATATCCGGGTGTGGGTCCAGGTTTAGGTTAACTTGAACATCCGGAACCCGGACCCAGATATCTAATTTCAATATTATTTTTTAATTAATTTTATTGATTAATATTTTATTTTTTATTTTTAGAATTTTAAAAATTAATATTAATTTATTAATTCGGATTCAAAACTTAGAATTCAGAAACCCAGATTTTTCTGGGTTGAACTCAAGTCCGGACCCGGGTGAAAAATTCAGGTTAAAATCTGGGTCCGAGAAAAGAAAATAGTATTTAAGTTCGGATCCAAAAAAGCTAAACTCAGACCTAAACCCGAATTTTACCATCCCTAGTTATGACCAATTTTCATCATCTAATTATTAAAGTCGAGGATTAAAGCTTTTCTATTTATTAACCGTACATTAAGGAACATTTTTTTCTTCTTCTTCTTTTCTGCTACGTCTATCTACCCAATCAAATTGGAGTCATGTTATGGTATATGTAACTTAACGTGCCACAAAAAGGGGATGGAGAACGATGGAAATTGGAAAAATATGAGATTGTTTTGTTAGAAATTTTAACATTTGACTTATTTGTTACAGAAAATATGCATCTCATTGGGCCAAGTAGGACATTGGGATCATGTAGCTTGTTGGGTAAAAATGGGGCATCAGGTTTAAATGTTCTTGGAATATGATACATAAAATTATACATATTTTATCAACTTACTTGGAGATCATGAAGTTCTCTTTTGTCAAAACAACTTGAAGCAGGGGGTTAGAAAAATGCTCAAATGATTTAGAAAAGTTTCATTATAGCATTGATTCTTGCGCAATTCGATGGACCCACGTCTAGACACATTAGTATATATATTTAGTGTGATAAAGAATATTCTTCTATTTAAACAGTGATGAAGAATACCAACTGTTGACTTAGTTATATGGTTAGTTGATTAATAATAAGTGGTCTTAAATTTAGCTATTAGTAATTTCAAATTTTCAAGGACTATTATTTAAATATTCAATTTACTCCTACAACAAAATTTCAAATAAAATAAGTGGCACAAAAATCTAGAACATTTGAATACTTTGCTTTGAACCTTACATGATACAGGATCGATCGGCTGGTGAACGTATCGGAAAAAAGTCGTGCTGGGACCCTACATCTAAATCGATGCTTACCGAATCTGTCTTTGTTTATGTCCCCACACATATGGAATACTCGAACTCTGGAGCTAACTAACGGGTTAAATCCAAATTAAGGTAGTAAATTTCATCATACAAGACCTTATAAAATTTGATCTTTTTTTTTAAAAAAAGTAGAATTATTGTTTTTGAAAGTTGAAATTCTTACATTATTGAAGGTCAAAATTAAATGTTGAAATTTTGAACCACAATGAATGTTAGCATCATCTTGAAGCTTAAAAGTCACAATTTAATGGTTTTTGATTTGTTATATTCCAAATGATTCCGGAGGTAGACATATACCATTTTAGTTGTGTGGTCAAATAAACTGTCAGGCATTACATACTTCGGCATATGATCGATTTCGAGCTCAACATTTCATGCTTTATTTTTATGACACGAATAATATTAAGGCTTTATTTAGTATAACTTTTTAAATATAGTTTATTTAAGTAGAACTTATGTTTGTACAGTTTTTATTTTATAAAAAAAAATAAGAATGTTGAATAAGTAGAGGATATTTTAATATCTAAAAAACATTTCAACATCTATTCCTAAAAGCCTAAAATTTGAGCTTTTACTAGTAGAGGCAAAATAGCTTAATAGAAACACAATCAAACAATAACAAAAATTATAATAAGAGTTTATGAGATTAAATAAGCACTTGTGGTCATTAAATAAGCTATTTAATTATGTGATATTTTAATATATTTATCCAATAAATGACAATGAATATTGATAGAGACAAGTTGTATAATTTAGAATTCTAATTTTATAAACAAAACATGGGCAAATACTTGTTTAGTCTCTATATTTTGACTTAAATGCCTATTTAGTTATTATATTTTAAAAGTACCTTAAAAAACCCCCTATAGTTAAAAAAGTTACATTGTTACTTTTTTTTTTTACTTTTACAATAATTCCCTTCCAACAATATTTTTTATATTAGTTAATTTATCTTAAAAAATAATTAGTAAATTAACTAATAATTATTTATTAGCACATTAACTAATAAATATTGGAATGAAAGAACTAATTTTTTTTACCTGTACAACAATCTTACTAATAATTATTTATAAATTAATTAATATCAGCCAACTTAAAATAATGTTTAATATCCTAATAGTAATTTTACTAATAATTATTCTCTAAAAATAATTTACCAAGTTAATCCTAAAAGTAAAATAAAAATACAAAAGTTTGCGTAAATTTCTATGTTATTATTTTACGTTAATTTGATATAGTATTATTTTTTTGTTAATATCTCAAAAGTATTATAATAAACATAAGTGTACACATTTAATTGTAGGATGTCTTAAAGTATTTTTTAAGGGAAATTTTGACGTACTCCCCTCATGAAGTGACAATTTTCAAATCATCCTTTTACTGTTGAAAACATCAAGTTACCCCCAAAATTTGCTATCTCTCTGTTATTTTTAACGGCCCAAAACTTGACAATCTTCAAAGGATTATTATCATTATTATTCTTTTTTCGTTTTGTAAAGGTATTTAGAGAAAATATAGATATTAAAAAAAGGAAAATCAAATAACAAAAGAAAAATGCTACTGGAGTCATGCACATGAAAGAAAAAAATGAAGAAAAAGATGAAGAAATAGTAAGGATGAGAAAAAAAACAAATGAAAGGAAAAGAGAAGGAGTAAGGATGAGAAAAAAAAAGACGAAGAAAAATGAAAGAAAAAGACGAAGAATGCTATAACTTTTAATTTTGAAAATTTGATCTTGATGAAATTATCGCGATTTATATATGATGGCATGTCTTAAAGTGACAATCTTCAAATCACCCTCTTACTGTTGAAAACATCAAGTTACTCTTCAAAATTTGCCATCTCTCTGTTATTTTTAACGGCCCAAAACTTGACAATCTTCAAAGGATTATTATCATTATTATTCTTTTTTCATTTTGTAAAGGTATTTAGAGAAAATATAGATATTAAAAAAAGGAAAATCAAATAACAAAAGAAAAATGCTACTAGAGTCATGCACATGAAAGAAAAAAAATGAAGAAAAAGATGAAGAAATAGTAAGGATGAGAAAAAAAACAAATGAAAGGAAAAGAGGAGTAAGGATGAGAAAAAAAAAGACGAAGAAAAATGAAAGAAAAAGACGAAGAATGCTATAACTTTTAATTTTGAAAATTTGATCTTGATGACATTATCGCGATTTATATATGATGGCATGTCTTAAAGTGACAATCTTCAAATCACCCCCTTACTGTTGAAAACATCAAGTTACTCCTCAAAATTTACCATCTCTCTGTTATTTTTAACGGCCCAAAACTTGACAATCTTCAAAGGATTATTATCATTATTATTCTTTTTTCATTTTGTAAAGGTATTTAGAGAAAATATAAATATTAAAAAAAGGAAAATCAAATAACAAAAGAAAAATGCTACTAGAGTCATGTACATGAAAGAAAAAAGATGAAGAAAGAGTGAGGATGAAGAAAAAAAACCGAAGAAAATGAAAGAAAAAGATGAAGATGCTATGACTTTTAATTTTGAAATTTGATCTTGATGGCATTATAGTGATTTATATATGATGGCATGTTTTGAAGTGACAATCTTCAAATCATCCCCTTACTGTTGAAAACATCAAGTTACCCCCCAAAATTTACTATCTCTCTGTTATTTTTAACGGCCCAAAACTTGACAATCTTTAAAGGATTATTACATTAAAAAAAATGAAGAAAAAGATGAAGAAAGAGTAAGGATGAGAAAAAAAAGACGAAGAAAAATGAAAGAAAAAGATGAAGTTGCTAGGACTTTTAATTTTGAAATTTGATCTTGATGGCATTATTGTGATTTATATATGATGGCATGTCTTGTAATTTTTTTAACTAACATGTCTAATTTAAGAAAATTATCAATTTATTTAGGTCCATTAAATCATACATCAACTAATTTTTTGTTTTTTATTTTCCAATGACTAGTCATACATCAATTTTTTTTTAGCCTCACAATGTTATTTCAAGAATATTCTATTAAGGTAAGGGTACTTTCGTATTTTCATGAGTCAACGGCAGTCAATGGTTAAAGAAAACGAGTTTTAAGTGTAACCTTGATATTCTCAATAATAAGGGGGCGGCTTAAAAATTATCACTTCACTAAAAGGTAAGTCGAAATTTTTCCTTCTTTGAATATAAAGACTAAACTAAATTGATACTAATCAAATTATAAAGACTAAAAATTCACCCTTGTTTTTTATACAACAAGATAAAAGTGTTTGGAGGAGAATTTTTATGGTAAACTTTAACAAAGGATATTTCAAGTAACATTTTTGAAATTGTTGATAGAAGTTTTATTTTTCTTTTTTTATAAAACTACTTTAAGATTGAGAGTCTGATTTTAAGTCTTTACATTTGATTGTAAGAATATTATTTTTTATTTTGGATAACGTCACATTTCCTTAAAATTTCATTATGGGTTCTTGTTTGTAATCATTATTCAAATATAAAATTATATGTTCTTAGGCATGTTAAAAAAGATTTTTGGACTTATTGATAGATTTATGACCACTTTTCGTTATCTAATTATTAAAGTGAATTTTTCCATTTATTACCCGTATATTGAGGGACATTTTTTATTCTTCCTTTCTAATACATCTATCTATTCAATCAAATTGGAGTCATGTTATGTTATATTTAACTTAACGTGTCACAAGAAGGGGATGGAGAACGATGGAAGATGGAAGATGGAAAAATATGGGATTGCTTTGTTAGAAATTTTAACATTTTGACTTATTTATTATAGAAAATATGCATCTGATTAGGCCAAGGAGGGACATTGGGATCATGTTGGGCAGAAATGGGGCACCAGGCTTAAATCTTCTTGGGATATGCTACATAAAATTAGACATATTTTATGAATTTCTCTGGAAATCTTGAACTTTTCTTTTGTCATAACAACTTGAAGTAGGGGTTAGAAAAATGCTCAAATGATTTAGAAAGGTTTCATGATAGCATGATTCTTGCACAATTCGATGGATCCACGTCTAGATGCATTAATGTATGTTTAGACTTATAAAGAATATTCTTCTATTTAAATGGTAATGAAGAATATCCACAGTTGACTTATATGGTTATAAATTGATTAATAATAAGTGGTCTTAAATTTAGCTATTATTAATTTCAAAATTTCAAGGTCTATTATTTAAATATTCAATTTACTCCTACAAAAAAATTGTAAATAAAATAATAAGTAGCACAAAAGTCTAGAACATTTGAACACTTTACTTTGAACCTTACATGATATAGTATGGACTGACTAGTAAATATATAAAAAAGAAAAAGAAGTCATATTGGGACCTTATATTTAAATCAATGCTTATGGAATCTGTCTAAATTTATCCAAGTTGAAGTTCGCTAATATGTTCCCACACATACGAAATACTCAAATTTTCAAGCTAACTAACGAGTTAAATAATTACTCCAAAATAATGGAGAAAATTTCATCATATAAGACCTCATGAAAGTTGAAATTATTACATTATTGAAGATCAAAATTAAAGGTTGAAATTTTCAAACACCATGAATGTTTGTGCAGGGACATTATTTTTTGACCAATCGCGAGTGTTGAGCTTTCCACATCACTTATTGTTTGGTATGCGGAAATCGCTTTGGGTTCTTTGATTCATCATCTTGAAGCTCAAAGTCACAATTTAATGGCTTTTGATTTGGTATATTCCAATTGATTCCGGAGATAGACATATACAATTTTAGTTGTGTGGTCAAATAAACATATGATGTCACACAATTTGGTATATGATCGATTTTGAGCTCAACATTTCATGCTTCAATTTTGATGACATGATGACATGAATAATACTAAGGTGGTGTTTGGTTTTAAGAAAGGGGAGGAGAGGAAAAGAGTGGAATGGAGGAGAAAAGAGAAGAGAGGAGTGGAAGAGAGTAATGAAATTAAATTTCATTATTTGGTTTGACATAAAATTTGATAGAAAAAGGAATTGTAATTTTTTTGGGACAAATTTATCCTTTGCCTTAAATACTAAATTACTTATATTAGAAATAAAATATAATTTAATATTAATACCAAATTTTTTAATTTAAAAAATTTTAAAACAATTCATGATTTATATTTAATATAAAATATAAAATCTAAAATAATTTAATATACTAAACTATTTAATATAATTTAATATTAAATATTATTTAATGTAAATAAAAGCCGGTCAACATAAGTCAACATCGGTCAACGAAAGTTAAGGCTGGTCAACGGCAGCCGGTGACTATTCAACGGAAGTCCAGTGAAGTTCTGGCAAAGTTCTGGTGTGCCGGCGGAGATCCGACGAAATTCTGGCGGAGGTCCAGTAATTTTCGACGAAGATCTGGCTAGTGGTCCAATGATGGTCTGGCGAAAGTCCGACAGTGGTTAATTTATATTAATATATTTTTATATTAAATAAATAAGTTTATTTATTTATTAAATTTTTTAAATCATTCATTCAATTTGATTAATATAAAATTTTTTACAATATTAAACTAATAAAATGAAATTTTAAATAATAATAATAATTAATAATAATTAATAATAATAAACAAGTTAAAATATTGTAGGGTAATTTTGGAAGTTTAAGTTTTTAACATAAGGGGAATTTAAATTCTTCACTCTTTGGTGTGGAATTCAAATTCTACATTATAAGGGATATTAAATTCTAATGGATTAATTTCTTATATATTTTGTGTAATCAAACAATGAAAATAAAAGTAGAATTTGAATTACTTTCCTCTCCCCCATTCTCTCCTCTCAATCAAACATCACCTAAAGGTATCTTAAATTATGTGACATTTTAATATATCCATCGAGTAAATGATAACAAATTTTGATAGTGACAAGTTGTGTAATTTAGAATTTTAATTTTATAAAGAAACATGAATAAATATCCGTTTAGTTTTATATTTTGACTTAAGTATTTGTTTAGTCATTATATTTTAGAAATGACTTAAAACACCCTTTGCAGTTAAAACTGTTACATTCTTACCCTTTGTTTTGTTTTATTTTTTACAATAATTCCCTTTTGACAATATTTTTGACATTAATTAATTTATCCATAAAAATTATTAGTAAATTAATTAATAATTAATTATTAGTGCATTAACCAATAAATATCAGTGTGAAAGAACTAATATTTTTATACATGTACAACAATCTTACTAATAATTATTTATTAATAAATTAATATTAGCCAACTTAAAGTAATGTTTAATACCCTTGTAATAATCTCACTAATAATTATTTTATAAAAAAATAATTTACCAAGTTAATCCTACAAGTAAAATAATAATACAAAAGTTTGTGTAAATTTTTATGTTATTTTTTACGTTGATTTGATAAAGTTTTTCTTTATTAATATCTCAAAAATATTATAGCAAACATAAGTGTAACACATTTAATGCAGGATGTCTTGAAGTTTTTTTTTTTAATAAAAGGACCAAACGGACATTTAGCTTAAATTATAGGGACTAAACTACCTTACAAAACATAATTTCTAATTAAATTTGAGAAATGATGACACTTAGATCATATGCTAATTAGAAAGAAAGTGTGCCCTTTCATCTAGTACTTCAATTAGTTTATGAATGCAAACAAAATGAAATCTTTCTGTGGCTTCCCAGTGCATGGTCAACGACTCAACTATATGTAATAAATCAATTAATAATGTCAATAATGGAGCAACTTAAATTATGATTTGTCTTTGGGCATGTCGTGACATAAAATATACTGGTCAATTAGATTGAAGTATATATTAATATATATAAAACTAGTTCAGAGAACAGGACAGCCGGCAAATTTAAAAGGAAAAAAATATTGGTGGCGCAGCAGTCTATTAATATACTCTTGTTAATTAAGCTACATCAGTGACTGAGAGGACGGCAATTTAACAATTATTTGATGGAAATAATTTTATTTAAGAAAAATAGTGAAATCAACAGGGTTACTTTGGGTAATAAGATAAAATTAATGGTCCGATTTAGTTTAGATTTTTTTGATTCAATAAATTAATGGCTTCAACTTACAGGACAAAACTACGTTACAGAATCTGTAAGCTACAGACTGCAGCATCAGCCGTTGGATGTGGTTGGATGTGGAGTGAGAAACTAAATAAAAGAAAATCGGATGGTGGGATGACGGGAGATGTTTGTTACAGAATCTGTAACATAGACAGGTCCCAATTTACAATCTATTACTACCAAAATGCAAGTACACGATTTGTGTATAACTTAAATGACACCCATTAATGATCGTTGTATACCGATAACTCAACATTATTTAGGTATTTCGTATAGTTGAATTCTTGCCAAGTGCCTTATTTAATTAGTTAAAGGTATGTGAAACAAGCATCTAACAGAAAGATGTTTACTATGAGAGTACCTAAAACTTTCTCAGAAGCTAGATTAATTATCTTGTACCCAATTTATTAATATATTTTTTTTCAACTCCTAATCTAATTTTTTTTTATATATATTTGTTATTAGTTTGAGTCAAATGAAAGACCATCTCAGTACAAATAAGGGAGGGGAAGACAAAATCGAAATTGAATAGAGTGCTTTGCAGATCCACATGTATCGGAACACGTGACATGTTGGGGCGGCAAAATTTGAGGCTGGAAACAAAAGTTGAGTGAAGTTAATTCCAAAAACAATAACGCTTTAAAAATTCATTTTTATTTAAAATTTTGTGCGAATCATTGTACTTGGGTATGATTATTTAAAAAAAAAAAGAAGCTATCACATATAAGTTATTTTTGAATATCTAAAATGACTGATTCAAATTTCAAAAGTACATACTTTATGCTTTTTTTTTAAAACCGACATGATCAAGATTGGCATATGGAGTTTGTTTGCTTGAAACGTCCACCCTCACGCATGCTTGGTGCCTTCATGGCACCAAAAGTCATGAAAGGTGGTGCCTTTCAATCTTTACAGATTCTTTATAATGTCGAAACAATGTCTAATTTGAAAGGCCTCATGTTGCTGTTAGAAAATTATGTATAAAATAAAAAGGGAGTTATTTTAATATAATTAAATTGGTTATAACATGATCTAAATCTTCATTCGAAATCTAAAAGTGAATGTAAATCGTTCATTGATTTAGCAGTGGACAGCTATATATATATATATATATATATATATATATATATAGGTTCAATTAGATATTAGACTGATTTCAGTCTTAGGTCGCATTAGACAATATTTATTTTTTATTTAGAAATTTAATCACATCCAAAGCATAACACAACCTATTAGGATTTAGAAGTATAGGCCGCCCAATAATTGCATATAAATAGAAATATCCCTATCTACTTAGAGTTGATAAAACATCTTTTTGGTAAACGTCATCCTAATATTGACATTATTATTGTTGTTTTGCATGTGAGAATGATATGTACATTACAGATAGGTGTATAACCCCAACAAACAACAAGTCCAATTTAGAAGCGCGAAAGAAGGCCCATCACAGAAAAGCCATGATAACATACAGTCTCACACAATATATTTTTTGGAGTACAAACAACCCATCCTTAATTAATAAATCTGCTGTGGGTCAGCTAGACGCAGATATATGGATATGCCCCCTTAGCCTAGAGGCTCTATTGGTGGCTTTGCTTTCGGGAAGCTGGAGCACTTCAGTTCTGCTAATAGTGAAACCAGAACTGTTCTATGAAATGTCTCAAAGAAATATGAATCCGTGGGATTAGCTAGTTGTTTTTTGCTAAGTACACGCGTATTGACGGAGTAAATCCAATTACGCATTGATGCTTGCACTCTTTTGTCTCACTATAAACCAATTTCGCTATTAATTTGCTACTGCGTTCTCATGAATTAAGAGACCACATAATGGTACTAAAATCATTAGTGACCTTCATGATCATTAGTGTAGGTCTGCAAAATCAAGGCCTGACCTAAGAGAATAACGTGTCATGGGACATTTTATTTTTTATCATTTAAATGGGAGGCTCCAGCCCACCTTAATGCCCTTAACAACAGATTCTAACTCATAAGAGTGGTTAAAGAAAAGAATGATTCATAGGCTTCAATGTGAGCCTTAGAATTCAAATAAACCCATTAATAAGCATGCGTGCATGTGGCTAGATATAGGCTTTTCCTTTGCTTTATTCTGCCTTGTTTTGATGCTTTACTTTTCTTTTGCTGTTGGCATACATCTCAGTGATTGTGCCTTGCATGCCTTTTAGTTACCAAATTAAGCCATTGAAACTAAACCCTCGAAAAGAGAAATTTCTTTTACATGGATATTGTTTCGGCAATTGTAGGAAGGATTGCAGCGTGTTTGCTTCACGCAGCGCTTCGTCAGCTCGGTTACTTGCTTCACTACAACCATAACATCAAGACATTAGAAGAGCAAACTCAGCTACTCGCATGTAGAAGAGAATGGGTGCAAGGAAAAATTGAAACTACCGAAAGAAATGGAGAAATTATTAGAACTGATGTTCAGAAGTGGATACAAGATGCGGATGAAAAGATTGCAGAAGCTCAAAAATTTTTAGATGATGAAGTTAAAGCAAATAAGAGTTGTTTAAGAGGATGGTGCATTAATGTCTGGTCAGTGTACAGATTCAGTAGGCAGGCACTGCGTAAGGCTAAGGTCATTTCTAAGTTCCTCGAATGTGGAAGATTTGAAATTGTTGTTGTGCCTTCTCAGCCTGCTCCTTCACCGGAAAATGTATCTTTATCTGAAGGATTTTCTGGCGAAAGAAATGGAGAGAAACGAGAATCAAATGACAGAGTCGTGCAACCCAATCATTAGATGTCAAGTATAAGTATACATATAGTTAGTAATCATTAGTCTTTAGCTACCATACGTGCCTTCAAATTTGAAGCATACAATAGTTACAAACAGACCTTTAATTAGTTTTCATATTCAAAGTTCCTAACATTAGCCATTGATCTTCTTGTTTATGCCTGCCCTTAGTTCGTCCTAAGATCATTGAGCTACATGCAAGCGAATGATAGATATGCAAAAGAGTAGTGATATTTAAATAGAAACAAGATGGGATTAACCATAACACCATATGGTGGAAGGAAAATAAATAAAAAGATAAAATAATCCATTATCACTTTTAACAACATAAAGTATTATAGTTCATTATGTTTTCTTTTATTTTATTTAAATAACCACAACTCCCGATTTTCTTGATTATGTAAGTCATAATTCACAAACATCTATATATATATATATATATCTATATATCTATATAAAGTTGGGACTTGAGGAGGTGATGTGACATCACCATTTCTCATCTTTGTATATTCTCTATTATCTAATAAATAAAGAATTTTTTATTAGATTTCGCTTTTCATATTCTCATAATTAATTTGATTGTTATTACACAATAACAATTATGTACATATTTTAATGAGGCATATTCATTGTAATGAACATCCAAGGGGGAGTGTTATGAATTTATAAAAATAAATGTAAATGTTCATAACATATATCTCTTAGTCTCCCCACTATCTCTCATTAACAACCTTTAGCTTCCCTATAACTCCCACTATCTCACAAGAAATTATGATCTATAATTTTTCATTAATTTCATAGAGTGATTATGTAACTATAAAAGAAGAGCTCATCTTTTTTTTTTGTACACACACAATTGGAGTGAATAAAATTACTCTATAATATATTCTCTCATTTTATTCTTTATCTTGCGTTGCTTCTTTATTTGTACTTTTAGCTAATATTTTTTTTTGTTTTTTATAAGGCTGTCTCATCTTAAAAAAAATCAATTCATATTTTTTATCAGTTTCATCAAGTGTAAAGTAAGAAAAAAATACTAATTTTTTTTCAAAGCCTTGTGAAGCCCGGTTCTATTTTTTAGTATATATATATATATATATAGCTGAGACTTGAGGAGGTAATGTGGCATCACCATTTCTCATCTTTGTATATTCTCTATTATCTAATAAATAGAGAAATTTTCTTTTAGATTTGACTTTTCATCTTCTTATAATTAATTTGATTGTTATTACACAATAACAATTATGTAAAGATTTTAATGAGGCATATTCTTTGTAATGAACATCTAATGGGGAGTGTTATGAATTTATTAAAATATATAAAGCTGAGAATTGAGAAGGTGATGTGACACCATAATTTCTCATCTTTGTATATTCTCTATTATCTAATAAATAGAGAAATTTTCTTTTACATTTGACTTTTCATCTTCTCATAATTAATTTGATTGTTATTACACAATAACAATTATGTAAAGATTTTAATGAGGCATATTCTTTGTAATGAACATCCAATGGGGAGTGTTATGAATTTATTAAAATAAATATAGATATTCATAATATATATCTCTTAGTCTCTCCACTATCTCTCATTAGCAACCTTTAGCTTTCCTATAACTCCCACTATCTGTTGTGTAAATTTTATTGAACTCGCAAGTGCGCAAATCTATTGTAGAATAGATAAATGGTGACGAGTGTCGATCCCACGAGGAGGTGGATTTTAATTGTATGTAGAATTAATTTTCTAAATGGGCGGTTGGATTTATGGTGAAAATGATTTAGATTATCCTAAAATTAAAATTTAAATGACGAGAATAAATTGAATAGAAATCTATTAAAATGACGAACTTGGGTGTATGGATCCGTATCGACATGCATCATGGGCTAAATATTTCTTATTAATACCAATTAAATCATGAGGGGGAATCCACACTTCATGAATCACACTCTAATCAATATGGTACTAAGGGCTTATCGTGCCAAATAATAATAACCTTGTACTATAGAGGCGGTGTAACCAGGGCAGTATCTAAACAAGCTTATTATTATTTATCAACGAGAAGTCAAAATATCCACAAAAACTATAGGGCAAGAGAAAATAAATTTACCAAATAAAGCCCATGACACATTTTGAGACTTCACCTTCAATCCAAGCTTGAAAGAAAATTAGCTACTCATAATTGAACTAGGGGCAAAATGAAAATTTATTAAAATACATAGAAAATACAATATGGAGAGGGAATTATAGAAAATGGAGTCCAAAAATAAATTCAGAGCTATCAAATTAGGGGGGGAGAGCCCCATTTTTATAGATACATTGAGTAAATCATGGCCACCAGATCAAAAACATTTCAGACGCTCATGATTGCGCTACATCATCAGTCAACAGTATGCGGTTGACCACGCGGTTTGAACAGTAACACGGTTTGACCTGGGTTGAACAGTGATGCGGTTTGGTTGAAAATAATCCTGTGTAATGCATGTATTGTACGTGAGATTTTTGGTCCACTGATATGCTGTCACGTCATCGATCAACAGTGCATAAGAATTTTAGTCCAGCAGGATTGTGACATCTCATCAGTCAACGCCACATCATCGGTCAATGCCACGTCATCAATCTGTCTATGTAAACAATGTTGTGAACAGTAACGTAGATAGTACTATACATGTGAACAGTGCCATTTTTTTCTTTTATGCACCTCCTAAGGTTTTCGACCATCCTAAGTTCAAAAGTGATGTTCGTTTTGCCGTCTAATCTTTCGTTCATTGTGAAATGACTATAAGCCCCTAAAATATATAAAATACTTAATTAAAATAAAACACACATAATTAAATTACAAGAAGCTTAAATACATAAAAGTAAGGGTTGTTAGTAAGGCTTGAAATGTAAAATGATGATTTTCTCCTTTATAAATATGCATTTTCTAACACTCAACACACCCCCCAATCAGCTTATTATTAGTCCCTAGCAAATAAAGCGAAAACAAAATTTAAACACAATAAATATATATATATATATATTATTTTTTATTTTTTAAACAAACTTGTTTATTCAATCAGACTAATGATAGTAATCAAATAAAAGTATAAGCATTATCTCCAGTCTAAAGAAACATCACACTCACATCAACCATCCATATGAATCAGCCCAGTAGACTTTGTCATAGCTACTTTCAAGAATGACATGTCAAGCTCCAAAATCTCACTGGAAGTAGTGACACTCTCATAAATAAATTAAACCCAATAAAAATAGTAACTCAAATAAATGTTAATTGAGAGAAAATAATAAAGAAGTGCTATCATATGCTCTCACCAAGATGAAAGAAATATGCCATCAGCTTAGAAATAATACGATCTCAAGTAAAAATGCTAGTCAACCTAATTTATTTATTTGTTTATTATTTCTTTATGCACCACTACATCTTTTTAGCCAATATAACTAGCTTCTACTTCAAACTATAGTTTCCTAAAATCAATGACTTTTATTAGGACGTAACATAAGCTAGGGACATGGCCAACAAATGAGGGAAATAAGAAGAACAAAGTATATATTTGAGAAAAATGAAGAGATTTTTTTTTGGAAGTTGGAAGAAGGATTTCACCTATTATTGTTATTTTTTCTTTTTCTTTTTTTAAAAAAATGATTTTTTTTTTGCTTTTGTTTGGCACTACGTCACTAAACAAAATAATTATTTACATTTTTCTCAAACATAAATAGGTGATACTCCAAATCGGAGCGACTCAAGATGATAAGTTGACAAAGAAAATGTCTTTTTTTTTGTTTTAAGGTTCAAAAGAGTTAATTATGGATATTTTACAAAAGGGATGGCTAGAAAAGCTCAAAGGGTTAACTATGCAATGTGTGAAGTTTAGAGACCAAGGTGGGGTTGGAGTAATAAGAGGCCAACAATAAATGGCTCGAAGTTGTTCTGCCACAACTTCAAGAGAAGCCATGCGTATCACAAATATTGATCCACCAGCTGAAGATACTTTATGCCAACAACGACCTAATAAAGAAATAAAACAAGTGCCAATATATGAGGATGATTCGAGTAGAGTAGTAAGGGTGGGAACAAAGATGACGGATGACATTTTCAATAAGCTTCAGAATTTATTGGTGGAGTATAATGGCATATTTCCTTGGAGCCATGAAGATATGCTGGGAATAAACCCATAAATTATGTGTCATCGATTGGCTTTAGAGAAAAAACATAAGTCCGTGAAGCAAAAAAGAAGAGTATTCAATGTGGAAAGGTATGAGGCCATCCATGATGAGGTAGATAAATTGTTGAAAGTGGGGTTTACATGGGAAATGAACTATCTAGAATGGGTTTTGAATATGGTAATCGTTAAAAAAGCGAATAGAAAATAGAGGATGAGTGTGGACTTTACCGATCTCAATAAAGCTTGTGCTAAAGATAGTTTCCCTTTCCCAAAGATTGATCAGTGAATGGATTCAACAGGTGGGCATGGCTTGATGAGATTTATGGATGCATTCTCAAGATACAACCATATTTGTATGTTCACAGCAGATAAAGAAAAGACAACCTTTGTGACCGACCAAGGATTGTATTGTTATTGTATGATGCTGTTTGGATTAAAAGATGTAGGAGCTACTTGTCAGAGGTTGGTAAACAAACTTTTCAAGCCCTTGATTAGTAAAATGATAGAGTTATATGTAGATGATATGATAACCAAGTATGTAGAGTCAGTCGAACATAAAACGCATTTGCTTGAGACATTTGAAGTGCTACGACAGAATCAGATGAAGTTGAATCCAGAAATGTGTGCCTTTGGAGTGGAATCAAGGAAATTTTTGGGCTTCTTGGTTAGTCAAAGGGGGATAAAAGCTAATTTGGAAAAAGTAGAGGTCGTCCTCAAGATGAGGTCAGCGAAGGACCTTAAAGATGTTCAGAGCCTAGCTGGGAAAGTTGCTGTGCTGAGCAGGTTCATTTTAAAATCATCAGATAAACGCCATCATTTTTTTTGAATTGATGAAGAAATGAAAAAGATTAAGGTGATCGGAAGAATTTGAGACAACATTTCAATAATTAAAGCCATATTTGGCCAACGTATCAACTTTGGTTAAGCCCTAAGTGGGTGATGTTCTCTTGATCTACTTAGCGGTCTTAAATTATTCAACTAGCTTAGTCCTAGTAAAAAAAGAATGTGGAGTCCAACGTCCTGTATACTACACGAGCATATCTCTTACAAGGGCGAAAGTAATATATACTATTGGAGAAAAGTGGGTGATATCTTTAGTTGTAGCCGTAATATGGCTGAGGCCATATTTTAAAGGTCATAAGATTATGGTTGTCACCAATCAACCTTTAAAACAAATTT
The DNA here is from genome assembly GCA_029633175.1 of Citrus glauca. NCBI lineage: Eukaryota > Viridiplantae > Streptophyta > Magnoliopsida > Sapindales > Rutaceae > Citrus > Citrus glauca. The sequence goes on from JAQOOD010000003.1 coordinate 16,938,547, forward strand.
TGTACAAACCAGACATTTTAGAAAGGCTTAGTTATCAATTGATGAAAGTAATTAAAGCTTAAGCTCTAGTGGACTTCTTTAATGATTGCAGTGAAGAGAGTGAAGAGATGGATGCCAAGCAGGAGATTAAAGAGGCAGAGAATAATAATGATTTATGGGAGCTTAATGTAGATGGAGCTGCAAACCCAGAAGGGTTAGGTGGGGGAATTGTTCTTATTTTGCCCGACCAAAAAGAAGTATACTATGCTCTCAAGTATGAATTCCATCATACAAACAATGAAGTAGAATACGAAACTCTCATTGCAGGTCTAAAATTAGCAAAAGCATTGGGGGGTTCAGCATTTGAAGGTGATGAGTGACTCGCAATTTATAGTGAACCACCTGAATGGGATATTTCAAGCCAAGAGTGAGAACATGTTTAAGTATTTAAGCAAAGCACTGTAGCTATGGGGTAGTTTTGATCAAGCTACAATGGAGCAAGTTCCGAGGGGAAAGAATTACCGAACAAATTATATAGCAAGAATGACAACTATAAAATGCCTAAAGTTTCCACAAGGAATCCCATTGGAATCAGTTTTAAAGCCATGTATAACTAATCTCAAGATGGAAGTTTGTACGGTCTAATATGAAAAGAGTTGGATTGTGCTTATCATGAGGTATATTGAATTTGAGGAACAACTTTAAGATAAAGCAGAGACAAGAAGGTTGCGATGCTAGGCAACACAGTACTTCATTATTGAAGGTGTGCTTTATAGGAGAGGTTATACTTTACCTTATCTGCAATGTTTGGGCTCGGCTGGTGTCAACTATGTGATGAGAGAGGTGCACGAGGGATTTGTGGAAATCATGGCAGAGGTAGGGCATTGGCCCATAAAATAATAAGGTAAGGTTATTTTTGGCCGACCATGCCTGAAAATGCACAGGAGTTAGTTCGAAGATGTGATGAATGCTAGAAGTTTACCGTAATTGCAAGATAACCACCGAAAAATGTGATGACAATGGGGGAACACTTGGCCATTTGCACAATGGAGGGTGGATCTTATCGAACATATGCCGACCGGGAGAGGCCAAATGAAATACGCGGTGATAGCGATTGATAATTTTACTAAGTGGATTGAAGTTGAACCGCTTCAAAAGATAACCGAAAAGTAAACAACAGATTTCATATAGAAGAATGTGATTTACAGATATGGCTTACCGCAACCTATTATCACCGATAATGGGACCTAGTTCAATAATGAGAACTTCAAGAAGTTTTGTGTTCAGCTCGATATCGAGTTTTGCTTTAGCTCGCTTGCTCATCCGAAAGCAAATGGACAAGTGGAAGTGGCGAACAAAACTATAATGTAGTTGTTAAAGAAAAAGTTAGGTGAGAAAAAAGGGCGCTTGGGTGGATGAGCTTCTAGGAGTGTTGTGGGCCTATAGAACGACTATGAAGATTTCAACGAGGGAGACTCTATTCTCGTTTGTTTTCAGACATGAGGCGGTAATCTTAGCTGAGGTCGGCATAGAGACACACCACACAAAATATTATGATGAGACAATGAACAAGGAAAAAATTTTGTTGGATTTAGATTTGCTTGATGAGAAAAGAGAGGCAGCAAGAGGTCGAGCAGCAATTTACCAGCAAAAAGTGGTTAAGTTCTACAAAAAGAATGTTTAGCTACGACAATTATAGGAGGGGGACTTGGTGCTCCGCAAAGTCAACCAGTCAACCAAAAAGCCAACTGATGGATTTTGAGGCCGAGCTGGCCAGGACTATACAAAATACTACACTTATTTGGAATAGTGCATATAAGTTAGGTCATCTAGATGGTAGAGTCGTCGGTAAAGCATGGAATGCAGAGCACCTGCGAAAATACTATCAGCAGGCGAATTTTATTAATGATGTTCTTATTTATTTGTTTTCTTTAAATATGCTAGGAAAGTTTATTTCTTTGTTATTTCAGCATTTTTGTGTTCAATTCTGTAATTTCTATTATCTTAATATCAGTGAGGTTATTCAGAAGTGCAACTCTATTTCTCAACTTGTAAACTTGTAATATGTCTTATTTGAGATCAGGATCAATATTTGAGCCTTATTGAGGTCTTAAATGAATTGCTACCCGATCTTATTGAGATTGAGGTTGTCATTTTGGTCTTGTTGAGGTCCAACGTGAAAAATTTATCCAATCTTGTTGAGATTGAGTATAACGCTCACTTTTATTTATTTATTTATTTTTCCTATTTTACCCTTATTAAATTGAGTAGGATAGTTATTATTGAGTTTTTGTGTGTGAGTAAAATTTATCAATTGCTTTAAATAAGCTACGTAAGTTATTATTATTTTTTATAAAAAAGTATTTATTAATTACTAAGTATTTAATAGGAAGCCATCTTGTTAAGAGGATGTCGTCTTTTATTTTTTACGTTCTAGAAAAAAATGAAAAAAGAAAGAAATATAAGCCTTTGGAGAAGAAAAAAGAAAGTTTTATAATTTCTTTACTTGGTATTTGCCTTATGGTATTAAGTATTTCTTTGACTTATATGATTTATTTTTATTAGTTTTTTGTGTTTAATTACTTGTGGGATGATCTAGGTAATATATGTGTGTTTGTAATGTTGTGATGATGCGAATAGTCTGTATTCTTTGCTTGCAATTGTTTTCTTTATTTAGAATAACATGAATACTTTTACAAATTATGAAACTAGACATCCTAAGCTTTCCATTGATAGGTCTTGTGTTGAAATCCTCTGAGTATGCAAATTATTATGGTTTTTCGAAGTTGGGTTACTGGCACTGGAAAATTCTGATTTTCAACAGTGGTTCTCTCTTCTGGACATTTTTCTATAAGGTTACACATCCTTAAAGATTACGATGACTTTTGTATCAACAGATCTATGTATGTCTCCTACGCTTTCATGTTTACTTTTGTAGTTTTATTCTTTATGGTTAAATAATTACAAATTGTAACATGTGGCTGCTGCAGATCTGGAAACTATTTTTCCAGAAATTGTAGAAGCTGAAACGTGTAACCATTTGGGCTAATTTATAGATATTACATGCCATGTTAGAGTTTTATAATGAAATTTCAATCTTTCCTCTGTCTTTAAAATCTAGAATCATGATTTTTAGGCATTTAAAATAGAAGATATGAATTTTTGAAATTCTGTTTTCAAATCTGGAATTTTCTAGACAGGTTAGATGTTCTCAGAAATAAATACTTTTAAAATAGTTTCAGGCATCCAAAAATTATGAATTTCAATTACACGCTTTTTGGATGTGTCTACTGTAATTAGAAAAAAAAGAAACAGATTATTTTGAGTACTAAAGAATATTTGATAAATTGCCTAAGTGATAAAGGTCTGACTTGGTCAATGCTCGACAATTTTGTTACTTTGGTGAAATGTCAATATTTTGACCTGTGCTGATTTTATGAAATATTATATGCAATGATATGCATGTTTACAGTGCCTCTGTAAATTTTCATGGTTTTTTGACATGTGTATGGTTATTAAAAATCAGCATGTGCAGGATACTCATGTTTAAGTATAGAATATGTATAAGTTTTGAGCTAGTATAAGGTTAGAGATGATATTAATAAGGATATTTTTATGATGATTATAGGATGTGGGTGAACTCGTTGGTTTGTTCTTAAGGTATTGAGTTGATTACTGCGGATTGAGGAAAGTAGATTCATGCATGATGTGCTTTATAATAAATGAATTTTATGTTATAAGAATTATGTTTAAATGAAATTTTTTACAAAACTGATTTCTAAAATATTTAAATGAATTTTGTAAAATAAAAATACTTTTAAATGAATTTATAAAAAATGTAATTTAAAATGAATTTTCTTAAGAAATTAGTTTTCTTAAACAAAATATTTTCTTAAAGATATTTCTAAAAGAATTAAATGTTCAAAGAAAAGTTCTCACATGTTTTAGAAGACTTTAAATACTATTTATGAAAGGATGTAAGGTGGATTCAAAAATATTTTGGCTCATAGTCCGTAGTAATGTATAATATGCTAATGTTATAATGTTATGTAATGCTATGGCCAGCTTGCTGGTACGATGATGATCTTGTGCCCAAGGATATTATGAACAATGTGGGGTAAAATACCCTGAATGAGGAACAATGCGTGGTATAGTACCCTGAATGATGATGACTACGAGGCATTAGCTACCAATGTTTATGTGTTAATGTTTTTATGAATGTTTTAGTATTTTTAATGCTTTTACATGAATCCACCCCTTATGCTAAATGAAGATATTATTATAAGATGTTATAAAATGTTTAAAGGTTTAATGACAAAGATTCTCAAATATTGTGCATGGATTTGTTTATTGAGTTGACGACTTACCCCTCGTTTTCAATATTTTACATATTGATTATAGGTGTAGCTTGGGTTCTTAGATAGAGACTTGTCTTAGTGGATCCTTGGAGTTGCTTTAAAGATTAAATTTGACTAGACTTTTTATTTTGGATTAGAGACTTTTCTTTAGAGACTTTATTTTAGATGTTTTATATAATGATTCAGTAGGAGTATGAATAATAATTGTCTATCTTGAGATTTATTAATAAGAATAAGTGATGTGAGGTTTCGTTTCAATTTTACCCTTGTATTCTCCTGGGTAGTTTTTGGAGTGTTACATCAAGATTGGCTCTTGGCCTTATTAAGGTCCAACATGAAAAAGTTATCCAATCTTATTGAGATAGAGATCAACTCTTGGCCTTATTTAGGTCCGAAGTGAAAAAGTTATCAAATCTTTTTAAGATTAAGATCGACTCTTGGCCTTATTGAGGCCCGACGTGAATAATTTATCCAATCTTGTTGAGACTGAGATCAGCTTTTAGTCTCCTTGAAGTCCAATGTGAAAAACTTATCCAATCATATTGAGATTGAGATTGAACATTTAGACCTTATTGAGGTCCTACGTGAATAACTATCCAATCTTATTGGAGATTGAGATTTACATTCAGGTCTTATTGACATCCTACATAAATAATCATACGATCTTATTTGAGATTGAGATCAATATTCGCAGCGGTCTTATGTGAATAATCATCCTCCCGTGAAAAAATCAGAGTCGATAGTCGGGCATTATTGAGGTCCAACAAAAGTAGATTGACTCGGACTTATCACGATTAAGGTAAAAAATTGAATTTTAGCCCCATCAATGACCAATCTAATTTAATCATGTGATATTCTCATCTAAATTATTTGCTCCAACCTTAGTCAGATAGACATTGGTTATTTTGCCATCATCCTCGCCTCATTTAGGTTGATGAATTGTTACAATTATGTTGAAGTTGAAATTTTATGTTGAGGTCGACATTTTAGTTTGGTAAGATCTATGGTCGAGGTTGACACTTTTGCTTTGTAAGCTCTACGATTGAGGTCGATAGTTTAGTTTTGTAAGGTCAACGATTGAGGTTGACATTTTAGATTTGTAAGGCCTACGGTTGAGGTCGACATTTTAGCTTGGTAAGATCTATAGTCGAGGCGGTACTTTAACTTTGTGAATTCTGCAGTTAAGGTCGACATTTAAACTTTGTGAGGTCCACAGTTGAGGCTGACATTTTAATTTTGTGAGCTCTTGAGGTCGGCATTTTAATCTTACGAAATCTATGGTTAAGCCGTTAAGGTTGACATTTTATCTCGGTAGGATCTACGGTTGAGGTCGACATTTTAACTTTGTAAGAATCTATAATGAGGTCAGCTTCGAGCTTCTTAAGGTCGACTTTCCAACTTAGTTACAATCAACAATAGCCTAAACATCTTCAGTCTTGTTGTGGTCGGCATTAACTTTGTTAAAGATCAGCGTACAGTCTACGTAACGATTATCCAAATAAAAAAATAAAATGAAAGCTCAACAAGAGTTATACGTTCATAACACTACAAAAAGGCAAGCCTTATAGCAACTTTTCAAATCTACTTAGGAAGCATTCTCCTTGTGTTCAATAACTCTTTTAGTTAAAAATATCTCACCCTCAACTTTGATCTCATCACCCTGAAGAACTCGATTTACTTCTTAATCCATACCCGATGACTTCTTCTTAACCTTTTCTTTGCTCACATAAGCAGTCAACATCCATTAAAAGTCCATGTCTGGGTGTTTCTCTTGGAATAATTCGATGCATGTCTGAATGACATCCGCTTTCAGTTGCCTTTTCTCTAGTCGAATGCATTGATCAACATCAAACTTAACTTTCTCCAACTCATAGCTAAGATCGGCAATCTTGGAGTCTTTGCTCGCATTAGATTTCTATTTAGGGATATTTCGACGAGACCAGACATGACTGACAGGAGCCTGGTCGTAGGATGTGTTTCAATAGTAATCAGCGGAGGCGAGCAGAACCTGACAGCGGGGGAACAGGAGCAGAAACCCCCTGCCACTGCTCAGGCACACTCTCCGCGAGGCTGACCTACTGAGGAAGGCAATATGCTCATCACTGTTAAGACTTAGACCGAGGAGGCCCAGTTAGCGCCAGTTGAAGGGACGTGTTCACCAACCCGAGAACCAAGGCACGAAAGCCACGCAAGCCACGCAACCGCCTGTTACCGCAGTAAGGGGGAGATACGCGACCGCCTGTTACCGCATTAATGGAGAGATACACAACCGCCTGTTACCGCAGTAATAGAGAGACACGCAACCGCCCGCTACGACAATAATGGAGAGATAGTGGGCGTGCATGAGGGGACGGTTCAGATCCTCGGGAGGTCTATAAAAAGGTAGCTGGCGAAGGTAAGAGGGTTGAATTTTTCGTTATTCTAAAAGAAAAAGAGTAACATTTCATAACTAAGAGAAAAACCAAGGGTCATCCATTTTTATGGTCAGGGTTCCCCAAAAAGCCTTCTTATCTGACTTGAGCGTCGGATGGTTTACGTCGGGAAAACACCCGGTGCATTCTAACTTATTCTGTGAATGCAGGGAATAGGAAAGAGCAATTGAACGAGGAAGAATTCTGGTCGAGATTGGGTTGAACGAGCAGAGGTTCTGGTCGCCTAAACAGCGATCAGGATTTTGCATCAACAATTTCTTTTCAGCTACCAGGTCTTTTGCCAAGCAAGTATTTTCATCATTCCGAGCATTGAGGTCACGCTTAAGCTGATCTCGCTTGCTTGCTGTCTTTTTGTTCGTGAGGTTGGCTTTTATCAAAGCGCACTCGAGTTCTTTTATTTTCACATGGCCTTTCAATGACTTTGCAAACGTTTCAATTTGCGCGGCAATGATCAAGGATTGCTAGAAAAGAAAGCATGACAGTTAAGATGAAAAGTATAAACATGTATCAAAGAAATGAAGGTTGTGAATTAATACCCACCTCAGCTTGGGTTCGAGCAAGCGCTTCAATAGCATGAGTAACTGACAAGTGGAAAAAATTCTCGAGGGTATTCTGGCTCACAAATCGAGCAGCTAAGTTCACCATGGGTAGTAAGTCCTCCGCTCCTCCTCGTTTCGACTCTATGATGTCACTTCCTTCAAGTAAGCTTCATTTCGGACATATTGGGGAAGGGGTAGGTGGTAAAATGCGCAAGGGACGAGAGTAACTAGCTCGATCACTTTTGCTCTAAGGTAGCACGTTACGAGCTCAAACCGCAGGTTGTTTTTCTTTTTTCTCATCAGCCTTGTTTTTCTGTGATGCCCGTTGTGGTTTCTTACTATGTGGTTCGCCTTCCTCATCCAATATCTCCTCGATTAAGGCTTTTGCAAATTTGTAGGGGTACGCTTGGCGGTAGATATGTTTTCTACAACAATTGCAACCACACTAAAATTAGTGAAACTTTGGCGTACGACAACAAGGGTAACCAATTGGTAAAATTTTACCTTTCGTTCTCTTTTTTTTCTTTTTCTTGTTGTTATGTGGTAGATTGGAAATGAGGCTGGTGCTCAATCTCTTGGGTGTCAACAAGAACTTCCAATCCTCTGCATCTAGCAATCGTTTCTCAACTTTAGCACTCAGCTTGTCACTTATATCAACTTTGTTCTTCCAAGTCACTGTAGTAAAAACATGGGTTAGATTGTATCTTTATTTCGACCTCAATCTGAACAAAACTCTTATTACCTGGTCTACTAAAATGAGTGGAAATTTTAAACCAACCATTGGTCAACTCTACATCCCTACCCCAATTTTCACCCACCACAAAATTTATTTTTCCAACCTCTACATGAGCCTAGAAAGTCAAGTACTATTATTTTACTCTTTGATTTTGACATAAAATAGTACCATCATTTGTTATTGATGCTATGTTCATTATAATATAAGTGAGTAAACTTCTTAAAACAAGGCTGGATTCTGTTTTGCTCAGCCCATACAACATACATACCATCTAAAACCCTCCAACCATTTGGGTCAAGCTAACCTGGACTTAAACCCACTCTCACCAACATTCGAGTAAAAATAAGGTTGAATTAAGGGTGGGCAAAAATAGTTGATTAATTAAAAATTGAACTAAACCGAACGGTTCAATTTTTGCTGTTTTTTTACACTTAAAAAACTGAAATAGTAATATAGTAATAATAGTATAATATTTCGGTTCGGTTTTCAGTTTTAAAAAAAAAAAAAACCGAACCAATTATAAAAAAAAAACGAACCCTAAAATTCCTAAACGACTAAACCTAAATCATATTTCCATTTCTATTTCATTTTCACAGCCGTGACCTTCAGCCGCTGGAACTCGTCCCCGTCGCTTGTCTCTGCCGCTGTTGGTAGCTGCTGCTGCCGCTGCTGTTCGTTGCCGCTACCGCTGTTGTTCGTTGCTGCTGCCGCTGGTGGTCACTGCTAGCCTGCTGCTGCATTTTTGGTTTGGTTTCTTTCCTGTTAAATATTGACTTGAAGCATTGTTTCTATGAGTTCTCAAGTGTGGACGCAAATGTTTTAAACTGCATATTTGAAATTGGATTGCGTTGTCCAGATACAGTACAGTTATAAATTAGAGCTAGACAAAGCAATTCGGTTTTAAATTTTCATTTCAGATATGCTGTTGCCATTTGTACAGTTCATTCAAATCCTATAAATACCCATTTAGAGCTCCATTACTTAATTGCAGTTATATCTCAATAAATTTACTCAAATTTTTCTTTAGGATGAGACTTTTAAGTTTATATATATATATATATTTTTTAGAAAGGACAAACAAGTTCTGCTCATAATAATCTAAAGTAAAAGTTTGGAGAATATTATCTTAGTGAACTGTCAGTATATTTTATTTTATTTATTAACAAACAAGTTCTGCTTATTTTATTTATTAACTTTTTATGTTTGTGGTAGATTTATTAATTTAAGGTTTTAAATTTAAAAAAGCCCAAAATAGGCCCAATAGGCCCATAATCAAAATAATCGAATCGAACCGAACTGAATCAAATTATTTCAATTAATCGCATATTTAATTATTTCGGTAATTTGATTAATCGCGATTATGATTTTAAAATAATCATAATCGAACGATTATGAAAAATTTAGTAAAAAACCGAACCGAACCGAACCGCACCCACCCCTAGGTTGAATGGACAACCAGAAACCAAGTTCAAACATTTCCGGATAAATCGCAGTCTCTACATTACCCAATTTGCTTGCCACCTCATCTTAGTCTAATAACCTTAGTGTAATATCGTCTGGAATCAGATATTCCTTCCTCACCTCTTCAATCTCTTTCTTTGTTGTATCAAAGTTTAGTCTGTTCATGCCGTACTCTTTATGCTCATCTCCCTCATCTTCAAATTGTGCACAACTTGATTCCTCATTCACCTCATTTCCGCGTCTTGTTTTCTTAGACTTATTTTCGGTCGTATCACAATTTAATTCTACATTATCTTCCCTGACTTTTCCATTATCATCTACACCCAATGCAATATCACTGAGCCCATCCAACAACTCCTTATTTGCATTTTGTGAGTCGTTACAAAGTGACCCATCTGCAATCCTTTATTCCATTACTGCCTAATGCTACATTCAACAAAACCTCAATTCCAGTCAATATTAACACCCAGTATATAAACAACAAATTTCAAGCAACCTTTCATTGTCAACACCACATCCAACACAATACAAAACACAGCAACAAGCAAATGCGCTTGGGATGAGACAACTCACCGGATTTCCTTCAGCCAGAATGGATTCGATTTTTGCTGATGGTCAACAGCAGTAACATCATTCAGCATTGGTTTTACATCGATAAAATGCAACATTAGATGAGAGTAGTTAAAAAAAAAGAGAGAGAGGAGCCAAAAGAAGGATAAGTTCGAGTTTCGATAATAACAAAGAGAGAGAGAGAACGCCAAAAAAAAAAAAAAGGAGAAACACAGTAAAGAGAAGAAGAAGTTGGGTTGTGACAAAAACAAAAAGAGGCGAGTTTTGTTTTTTTTGTTTTTTTAAAAAAAAGAGGCGTTTAATACACACATATATAGATATGGTATTTATTAAAAAAAAAACAAAACAAAACATGAAAGAGAAGATGGCGCGCGAGGTACTCACCAACAGGCTTGGTTATGGCTCAGTAGAATAGTTGCTCGATTTGCACAAAAATCGCAGGATGGTGGCAGCTCAATATTTCACTTTTATTGTGACAGAGTGTGGAGGATGGGGACGAAACCTGAGCCCAAATGAAACAGAGGCCGAAAGGTATTGAGAAAAGACAAAATGTATGTTTCCAATTTACTTTTAAGTCACGTGCTTATGCTTTTTCTTATGGTTTCACTTTTTTTTTTCTTTTTTCTTTCTCTTTCTTTTTATTTTTTATTTTTATTATTATTCTTGCCAAATTCTTACTTTTAAGCCTATTTAACTCAGCATTATCCCGGTTCTACTTCACATTGCCTTTGTTCTGCTGGAGATCATATTGCGCCTTATTCGTTGTTTCAGTTTCCAATACCGGTCATATCTTCTCAGAATTAAAATATTGGAAATTAGAGGACTGGTGTTCGAGTTGGATTTTTCTAATAACTTCTAGAAAGAGTCAGCATTGTTTGGGTTGGATTATTTTGGTAATGTTTAGAAATATAGTCGACCCCAATCTACTCAGAACTCATTGTGGTCAAGCTAGCCTCTTGAGTATAACCACAAGAGCCTATGTTGGCGACCTGATTTACAAGTAGGACCTGAATTTTATGTGAATGGCTTGGTTTAATAATACAACCTTAAGCCTACATGAGCAACTGGAAAAATCACCTACTTGACCTAGAAGTGAAGAAGTCCGACCTCAACATTTATTTGTCCAACCCAATAATTAGCTTGACATGGAAAGCTATTGGTTAAGATAACGTGGCTTAATTTCTAGGAAAGTTGTGTTCCGCGATTTATTTAAACCACCTCCAATTGGTAATCATGTGAAACTACTAAAGAAAGTGGGTGGAAGTTAAGATGGTAACTGTCCACGTCCAAGTGCCTAGCATTAGAGAAATGGGTTAGCAAAATGAACCAGAAGTTCTACAAATCACCTACCTAAATGTCTTAACATTGCCCACAAGATTTTTAGCTTCTTTATCGAAAAAATTCCTTGATTTTCACTTTTCATGATTTTTCCTTCTTGTTTGTCTTTCTCTTATACACAATTTCTGACTTAAGCATTAGAAGGTCTATTCCGAAACTCCACCGGCGTATCATAACCGTGTTTTCTGATTGGCAGGTATAAAAAGTTGCGTTCAGATTGATGTTTGAGCTTGGATTCGTGTTGTAATTCTCCTAAAGAAACAAATTCAGTTGTTGAGATCATTTTTCAGCATCAACAATAGTAAATATTATTTTTAAATAATAACATTGATAGGTATAATAAAGGTATTATAATTTTTAATCATAAAAGTAGTTGATCAAATCAATTTAACTTTCAAACTATAGTAATTAGTGTTTATTAAACACTTTAGTGCTATAACTTTTAAGTTACAACTGCCCAACTTAAATATCAAATGGGGTTATAACCCAACCAACTCAAGAACAAAAAAAATCATAAAATTTTTAATATAGATTGTCAATTGTTAAACCCCAAAGCTAAATCTAGTTTGAATTATTTGTATTCTTTTATAATTGACACTAATTCTAATTAATTTCTTAAAGTCAAAATTAAAAAATTGTACCTCCAATTTTTACTAAAAATAAGTTAGTAGATATTTAAACATTACACTACATAGTTTTTAATGCAAAATTTACTTTTGTTGCTTTGTTTATTGATATATGTTGGGTAAAATGCACAATATTATATATTATGGTGGAGAGTTGATGCATTTTTTTTTTCTTATTTGAATTTGACTTTAAGTACTAAATAAATTTTAAACTTTTCTATGCCTAGATTTTCTTAATTTTAAATTTTAATATAACCATCAATCTAATCAACTCATCCTGATAATTTAAAGATGGGCTTGGTTTGGGTTGTACATATTTATTTGATTAAGGTTGAATTTTTCTTGATAATTTAAAAGTTGGATTGGTTTGGTCGCACATACTTTTTTGGTTGAGTTGGGTTGAAAAAATCCAATAATCAGTTAAGTTTTCACAAATCCATTCGAGCCCAGTGTACACACAACCCTAGTCAATGACTCATTTTTCCGAATTCTCCTTGGTGTTGGACTATTGGCACCCCTCTCATCTCCTCATAAAACCCCTTTTTAGTTATATTTATTTTATTTTTGAAAATACTCCTTTTTTATATACACTTTTCTAAGTTTTCAATTTTCATTTGATTTGTTTTATTGTTTAAACTCAAAGTATTAATGAACTATTTTTTAAAATTATTTTCAATTTTATCACAAATCCATTCGAGCCCAGTGTACGAACACCCCTAGTCAATGACTCGTTTCTCCCAATTCTCCTTGGAGTTAGGACTATTGGCACCCATCTCATCTCCTCACAAAACCCTCTTTTTAGTTAAATTTATTTTATTTCCGAAAATGCCCTTTTTTTAGATACACTTTTCTAAGTTCCCAATTTTCATTTGATTTGTTTTATTGTTAAAACTCAAAGTATTATTATATTATTTTTTAATTATTTTCAATTTTATTATTAATCTACACACAAATTAAAAAGTTATATAGGTAATAAGTTTTTTAATGTTAATCATTGGCTGAAATAACACATATTTCAAATTATAATTTCAATGTAATTTTAAGTATAAAAATATTTAATCAATAAGAAATCAAAAGAGAAAAATAGATTGTCTTAAATTTGTACAATTTATTTAGTTAAATAGGAAGTAACATATAGATTTTTTTTAAAAAGGATTATTATGAATTAAGTGATTTGTTGGAAAAAAATCTATACGTGTTTAATTTTCAATTATCTTTAATTATAATTTTATTTAAAGTGGAGTTTTGAAAGAATAATATAAGGGTGCCAATAGCTCCATTCTTCTCCTTTATTAACAAAACGAGGTAGTTTGGGAAACTAAGATGGTATTGGAGGAGGATTAACGTTAACAAATGGATTAGCAACAAAGAAGAGTAACAAATGGAATGGTGTAATTGTTTTTTTTTTCCTTTTCTTTACTGCAAACAGATAAAATGTCCAATCCGCTACTTCTTATGTCTTTTAATATAAACAGAAATTATTAGTGACCGACCCAAAAATTATCATGTCATAAAAAAATATAATAAAAGTTTGATTTGTTTGATTTTCTATCAGTGTTAATAATGTGTATGAAATGTTTATCAAAAAAATAGAATTATCCTTACATAATGATTAGTACTATCATTTGTGTTTACTTTGATTTTGTCATTTTTAATGATAATTCTATTTTTTCAGTGTGAATGATTGATGCAAATTGCATGCATTGAATGTAAAATCAAATAAATTTCAAACTTTACAATATTTTTAATAACGAATATTTTTACAATATTCTTGTGAAACCCAAAGTAACGAATAATCTTAGGAATATTAATTTGTACCACTGTTACTTTTGAACTCTGATATTCGTTCAACAAGCTTTACAGATTAAAAAATGGAAAATGATAACCTACCCGAAGGATAGCCATGAACTGGCCAGTCACAAAATATTCAAAAAATTTCCTTTTTTTTTAAATTTTAATCAATTTTTTTCCATTGTTGGACCCGAATTGAAATCCCATTCGGTGAGTATATCAGCACTTTAAAAAAAAAATGGAGCTTTTAACATCCTCTTAAAATCCTTACAATACCTTTCTTGAAATTTTTTCCAAAAATATTCCCAGTTTGATTAATAAAATATAAATTTGAGAATAAAATTAACATCTTGCTACAAAACTATACCTTAAAAAGAATATTTCTTTTAAGTTTTTATTTATAACTTCGTACAAATTATAAAATTATAAATTATTTTATTTTTATTATATAATTTTAATCTCCATAATTCTAAATGCTTATAATTTTATTTTAAAAAATAATTAAAATTTTGAAATATAACTATAATTTATAAAATGGGATGGTTGTAAAAATTTTATTAAAAGATTAAGTGTTAGATTGAATTTTCTTTTAAAATAAAAAATACTTTATCTTGATTATTTAAATAATTTCAATTAAAATAAAGTTTTATGAGAAATTTAAAACAGTGTCAAAATACTTACTAAAAAAAGAAAAAAACTGTAGAGACCATTCGTTTTATTACTTCTTTCACTGGATCTTCGGCAATGCTAGAGAAATATATATATATAAGAGTTATGCTAGAGAAATATATAATTTGAGAACAAATTTGATTTTTCATCTATCCCACCACAGAAAGCATTATTTTGAGCGAGGTCGATGTCATGGACGCCTAGTGAAATTGGACGGGTAATTACATTTTTGAGAGAGAATAAGTGTTCAAAATAGTTTTAAAGGGTACAAATGTCCCCACCAAAAGTGAATAATCAATCATCATAAATCATGATTGATCTTTTGAATATGTAACCTACGGAGGTTACGACTGTTATGTGGTTGGAATATAGTATTATATAGTATTATAATATTATTTATATTAATTTATTATTTACATATGCTTAAAAGTTTTGGAAGCTGCATTATGGTACATTTTAATACACTGTAATGTGCCAACATTTGCCTTAATTAAGGCATTAAATATATTTTAATTTTTTATTGTAAAAAATAAAAAAAATTGTTATATTATAATATAATTAGTAATACAAAAATAATAAATTTTAATAATATTAATATATAATTAGTAAAATATAATATAACACAAAATAATATACAATATTATTATAATACAATACTAATATCATACAATATAACACAATATACTTACATTAAATATTATAATATAGTGTAATACAATACAATTTGTTAAATCCTCCCTATATGCATATCATAACGCGATGATTTTTGCATATATACATGTCATAATGTTAGTGATTTTGGTCGTATTTATCTTTGATAAGAAATTCTAAAATTGTACAATGCTTAATGGTATAGTAAGTGTTCCAAACTTCCACAATTTAACCCCTTAAGTTGGTTTTTTTTTTCCTTTAATTACCTATTATATCTCCCACATTATGATTTTTGTGTTTAAACTTTATGTTAAAGGACAAAAGTGACTTTTTAAGATACAAAATACTCGAATCTTTTGACAAATGCATCACATTAGATTGACAATAATAGTATAGTAGTAACCATTTCACATCAGTGACCTATTTAAGTAATTTAAAAATTAGGGTCCTAATTGATGAAAAATAAAAGGAACTTTCATAGATAATTCATAGGTACCAATTAATGAATGAATATGAAACAACAGCATTGGGACAAAGGCTACGATTAAAAAAATACTCCCCCGCACACGTTCACCGAGTAAATACGATATAATACGCTACCACCCAAAATATGTATTATACTGAAAATAAATGTCACGAGGAGCATAATGTTTATAATGTGAGAGAGTGCTAAAGTCGGAGAAGTGCAGTAAACTCCCTATAAATTAATAATATCATATCAGGATCGTATTAATTTAAAAAGACATTTAATTAATTGATAAATTTTTGATAATTTAGAAATTTATAAAATGTATGTACAATTGAAAGAACGTATATTTTAATCAACAAAAAATTTTGTTGTAGTTTACCAATTTAATCAATTAAAAATAAATTAAATTAACAAAAGAAATTTAAAATTCTTATAATTTCAGAATTTAACCATGAAACTTCTAGAAGTAACAAGTGAAATTCGAGATGAGATATTCAACTATCATAAATTTCAATAGAAAACAAGTAACAATAGAGTAAAATTTTATTTAATAAAATATTACAATAATTATATTTATAATTTCAGTACATTATTAATTTATGATATGAATGAGACTATAAAGTCGTATACGAATTTTAAGAAAAAAATATTATCTTATTAATTTAGCCCTTTGACCCAAATTGAGATCGCAAAAAAATATTATCTAATAGAAGATATTAATTAATTGAATATTAGATTATAAAGATTTTATGGTGTTTATTCTTATCATAGTCTTCATTATATTACTATAAATTGAATCTAACTACGCCTGGGCAAAGATACGGATGGTATCATTTAAAAAATAAAAAAGAAAGATATGGTATCACTAAAATAAAACGCATTATCTTATTGAGGTATCAATCTAATTAAAGGTACCGAAAATAATCTTATTTGATCTCCTAGAAGAGGATTCACTCACCATGGAAACAAACACATCTTCAGCTTCTGCATCATCTTCTTCTCCTATTTCTCTTTCTTCTACCCTCCCTCTTCCCCAATCATGCTCTAAACACATAGCCTCCGAAATTGAAAATCTTGTGAAATATTCTTATATTCCAGAATCTGCTCAAGTCACTGAGTCTCAGTTTCCCCTCATGAGTCCTTACAATCTCTACAAACAAAAAACTTCTTTCACCCGAAGTATTCGAACTTTGATCTCTACCAAAAGACCACTTCCAAAAGAATATGTTCAGTCTTCTAGACTGGATCAGTGTGCTTTACAAGCCTCCCAGAGTGAACAATATATCACTATGGAAATACCTTCCGATCTCATCGCCAACTGGAAACGAGAAGGATACACACTCCTCCATCTTGGTGGTGTACGGTTAATTCTCACTCTTCATGGTCGAAAAGGCTTACCTGTTACAGCTAGGATTGCTCTCCTAGATACCAGGTTCAAGGAGTACTACATGCTATTATCGGAACTGTTCTGACAACCCTTCATGCTGGCAGTGTCCTATTAACCTTTTACCCTAATTTCAACCTCTCTCTTGAGGATCCTAACCTTCCAACAACCCTTAAAGTCCAGATCCAGCTCCAAGGAGCAGAACAAACATCCACATCCAAGATTGCAACCCTCCATCACCAAATAGTATATTGATTACAAAATCATGCACTAGATCTTCCTACACCATACACAACTTCTGATGCTTTGATGATATTGGCAGATACAAATAAGATCCCAACCATCATCCAAATCCCCAAACAAATTCCAAAACAAGATCTGCTCAAACTCATGCCTCTTGAATGGCTAACTAACTATGAGCATTTTCACCAAAATTCCGAACCAGTCCAAACCACAGAAGCTATATTTACCAGACGTCCAAATGGTCAAATTCAACTCACTTTTCAAACTCCTGACACTAAGCCCATTTCAGACAGTCCACAGCTCTCTTATACTACTATGATTACAGCAGTTCAAACTGGTCAAGAAAAGAACCTTTCTATTCATGGATTTTCATCCGAAGGGTATCCAGTATATCCTGGTAAAATTGATGGTCATTTTCTATGGGATGTTCCTGAAGCCCATATGTGCAATCCGGATTGTCATTGTTTGGATGATACGGATGTTGATGAAGAATTGGAAGTCATGCGGAGAAAGAAAAAGAAGAAGAAAAAAGCTTCATATCCTCCATCATCTTACAAATCCTTCCTTCCACAACCTCCACTGGATCTAAAACCTCCTGTTCACCCACTCAGGTCCTGCCTTATGTTTTCAAGTCACTCCTATAAAGAATCCTTTCCTCCCCTTGAAAAACAGACAGATCCACAAACACATGTTACCTCAAAACCTTTTGTTCGATCTCCAATTACAGCCTTTGGGCAACCTGAAGAACCAAAACAACATGAAGCTGTGTTGAATTGGCAAACTAAAATTGCCAATGCTCAAAATCATTCTCTTCAACAACTCGGTAAGAAAATTGACCGCGTTGCCATTCAAGTCTCCCAGACTGAAACCAAAGTTGATTCCATCAGCAGTCGTTTAGATCAGATGTATATCCATCTCCAAGACCGGATTTCTGAACTAGACACCGATCTCAGACGAATGATTAACAATTATATCTAGGGTTCGGAGTTTAATAAAAAAGAAGCCGAGATCAGAAAACTCAAAGCTGAATTATCCAGAATTGATGCTGAAAAGACTCGACCTTCTCTTTTTACCCAACTTCAACCTACACCAGTATCTCCTCCAATCTTTGACATCTTTGCACATTTCTACACACCATCCCGACCTCAACAACCTGTTTCTAACCAGTTCTTTGGCTTCTCTCACCTTCAACCAACTCCTCATCCATCCTCACCCAAACAACCACGATCTAAAATCAACATCTCCGAACCGTGTCCCAAGGTCACGACCTCTTCCTCTACTTTCACAATTCCTCCAGAAGAATCACCACAAGGCCATCCTAAAAAGGATAAGAGCCCAATGGACCAATATCATTATCATATTATCCAGCCCCAACCTTCAGATTCCTCTGACTCTTCTGAGCCTGAAACACAAACTTCGTCGTCCTCCTCTTATGACTCATCCAATGCCTCCACTGATTCTGAGTCTGAATATGCTAATATTACAGGCATCTTAATGGTCATTGAGACTGCAGATCCAAGTGCCTCTACTTCAACACCTATTGTTGATGACAATCCTTCTGACCAAGCTTCTCAAACAGACCCAGTACCGCCACTAGTCCATGAACACTTAACCAAACCATTTTTAGCATCTTGGTTTACATTTGATGACATTTCCCGTCACAAATGGGCAGCCCGACTTCAAGAATTTGCTGCTTGGATTGATCTCCAAGGTACCAAGCCTAATGCTCAACCTCAAGCCGTTCTTCGTGAATTCATGGCTCGTTCCACGAGTTCTTTACGAGACTTGTTAAAGAGCTTAGGAGAATATAGACAGCTCCAATTCATGAAATCTCCAGTTGGTACAGCCTTCAATATCATTCATGAGCAATTCATCGATGAAAAAACAGCTTCCACTGAAGCCGACAGAAAAGAATACCATCAAATGAAATGCTGCTCTCTTAAAAGATATCTTTTGGATGCTCATTACAAAAGAATGAGTATTCTCTTCTACAAGCTCAATGGGTTCAATGAGCCATCTCTTAAACATGTCTTCATTGCCTCTCTTCCTCCTGAGTTACAACCCGATCTTCAGAGGAAACTCACAGCCACCAATATGAGCATAGCTGATATCTCTCTAGAAAAGATTTTTCAAATGGCCATGTTATCTCTTAATAAGATCTATGAACAGAAAGAATTCTTCAAAGATCTCATGGAAGAGAAAAAACCCTTCTCTGAAGCTTGTCAAAAACCTCACCTCAAGATAGAGTGTAAAGATGACAAGAAGTGTACTTGTTCACCCAAAATGAAAAAACACTTTCAGAAACACTTCCACAAAAAATCCTCCTCCAAAATACCTTTCCGGTATTTTAGAAAGAAAGATGTTTCTCAGTACCAAAAGAAAAAATCCAACCATTGTTTCATTTGCAAGAAACGCGATCACTTTGCCCGCAATTGTCCTAACAAATCGGCCAAAGCTGTTCGACTTATCTAACATCTTGAACATTCTTCCCTGTTATATGATAATGAGGATGTCGAATCTAATTTTTCAGAACAGTCCACACAAGATGACCAAACTGGCTTTCTTATTGCCAAATCTTCTAATTCTGAAGATATTTCAGTCATCTCTACAGTTCAGACTGTTAATCATGTTTCCACTATTCCTCGACCTTCCCTCAAGATGTCCATTCTTCCTTTTAAATTCCATAAACCTATTCCTATTATTGGGTTTCTTGACACTGGTGCAGATACCAGTATGATTGATCCTTCTGTTCTTCCATCAAACTGTTGGGAACCTCACTCCAAGCTTTTCAGAGCAGTTAATGGTGAAACCTTTGAAACCACCTTGATTACCAAAAAACCCATTGGTATCCAATTCTTTCCGAATTGTATAATTTGGAAAAAGATTATAGCTTCCAAACTCCCTGATAAAGATTTACTTATAGGGTTTGACATTTTTCATCTGGTTAAAAACTTATTCCTCACTAGCTCTGGAGTTCGCTACAAACAGATGTTCATGCCTTATACAGATACCCTACGTCTGTATATACTTTCTGAAACATCATCTCCATATAGTCAGATCTCACAAAAGCTCTTAGAATTCTGTCCAGAAAATCACTCCCAATTTCATCATCCTTCACCTCTTTGGAAAAATGAACAATTTTTCCAAAACCTTCCCTTTAAACTTAACGAAGACATCAACCCCACCAAAGCTTCACACCCTGGTATGTCTCCCTCAGACCTCTTGCTTGCTAAACAAGAATGTTCTCAGTTACTTCAACAAGGTCTTATTGAGTCCACTGATTCATATTGGGCTTGTCAAGCTTTTTATGTTGAAAAGCGATCTGAATTAGTTCGTGGAAAAAAGAGATTAGTAATTGATTACCAGCCACTCAATTATTTTCTTAAAAATGATAAGTTTCCCCTTTCAAAAATCCAGACCTTGTTTGTTCATCTCCAAGGGGCTTGTATCTTTTCTAAGTTCGATTTAAAAATTAGTTTTCGGCAACTTGGTATTTCACTAGTTGACCATCACAAAACTGTCTTTTGTATTCCTGATGCCTATTACCAATGGACCGTCATGCCTTTTGGTCTCAAAGTCGCTCCCTCCTTATTTCAAAAAGCCATGATAAAAATCTTCAGTCCTATTCTGCCTCATGCATTGGTCTACATTGATGATATTGTGTTGTTTTCCTCTGACCATGAGAGCCACCAGAAGCTCCTTTTAGATTTCTTTCACATTGTGCAGGCACATGGCATCATGCTTTCTGAAAAGAAAAGCAGCATAGGAAATGAATCTATTGACTTTCTTGGCATGGTGATTAAAGATGGCCAGTACCAGTCTGGTCCCCATATTGCAGTTGAATTAATAAAGTTCCCGGACACAAATCTCAATCGGAAGCAGATACAGCAATTTCTTGGGATTGTCAACTATGTCCGTGATTTTATCCCCAAAATTGCAATTCACACCAGCCAGCTATCCCACATGCTAAAAAAACAGTGCCCTCCATGGGGCCTTACTCAGACAGCAGTTGTCAAGCAGCTAAAGGTGATAGCCCAATCACCTCCTCCACTCCGAATTCCCACAAATGGACAGCGCATCCTCCAGATTGATGCCAGCGATGATTATTGGAGTGCCATTCTTCTCGAAGACATCAATGGCGTGCGTCATTTCTGTGCACATGCAAGCGGACAATTCAAAGATTCTGAAAAGAACTACCATGTGATCTACAAGAAAATTCTTGCAGTCAAGTATGGAATTAAAAAATTTGAATTCCATCTCATTAGCCACAAATTCTTTATCAACATGGATAACTTTTCTTTTCTCCGAATCTTTGACTTCAAGAACAAATTGCTACATGACAAGCAATTACTCAACCTCAAAACTTGGTTTGCTAAATATGATTTCACTGTTCAACATATAAAAGGCAACCAAAACCTCATTCCAGACTTCCTTACCCGTCCAACTATAAATAAACCCACACTCATCTCCTCAATTCAAACCCTTCCAGTTATAGCCATGAATTGCCAACTTCCCTTCAAAGCTCTTAACCAGCGAAATTTTCCCATGAACATCTCTTTCCAATCGGGTTACCAATTGCAAGATTTTGCAAAGAAGTTTCTCTATCGGTTTTTCTTTAATGTTCAGTCCAAAAAACCTGACCGATTTCCTAACCTTTGCATGGAGCACCTGTTTCTCACATGCCTCACTCTGTCCTCTCTCACCATCTCCGAAGATGAGCTTTGGTATATGTGGTGTCTCACCACCTTGTATGCTACAAAGCTAGTTTTTCCCATCAAACTAGTCCTGACTCACTTTACCACTCCAGAGTTCTCCCCAGATCTCATATGGACTCTTTTTGAATGGTATTCTCCCCTCACTTGGTGGCGCCAACAACTCCAACATTTGTCTACCTTTCACAGATTAGACAAAATGCCCGAACAAGAAGCTAACATGTGGACTACAACTTTTATTGTTCACAGGCCTTATTTTCAATATCCAGAAACATGAGACTATTGGACACAGGATATGGCCTATGAATGGAAAACCTACTCTCATCCCTATACCTTCATCCATAATATAACAGTCACTTTTGCCCTCAAAGCCTATCTTATGGAACTTAATAATGTTCCTCCACCTGCCATAAATATTCACCACACCTCCATTGGACCATCACACACCCTTGAAATAATCCCAAAAAACACAAGATTGTACTCCAGGTTCCAGTTCAAGTCCTCAAGGAATCCTTGTTATGGAACAACGTCTTGACTACACAAATGTCTTATTCCAAGATGCCCAGGACCCATGGGAAGACTTTCAGTCCCTCCTCCCTACTGATGCTCCACACTTTTCTTCACAACACATGTCTGCCTACCTCCATCATTATTTGATAGATGAACAAATTTTAAACTAAGATATTTTACATTGTTTATTAAAAAATTCTCTCTCTCTCTCTCTCTCTCTCTCTCTCTCTTTTAATTGCTGATATATATTGTTTAATCAGATATATGTGGTCTCACCAGTGCAGCCTAAATTTATGATGATATCTGCTCCATTTACAATTGGAGAGATGCCTAACTATGTGGAGTTCATAAATATTTGAAAGGATATCTGCTTAGGAGAAATTTTAAAATACTCAGATGTATTATAAATAATTGATGCATGCATGACAAGTATAATTGAATTTAATACAATCATCACTACATAATAGTGGTTCAAAATAAAGGCATGCATGTCATGATATCATTACTTGTTGTATGGGTGACATGATATCTCATATGTATTCTAGAATTTCTCTTTGCTTAGACCATAAATCGAACTTTTAATTGGGTGAGAATATGAGTCCTTGGACTCGAACCTATCTCTCCTAAATTGTAAGCCAGTTATGCAGTGATCAAGGTTTTAGTTTAGCAGAGGATGCAATTATTTACAGGTTTTGAACTTCAAAATATTATTTCAAGTTAAAAACTATCATTAAACTCTAAGTCAATGACAGCTATCATGAAGAGATCAATTTGGAAAATTTTTCATTATGTGAAGTCAATATGTTATGAATTTTGGAATTAGAATTTTAGGTTGTGTAGAGATGTTTTGTGTTATTTATTGTGATTGGTAATTATATAAAAATAATAATAATGATATACTGCTATAATGACAAAGGTCCCATAAAAAATTATAAAAAAATTCAGCTCAATTGACTTGATCAACACTTAATCTAAATTCATGTTACTTATGATATATATGATTATTGGGTTACCAACCATGAGCGGAACTTTTAATCTTTTGTTCATCTCATGTAAGTTTTAACGATTGAACCAACAAACATCTCCCACTAGCGCGTTCCTCGATCCACTAGAATAAGCGATGGCTCCAACTGGCCACTGGACAACGTGGGGAAGTTTCATAGATTAATCCTCTTTAATTGACAGATAGTCAGGAATTATATATTTCCCAACCTTTCTAGTTTAATTAAATATACTTTATGCATTCAAATGATGCTGCTCGAGTACGCATTCTGCATTTTAATATAGTATAAATATATTTGGAAACACTCTTGATATTTATATATTACTTTGCCAGCGATGTAAGGAAATTTTATGTATTCAAGAAAAAAATGGTGGGCTCTAGCTAAAACGTTTGATGAGTTAATTAAGGTTTGAATCCAGATCAAATCAACGTGTATAAAAGAGAAATTCTTAAAAACGATATAGTATAGTTTTGTAGGTCCATAACAAAGCAGTGTAATGTGAAAGGGGTGATTCATTAAGAAGTAACAATTATTTAACAAGCAACTTGCCTCTGTTTAGCTATTATTAACACTGGGCTGCCTCAGCGATCGATATTCATCTCCAATTAAACAAACAAAATGTCATATTCCTCAGCATTAGTCTCTTTCTTCCTCTTAACACTTATTTTCGCCGTAGCTAATGCTCAAGTTCCTGCCAATGAAACATTTAAGTTCGTGAATGAAGGAGGATTAGGGGAATACTTTAATGAATACAACGCAAATTACAGAATGTCAGGCATCTACAATGATCCATTCCAGCTTGGCTTTTACAACACCACCAAATGCTTTCACCCTTGCTCTCCGTTTGGGTATCAAAAACCAAGAACCGGTTTTCCGTTGGGTTTGGGAAGCCAACCGTGGCAAACCGGTTCGCGAAAACGCAGTGTTCTCTTTGGGAACCGACGGAAATCTTGTCCTGGCAGAAGCCGACGGCACTGTGGTTTGGCAAAGCAACACAGCCAACAAAGGTGTCGTGGGGTTCGGGTTGTTTCCAAATGGCAACATGGTGCTTCGTGACTCACAGGGTAACTTTATCTGGCAGAGTTTTGACTATCCAACTGATACTCTCTTGGTGGGTCAATCTCTTCGAGTCGGTCGGGTCACAAAGCTCGTAAGCAGACTCTCCGTTAAAGAAAACGTCGACGGCCCTTACAGGTTCGTGATGGAGCCCAGAAGATTGGCGTTTTATTACAAAAGCAGCAATGTTCCCCGGCCGATTCTATACTACACTTTTCCATTTTCGTATACAGGGTTAAAGAATTTAACGCTCAAATCTTCTCCAGAAACGAGGCATTATAAGCTGACGCTAGATTCTTCAGACGGTGACAATTTCATTGTGGATAGGCCAAAATACAACAGCACAATATCGTTTCTTCGGCTAGGCATAGATGGAAATCTGAGGGTCTTTACTTACTCCCAAGAGGTTGATTTTCTGCCCGAGGAAGAAAGATTTACTCTCTTCGGTAAAATCTCTAGAGGTAATGATGGAATAAATTGGGGAAAGGAGTGCCAGATGCAGACAGATGCGGGAAATTAGGGCTGTGTGTTGCTTGCCCTACTGAAAATGGTTTGATTGGGTGGAGCAAGGAGAACTGTGAGCCTACGCAAGTGAATTTCTGTGGAACAAAAGATTTCCATTATTATAAGCTTGAAAGTGTTGTACATTATATGTTCACGTATAATTATTTTGATGGAATTGGAGCCAATATTTCTATTGAAGCTTGTGGTAAAAGATGTAGTTCGGATTGCAGATGTGTGGGCTATTTCTATGATACGAGTTTTCCGACATGTTGCATTGCTTTTGACTTGAAGACTCTCACCTGTTAGCCTAAAGGCTATACATAATGTAATTTTGATGATAACAAACATATATATTAAGTGATTTAATAAATATTATATTTCACATTTTCACTAGTTTTTTAAGGATAATATTTATGCAAGCGAATCAAGTGAAATCAAGATTGAAGACACTCAACGGACACTGAAATGAAGAATAAAGTTTAGAGCTCAATGGATAAATTATTGCGATAAATTCTTGTAAAGCCGATATGATTTAATTAATACTTGATTTAGCATTTGAGAAGCTCAATAGATTAATTTAATTAAATACTTTTCATGAACTAAAAAGTTTTATTTTTATAAAGAAAAGTATTTTGTGGATTTAAGTAATTTGGACTTAAATGCTAAGATTTGAAATATTTGTTTTTAATAAGTATTAAATTTCGGAGTTGGATGTTTTTATAAACATTTGAAATGTTTTGGACCATACTATAATTTATAAATATTTTGGACTAAAGTGAAAGATTTTGAGAACTTTGAAAAATATGAGTATTATGTTGAAAAGGACCTTTGTGCGAAAGAATAAAATATTTAGGACCATATCATAATTTCAGAAAGTTTAGAAAGACAACTATTTTTATGAGGTTCTGAAATTGGATCTATTTATAAAGTTTTCTGACGTCTTAGGCTATAGTATAATTATGGAAAGTTTTGGGTCAAAGTGTAATTTCAGAGTAAAATGTTACTGTAGCAAAATTCAAAAATAACGGTAATATCACTGTTCCTGAGCGGCTAGCCGGAGAATCAAGCGGCTAACCGCTTGAGCGCTGGAATTTTGCCTATAACGGCTAGTTTTTGAGCTTTCACTATAAAAACTCAACTCAAACTTCATTTGAAGAACTAAAATACAAGGAAAAACAAGATCATATAACATATATTGAGCTTCCATTTCGTAAATCATCATTTGTTAAATCATCATTGAGCTACAATTTGTTATTCACTCTTAAAGAGAGTTTTATTGTTGTGAATTTTATTTCTCATCAAATTGTGAGTGTACAAGTGTGGGAAACACTTGGGGTGAAGAGATTGGGGATATGATCTCTTGTTGTAAAGGTTCATTGACACCTTGGAAGTCAATTGTAAATATTTAAAGCCTTGGGAGGCTTGGATAGTGAAATCCTCAAGCCGGATGAGCATGGAGGCGTGGACGTAGGCAAGGATAGCCGAACCACGTAAAAATTCTTGTGTTTGTTTTTCTCTTCCCTTACTCTTTTAATATTGTACTTGATTAAATTTATTGTTTTGATTTGATTAAGACAATAGATTAAATTGTTGTGTGAATTGTATTGCATAAATTTTAAAAACCCAATTCATCCCCCTCTTGGGTTGCATAACTTGCATTTCATTTGGTATCAGAGATTGGTTCTCTTGTTAGGACTTAACCGTCTAGAGTAAAAGATCCACAGCAACCCAAATTAGCTCAACCATCATGGAAGGCCAATCTATCACTAGACCTCCATTTTTCGATGGAAATAATTTTCCTTATTGGAAAACTAGGATGAGAATTTATTTACAAGCTTTAGATTATGAAATTTGGAAAGTTGTTTGTGATGATTTACTCATTCCTAGAAAGAATGCTTTAAGTGAGTTGGATAAGAAAAAGATGTTTTTAAATTCCAAGGCTATGAATACTTTATTTTGTGCTTTAGATAAAAAGGAATTTCATAGAGTTTCAAATTGTTCTAATGCTTATGAAATTTGGAGAAAAATTGGAATTGTGTATAAGGAGACTACAAACGAGGAGGAATTTCATGAAGTGTCGAATTTGGCACTTATGACAATTGGAGATGAATCGGATGATGAACTTGATGAGGTAAATGATTTTTCTACTTATGATGAATTATATGATGCTTTTAAAGAATTGCATGATAATTGGATAAAAATTGGTAAAAAGAATGCATGTCTTAAAAAGAAAATGGTAAAGCTCACAAATGAGAATTAATCTCTAAGTGCAAAGATTTCATGCCTGGAATTGGAGAATAAAACATTGCATGATAGAGTTACATTATCAAATGAGAAATCTATCACTTCACATGAACATCTAGAATCATATGTAGATGACTTGAAAAATGAAAATGATGTTTTACAAAAATGCAATGATTCATTAAACGAAAAGATTAAAGGACTAGAGTTAGATAATAAAATGTTGCATGATAGAATTGTATCATTTAAAGGTAAACAAAGTATTTCATATGAGTATAAAAAATCACATGTTGACGAGTTGATGAAAGAAAATGAAGTGCTTAAGAAAAAGAGTAATGAGCTTAATGAAATTGTGTTAAAATTCACAAGTGGTCAAAAGAACTTAGAAAAATTATTAAGCACTAAAAAATGTGTGTTTGAGAAAGGAAGACTTGGGTATAAGCCTAACTTGAAACAAAAATATTATAAAAATTATTTTGTTAAGGCTACCTCCACAAGTGATCATAAGATTGTTTATCATTATTGTAATGGAAATGGTCATATGAGTTTTAGATGTCCAATTAAGAGAAATGTATATTATGGAGCAAAATGTATTTGGGTTCCAAAAGGAACCATTGCTAACACTCAAGGACCCAAGAATATTTAGATACCAAAGTATACAACTTGAATAATTTTTTTGTAGGTACCACAAACAAGGAAGGATGGAGAGTTCCTTAATGAAGCTTATGAGGATAATCACTTGATCATAGTGTAAGCAAAAATGATGAGACAATATGATTTAATTGTTTTGGTAACAATTATTGCCTTATTGATTATAAGTGATGGTCTTTTAATCTTAGTAAGTATTTAATAATTCATTTGGTATCATAACATTAAGTGCATTAACATGAAGTGGATAAATTTATCTTGTCTATTTATTATGTTGAGTGGATCATGAAAAATGGATAGTAGTTTGAATTTGTAAAAATATACTTGTATGTTTACATGATTGAATTATCATTGTGTTTAACATTGAGTGCTTTATCATGATGCATGGATAAATATATATGATGGTAGCTTATCAACTCATCATGATGAATTTGTTTGATGTTAATGTTCATGAAGTGTTTAAGCATGATAGATAAGTGGTGTGCTTGATTTATTAACTTTCGAATGCTTATATGTTTAATTATTGCGAAAAATATATGCATAATGAATAAATTGTATTTTTGAATTAATCATGTCTTAAATGTTTATGATTCGAACTATAAAGTATTATTGTATCTCATAATTTTGATGGATATGCATGATGAATATGTTATAAATTTGAGTTTTATAATTTTTTTATGTTATTGAATCTATTAAAATTGTTTGGAAAACAAATGAGTCTTTGAAAATCCCTAGTTTGCATAAGCTGTAATGAATTGGTCATAACTCCTTCTAGAGAACTCCAAATCCAGCTCTGTAAAATTTATTGGAAAGATAACTTAATTATCTTTCCAACGGTATATAGCTTGAACATTACTTCTGGCTCAATCAATACAGATTTTATTCCGAATTTGACCTTTCTGCATTTTATTAAGTTTTGAATGCTTATATGCTTCATGATTGTATGCTTGTTGGATGGATTATTTATTTGAATTAATTATCTTTTGGATGTTTAAAATCATGAATCATGTATTAAATTGACTCTTGAGATGTTTTTGGATCACAAAATGGTCACGGAATTGATCGAAATTAGCCGAAAATTAACTTGGGTGCAGGTGGACAGCAACCGGGCGGCTAGCCGCTTGGTCACGGGTTGGGCATATTATTTTTTGCTCCTTCTCCTTCTTTTGTTATTTTTCTGCACTTATTTTTCCTCTCTCTCAAAACCGTGAGCCATCCTCTTCCATTTTCAATCAATTCCTCTTCATTTCTCAACCATTTTTATGCCAAGATCAATCTCTTAAACCATTACTCATGCATTTCTTCTTCATTAAACTCTTCTCTATCATCATTTCTTCACTTGTTCTTCATCATTTCATTACTATTTCATTCACGAGTGAATAGTACCTCTCCATTTCTCTCTCAAAATTCTTCATCTTTCACGCATTTTCTTGTTAAAATCAATCATCCAAATCATTATTCATCCATTACTCTTTCAATTTTCACTCTCAAAACTCGATTTCATCATCTCTCCATATAAAACCCAAAATAAAAAATTCTCACTCTACCCGTTTCTCTCTCTTTATTTTCAAGCTTCCTTTAGCCCATTCTTAATCCAATCTACATAATATATTAGCTTCATTCATCTCTAGGATCAATTTTCTTGCCTCAAACAAATCCATTTCACTCAATTTTTGTAAACCCGAAATTGCATATTTAAGCTCTTTTTAGTCCACTTTTGATCCAATCAACACCATCCATTATCTTAAATCATCTCTTGGATCAATATAATTGGTTTAAATAATCTATTTCACTTATTATTTTATAAAATCGAATTTGTGCATTTTGGGTATTTTAAATTACCATGGTTCCTTCTTATATTATGCACCTATATTTTCATATGCATAATTGTTTTAATTGTAGATTATGGATTATGGTTGTTTAATATTAAGATAATTTATATTTGGATGATATTTTCTGAATTCTTAGAATAAATATGACTTTTTAGTTAATTGCACGCTTCATTTTTATATGTTTCTTGATTAATCATTGAGATATTCTTTTTGGTATAAGTATGGATTTATAGTAATTTTCATGATTAATGATTATATGCGCGTTGCTTGATGAATTAATGAAGTTGTTGGTTTGTTATAATTATTTAAGCTTATATGGAAGTGTTTTTAACCATGTTGTGTATTTGAGGATTTGTACTTTTTAAGGGAAGACTCTGCTGAAATTTTTCTTCACACAAAATTGGTAAAGCCTTTATCGAATTATTTTTTATGATCTTATTTCGATTGCATTTTTCTATTTTTTTTAAAGGGGAGATAAATATGATATGTATTTGGATATTATCATTTTGGTTATTTTTTTAATTGGCCATATATTTAAGGGGAGCATACAATATATTTTTGGATAATATCATTTTGGTTAATTTTTTTTAATTGGCCATATAATTAGGGGGAGCATACAATATGATTTTGGATAATATGCATTTTGAGCATTCTTTTGATGGCTTGATGATTCATGATCATTTTATGGTTAATTGGATGTTTGGTTATTATATGCTTCTTAATTAACCATTGACATATTATCGATCTTCGTATGAATTTCTAGTAATTTTGATGATGAAGGGGGAGAAGTCATGTATTTTGAATATGAAGACATATAATACATATTTTGTATTTTAAGTATTTATGCATGGTTTTGAAATATTAAGGGGGAGCTTACAAATTATCATAAATCAAATATTCAAGGGGAATTTTTGTCTTGAGTTTGATTTATATGTTTAATTATATATGTCATGTATTAAGGGGGAGTATAAATGTCAAAATACATGAAATGTTTGCCATCATCAAAAAGGGGGAGATTGTTAGCCTAAAGGCTATATATAATGTAATTTTGATGATAACAAACATATGTATTAAGTGATTAATAAATATTGTATTTCACATTTTCACTAGTTTTTTAAGGATAATATTTATGCAAGCGAATCAAGTGAAATCAAGATTGAAGACACTCAACAGACACTGGCGAAATCAAGAATAAAGTTTAGAGCTCAATGGATAAACTATTACGATAAATTCTTGTAAAGCCGGTATGATTTAATTAATACTTGATTTAGCATTTGAGAAGCTCAATAGATTAATTTAATTAAATACTTTTCATGAACTAAAAAGTTTTATTTTTATAAAGAAAAGTATTTTGTGGATTTAAGTAATTTGGACTTAAATGCTAAGATTTGAAATATTTGTTTTTAATAAGTATTAAATTTCGGAGTTGGATGTTTTTATAAACATTTGAAATGTTTTGGACCATACTATAATTTATAAATATTTTGGACTAAAGTGAAAGATTTTGAGAACTTTGAAAAATATGGGTATTATGTTGAAAAGGACCTTTGTGCGAAAGAATAAAATATTTAGGACCATATCATAATTTCAGAAAGTTTAGAAAGACAACTATTTTTATGAGGTTCTGAAATTGGATCTATTTGTAAAGTTTTCTGACGTCTTAGGCTACAGTATAATTATGGAAAGTTTTAGGTCAAAGTGTAATTTCAGAGTAAAATGTTACTGTAGCAAAATTCAAAAAAACAGTAATATCACTGTTCCTGAGCGGCTAGCCGGATAATCAAGCGGCTAACCGCTTGAGCGCTGGAATTTTGCCTATAACGGCTAGTTTTTGAGCTTTCACTATATAAACTCAACTCAAACTTCATTTTAAGAACTAAAATACAAGGAAAAACAAGATCATATAACATATATTGAGCTTCCATTTCGTAAATCATCATTTGCTAAATCATCATTGAGCTATAATTTGTTATTCACTCTTAAAGAGAGTTTTATTGTTGTGAATTTCATTTCTCATCAAATTGTGAGTGTACAAGTGTGAGAAACACTTGGGGTGAAAAGATTGGGGATATAATCTCTTGTTGTAAAGGTTCATTGACACGTTAGAAGTCAATTGTAAACATTTAATGCCTTGGGAAGCTTGGATAGTAAAATCCTCAAGCCGAGTGAGCTTGGCGGCGAGGACGTAGGCGGAGATAGCCAGACCACGTAAAAATTCTTGTGTTTGTTTTTCTCTTCCTTTACTCTTTTAATATTGTGCTTGATTGAATTTATTGTTTTGATTTGATTAAGACAATAGATTAAATTGTTGTGCGAATTGTATTGTATGAATTTTAAAAACCCAATTCACCCCCCTCTTGGGTTGTATAACTTGCATTTCATCACCAAAGCACCCAACTCACCAATAGTTGGATTCATAAAAGTTTCCAACAAGGAAAAGTCTTGACTGTTCCTGAAACACCCCTCCTCTATTTATTGTTTGGTACGTGTATATTTCAACTAATTTTGATAATTTACATATATAACAAATGATGAATAGTTGAGGAATGTAAAATAACATAGATTGACTGTTTGGCTAAATGGAAAAATTCAGAGAAAATAAAATTGTAAAAATATTTCCAATGTATTCAATGAATAATGTTGCTTACAAGCTCACGTTTTATACACAAGATTTTCACACGTGTTTTCTACATGTAATTAACTAATTCCTTATAACAAACAATGAGCTGCATAACAGCATTTTAACTAACTCAGCTGAACTCCTTTATTTTACTGCAATCGTTTGCTGATGTGGCTTCACTGCACTGCTCGAAATCATCTGCTGATGTGGCTTCACTGCACTGTTCGAATAGTGAGCTTCATTCACAGCCCCCCTCAAACTCAAGGGACATGGGAGGACATTGAGTTTGGCTCTCAAATAGTTGAACTTTGTGAATGAGAGTGGCTTTGTCATTATATCAGCTACTTGCTCCTCAGTTGTTATATAATTGATGCTCAATTCTCCAGCCAGTACTTTGTCTCTAACATAATGTATATCAATCTCAATGTGTTTAGTTCTTGAATGAAAAATTGGATTGCGAGCTAACTCAGTTGCACTAAGATTGTCACACCAAATAATAGGTTTTTCTGTGCATTGTAACTTTAACTCATAAAACAGAGACTGCAGCCAGCTTATCTCTGCAATTGCTGCAGCTAGTGACCTATATTCACTCTCGGTGCTTGATCTAGCAATGAATGGTTGCTTCTTGGATGACCAAGACACCATATTGTTACCCAGGTAGACATAGTAAGCACCAACTGACTTTCTGTTATCCAGGTCCCCTGCCCAGTCTGCATCTGTGAAGCATGTCAACTTCATGTCACCTTCTTTAATGAACTTGAGCCCATAATTCTATGTTGCTTTCAGATATCTCAGCACACGTTTGCATGCCATGAGATGCTACAAAGTTGGTGCTGAAATATATTGACTCAACTTATAGACATTGAATGCAATCTCTGGTCTAGTCAAAACCAAATATTGCATTCCGCCAACAATGCTTCTATAGTGTGTAACATCTTCCACATAATGACCAAGACCTCCTTGAGCTTCCTTCTGCAGTTTCAATCCTATACTTATGGGAGTTTCAAAATCCTTACAATTTAACATCTCAACCTTTGACAACAAATCCCTTATATACTTCCTTTGTGATAAGTATACACAATCTGTGTCATACAAAACCTCAATTCCTAAGAAGTATGAGAGATTTCCAAGATCTTTTAGAGCAAACATTGTGCTAAACTCAGCAATGAAGCTTTCTAATTCAAAGTTATTTGGTCCAGTTATCAGAATGTCATTAACATAAATGAGAACTAAGATCAGAGATGACTCACTCCATTTCAGGAATAAAGAAGTATCTGAACTAGAGTTTACAAATCCCCACTGTAACAAGCATCCTCTAAACTTATCATACCAAGCTCTTAGAGCTTGTTTAAGGCCATATAGAGACTTATGAAGCTTACACGCATATGTTGGTTTCTCAACATCAACAAACCCCTCTGGCTGATCCATAAACATTTCCTCAGTTAACTCTCTATTGAGGAAAGCATTATTCACATCGACTTGTCTTATCTTCCATTGATTTATCACAGCCAAACTTAGAATTACCCTTACAGTAGCTGGCTTTATGATAGGGCTGAATGTTTCAAAACAGTTGACTCCCATAACCTGTTGGAATCCCTTAGCTACTAACCTATCTTTGTACTTGGCAACACTTCCATCAGTATTGTATTTCACCCTGTATATCCACTTATGTCCAACTACTTTCTGATCAGCCATTCTTGGTACTAGGGACCATGTACCATTCTGCATTAAAGCTGCATACTCCTCTTTCATGGCTGCAAACCACTTTGGATTTTGTATAGCCTCATACAGTGAATCTGGTTCTTTGTGAAGAATGGTTGCAGTATAAAGTTTGGGTTTGAAGATACCAACTTTGCTTCTGGTAGTCATAGGGTGGATATTAGGTTGAACATAAGATGATGGATAACGTATAGATTGTGGTGTTGGAATGTTTGATTTTACTGGTAGTTCTGTGGATGGCTCTGTAGATGGTTCAGCAGTTGATATGTATTATTGTAAAAGAGGGTTCTGATTATTAGTATGAGATGGATTGCCTGAACTCTGAGAGCTACTTCTGATTAGACTTGTATAGTGTGGATTGTATGAGCTGTCAGTGACTGAAACTGATAATGTTGACAAATGGTATACTTGTTGAGGTGTGAAAGATTGTTTCAAGTGTGAAGATGATTCAATAGAGTGAAAAACTGAATCTGTGGAGTAAGGAAAAACAGACTTATCAAAAATGACATGTCTGACAATGTATATTTGACCAGAAGGATGCATGCATTTGTATCCTTTGTGAGATGGACTGTAACCAATGAGAATACACTTGCTGGAGTGATAATCAAATTTATGCTTATTGTAATCTCTTAAGTAAGGATAACATATACAACCAAAGCATTTGAGCATCCTATAATCAGGTTTGTGGTTGAATATTTTCTCATAAGGGGTAAGAAGTTTCAAGGTTGTAGATGGCAGTCTGTTGATGTGATACACAGTTGTATGGAAGGCATCCTACCAAAATTTGAAAGGTAACTTGGCTTGTGTCAATAAGGTGAGTCCGAGTTCAACAGTGTGTCTATGTTTCCTTTCAACAACTCCATTCTGGTGGTGTGTGGAGGGACAAGAATGTCTAAAGGTTATTCCACACTGATTCAGAAAATGAGTGAAAACTCTATATTCTCCCCCCTAGTCAGATTGCAGGTGTTTAATGGTGGTGCTAAGTTGATTTTCAACCTGCAATTTGAATAGCTTAAAGACTTCTAAAGCCTCTGATTTCAGTTTGAGAGGATAGATCCAAGTATAACGGCTGAAATCATCCACGAAGCTAATATAGTAAGTATATCATTCCCTAGATGAGATTAGTGAGGGTCCCCATAAATCTGTATGAATGAGTTCAAGAGCCTTAGTTGTTTTGATTTCTATACTGTGAAAATGAAGTCTATAAGATTTACCCATTTGGCAGGCTTCACACAATTGATTCAGTGCTTGTTTTATGCTATTACTTGAGAGATTAACAGAAGCATCATTTTTCAGCAAGTGTATTAGGATTTGAGAATTAGGATGACCAAACCTATTTAATTCATTACAAGGTGAACTTTCACTGGAAACTTTATTGTCTGATGCATTTACAAAGAAAGACAAAACTGAAAACATTATTCTGAGTGTTGTTTAGAACATGAGAGTCAACAGAACATGCAGACAACATAGACAATGGCTGAACATGAGAAGATTGACACATGAAGGAGGAAGGATCAGACTCAGATGACTTGAGAATCAGCTTATACAATCTTTTCTCAGCAAGTTCTTTCATAAGCACCTGCCCCGTTAGAGAATCCTTCATATAGCAGATATCACCAACAAATTCAATGTACAAGTTATTATCAGTGGTTAAATTTGATATGCTAAGTAAGTTCTTTGTGATATCAGACACTAGCAACATATTTTTGAGCAAGATATGAGTTGGTATATGAGCAGTATTAGATCTCTTATGAGTAAAACATGCATCACCAATATGAGTTATAGACAAACCTTGACCATTGCCAATAACAAGCTAATCTGACCCTTTGAATTCCTCTCTGACATTCATGTCAGCCATATTGTTGGTCAAGTGATGTGTGTCACTACTGTCCAAGTACCATCCATCATCAGCAGACCCTTCATAATTGGTAAGATAAGCTTCAGGAGCACTATATTCTGCAGATGGATAGGAAGAGTGATACATAGGATTTAAGCCAGAGTAAACAGGAGCAGCATAGCTAGCAAATGAATCAAAGTTAGCCATATAAGCAGCCTTTGATCCCAATGATCTACCCCTTCCAAAGTGTTTGGGTAATGGAGTAGGACTGTCATCATATCTATGCCAGCATTAAACTGCTGTGTGACCTGGCTTATAACATATCTGACAAATTGGTGGTGACTCATCAGAAGGCATATTAACTGAAGAATGGTAAGCTGGAGGAGGATAATTTGGTCTCACAAATGGCCTTAGAGACTGCACTGATTGGCCTTTGTCATAGCCTCCAAATGCTCCAGCACCAGAGGAAGATCCTCTAGAGTACATATTATGAAAACCACCTCTTCCACCACTAAAACTTCTATTACCAAAACGACCATAATATCTATTACCAAATGTGCCTCTTCTGAAATTTCCTCTTATGTAAGAGTTATTAGTGTTCATTGAATTGTAATTTGCATTTAGCATGGCTTTGGTACCTTGACTCTGTTCAAGTCTAGCTTCATGTGTCCGCAGTAAAGCATATGCATCATCATAGCTCATCTTATTGGCAGTAATAATTAAAGCTAGATCTAAATAACCAGAACCTAAGCCATTTAAAATCCTCATCAATAGATCTTTTTCAGTAATAATATCTCCAGCACAAGCAAGTTTGTTTACGAGTAGCTTTATTTTTGCACAATATTCTTCAATGTTCATTGAATCTTTCTTTAAAATGTTCATTTCATAACGCAGTTGCATGATCTTAGCTTCTGATTGAACTCCAAATTGTTTTTCAATAGATTTCCACACATCAAACGATGTATCATAGCTAAGGGCTGAACTTAAAATACCTTCACTTATGGTTGATAGCAGCCAACCAAGAAGTGTTTGATCTAGTGCTCTCCAGTTGAGAAACGCTGGATTTTCAACATTCTCTCCAGATCCATCAGTTGTTGCATTTGACAGATATTGCTCAGGAATAATATTTGGTTCTGAAATGAATCTCTCCAACCAATTGCCTCTTATCGAAGTCGGAACTTGTTTTCGCCAAAGCAGAAAATTCGATCGATCTAATTTCACAGTAGCTGCAAATGTAAATGAAGTTTGTGATGGTTGAATCGAATTCATGATTGATTAATTTGAAGTTGCAGTGCTTGAGTTAGCCGTTGATGGCTCTGATACCATGTAAAATAACAGAGATTGACTGTTTGGCTTAATGAAAAAAATCAGAGAAAATAAAATTGTAAAAATATTTCCAGTGTATTCAATGAATAATGTTGCTTACAAGCTCACGTTTTATATACAAGATTTTCACACGTGTTTTCTACATGTAATTAACTAATTCCTTATAACAAACAATGAGCTACATAACAACATTTTAACTAACTCAGCTGAACTCCTTTATTTTACTGCAATCGTCTGCTGATGTGGCTTCACTGCACTGCTCAAAATCATCTGCTGATGTGGCTTCACTGCACTGCTCAAAATCATCTGCTGATGTGGCTTCACTGCACTGCTTGAATAGTGAGCTTCCTTCACAAGGAACAATGTCCTACGACCACCAATTAAAGACTTTCTCAGTAATTGAATATAAAGTAATCATTGTAATAAGGGGAGAATCGGAAGTTCTGTATGAGAAGGTTATTTCATAATTGTCTTGTCCCACAAGGTTTATTATGGCTATAGCGGCTTGTTTCATTTCACCTTTTTCTATCTCTTATAACATGGAAGATAGAGATGCACACCACAATAACAAGAGTTTGTTTGTTTTACTTTGTACAGTTTCATTTAAATAACTACCAAATCGAAGAAATTATGGTAAATTTTTGTTTAATTTCTATATTTTGAGTTAAAATATATTAAATTGTTATATTTTAAAAAATACCTCAAAACACCTTACTATTAATTATACGATACTCTTACCCTTATTTTTCTTTACTTTTTTAATAATATTCTTGTAACAATATTCTTGGTGACATTAATAAAAAAAATTACTTTATCAAATTATCACTGAAATTAAAATAAATTAAAGTAAATTTTATTTTATTTAACACTAAAAGTAAAATAAAAATTAAAGTAAAGTTTTTATTATTGTCTTAGCTTTTCGGGCTATTTGGTAACTTAATTTTTTTTAGATAATTAATAACAAGGCAGTAAGGTATTAAACGTAGTTTTAAATTGGCTGGTATTAATCTATTTATAAATAATTACTAGAAAGATTATTGTAAGGATATGAAAAATACTAGTTCTTTTATATTGATAATTAACTTTTAATGCATAAATTAATTAATGCTCTTAAGATTGTAGTAAGAGTATTATTATTGTAACAACAAATAAGAAAAATAAGGGTGAAAGTGTCACATACGACAATAAGGGTGTCTCGAGGTATTTTTTAAAATATAAAGACTAAAAAAGTACTTAACTCAAAATATAGGGATTAAACAAGTATTTACATAGAGAAATTAAAAGTGGTCCAGTTAAAGATGTGTTTTGTTCAAAATACAAGTATTGAGAAAATATTAAGACTAGTTTAATAAATATTTTGACTGATGCGCATTTTAAGCAAAATTGAGGTACTATTTTCCCAAATGCACACAATTAACATCAAAATTTAGAGTAAACACTATAAATATTCAAACTCAGAGATATTTTTGATATTCATCTGTGGCAAGAATCATATGTAACCATTATGAAATGAAAATATGGCAATAATTTGTGACTATGCACTATGAAATGAAGATACTTTGGTCCTTTGCAATTTAGGAAATTCTACGTTGAGTCCCTGCCTTTAATAAATGGATAGTTTTAACAGTTTGATGCTAGTAACATATCTAAGCCTATGTGAGATTTTTTTTTTTTTTTGGTCACTTACATGTGGACTGGTCTTTATTATGGACTCAGAACTGCATGAATTTAAGCCTATAGTATCATAAAAAAAAGTTTGTATATGCCTCAAACATAGCGAGAAATTAGCATATTAGTTGAAGCCTTTCTTAAGCCTTGTATAGATAGTCCAAGACTTGATCGATCCTTCTTCGTTTGAAAAAGGATCAGTGCATCGACTGTAGCCTTAGACAGGTGGATGTGTCTGACGTTCAGTAAGTCTATGAGCTATTTTCACAATTCTTCGAGTTTGGGTGATGTCATGCGGTGGTAGGACGCTAAGGCAGGAGGTTTGACATCTTGTTTAAACTCGATTTGATGATCCACTTCTCGTCTAGGTGGGAGTTTCTTCAGAAACTTGGGAGGCATCACATCCTTGAATTCGTGGAGGACCACTTGCATCGATGGGAGAATTTGGCTAAATTTTAACTTTTAAACTTTAGTGTTGAGGGACAAACACAACTTTTTAGCATACAAAACCATGCATTACACCTTTTAACAAACCCAACACATTAGACTAACAACTGTATAATATAATAATTGTTTTTACATTAGTTATGTATTAGGTAATTAGCAAAATATCTGACCTAAGTGATAAAAGATAAAAACATAAAGTACGTAATAATTAAGTGTCATTATCACTTATGACTTATACCCTCTATTTATTTAAGATATAGTTTAAACTTTAATCTGCCACTTTAATTATACAATTTCTAAGTAACAATTATGAACATTAATATGTACAAGTAAGGAAAAAACCATATGATGATTAAAAATACACAGCCGCGCCGCACATGTTCAATGACTAAGTGCAATAGGCGACAAGATATATAATTATATATAATAAATGTCACAAGGATTATAATGTTTGTAATGTATAAAGACCAAGAAGCATTAATTTATTGTTATAATTGTCATTTTATTATTGTCATACTATAAATTGAATATAACTATGCCACGGGCAAAAGGTACCACGGTCTCAGCATTAAGATATCGATCTTTTTATTTTATTTTATTTTTTATCGATCTAATTAAAGGTGTCAAAGTTTGACCTTGAACATCCATTTAGTCCCATTAATTAATTATTGCACGCATGCCTTTATCAATATTAAGAGATTTTTAACAGCAACATCTAATAATATGAATATAAAAAGCAGTATAAAAAAAGCACATCATTTCTAAAAGATAAGAAAATTATTTTGGGATAAAAAAAAGTTCCCTACAACATGAATTTTTCTTTTTTGTTTTTGTAACTTTTATATCAAATTTTGTCCTATTTTCAGTACATATATAATTATTCTTTTAACAGTTATCATGAAGAGATCAAGGTCGTAATTTTTTTAATAATGTGAAGTCAATATGCTATACATGATAAATCTTTATTTATTTTAGTGTTTAGCTTAACTTTGTGATGACAATATTGTGATGGTAGTAATAAAATAAAATAAGAATTGTTAAATATTATTGTACACTGCTACATAGTGATTTTACAATAAGAGAAATAAAGTCAAGTTAAAAATACAGAAAAAACATTTTACAATATTATATTTTATCTTAAAGTATATTAAATTTATGGGTCCGCTTATGTTACAACTGTTGTATGGTGCAACAGTTGTTTGTCCTTATTCAATGTAACCATTCGATTTAAAAGTAACCGATCGAATGCTTTAGAGATGGCCACGTTTGTGTTAGAGAATACCGGAGAAGTCGGTTAAGAAAAAGTAAGTTACTTGCATCTGAAAATGCACGTGACTATTATGTTAAAGGAGTTTGACGAAAAAGAAAGGAGATGATGGTCGAAAGAAGCCCCTGGCAAAAGGCCAAATGGATGAAGGAATCGATTCCCATAGGTGATTCCTTCATCGGAGAAAGAAAAAATTGGCGAGTTGAAGCTTGAGACATTTTGTGAAGAGGGCTGAAGCGAATGCTCTACTGTCACACACTTTTGGCTGGATCCGTCGGAGATTGCAAAAAAGGACTAAAAAGTTATCTTTTATCAATTATCACTCATCCACTCTCTTCTGATCTGTATCTAGGGTTTCTCTATTTTCCCCCCTCCTTTTCTCCTCTTTTTCTTTCTCTCTTATTCTAAATCACAATCCCCATATCTATTCAAATTTCAATATTCCATTTTTCAACTCAACGGGTCTACACAACCCACCAAGTGAGTCACTCTCATTCTCCTTTTTTCTTTCAAACAAATCATTTCACCATATTGTTTTTTTTTCTTTTGGACAGTTGTAGTTGTTGATTTTCTTTTAATTTTTATTTTTCTAGTTAAAATAAAAGTCTTTTCGTTTGGTTTTAATTTAGTACATGACTTGGTTAAACCAAACACTTGACGATCACGAACCATGAAAATGATTTCTTGCTACATGAGCCCCGGTTAGCTTCCGAAGAGAAAATCTATTAGATCAAATTTATATATTAGCAGAATATATAAATTACCACCAACACAATAATGAATGAACGAGGGCATTTAGCTCAGCCAATCTATCTCTCTCTATTCTTAGCAACAGCAAATGAGATTTTTAGAATTTCTGGTCTGCTTCTGCAAAATAGTATCCTCTTCTCTCTTTATGCTTTTTATTTTATTTGTTCTCTTTGTATGAATTTATGGTGTTGGTTTGGGCGAAAATCAAAGTCGAGTGCAATCGATCTAATTATTGTTATTAGATTCGCGAAGTATTTTAACTTGATAATAAGAAAACAGTGAGATTTTGAATCTGGTGTTGGAGCTTTTATAATTTAGATGTGTTTAGTTAATTGAGAAAGAACAGACAAAGAACAAATGGATGGAAGGCAAACAAGAAAGAGCGAGATTTGGAGGTAACAATAAATCTGCGGAGAAGGCAAAAACCAATAAGAAATCGAGAAAAAAAATGAATGACTCAAATGAGAAACAAGAAGATAAAAGAAGGGCAACTATAACAATATAGTCAGTGCAAATGAACTCTCAAAAGATGGAGGTATTTGCAGCAGTGGATTTAGCGGCAATCAAAATGGAAAATAGAGACTGGGTCTGCGAATTCAAAGAATTGAATTGAGGGTTTAAGTGATTTGATCAGTACAAGAATTACAACCGGTCACAACGATTGTAAGTAGCTGGATCAATTATGTAATAATTAATTTCAGCCATTAGATTTGATAAGGAGGTATCCAACGGCTTTGTTGAATAAAAATAAAAACTATTGCACCGTATAACAATTGTAACATAGACGGACCCTAAATTTATGTTTTAATCTTTTGTCTTATCTCTTACTTTAATTAAAGTAAGAGATACCTTTATTGTAGAATTACTCCACTGCTATAAATGTACGCTTTCGTAAAAAAATTATAAATATGTAATAAAACACGGTTAGCCTTATCCACACTTGATCCAAATTTTTTTGTTCATCTCAAATAAGTTTTAACGAATGAATAGCCAGTAAGCAGCTCTCACACACTAATGTGATCTCCCATCTAGTAGAATAAGCCATGGCTGGCTGGCTGCCACCGAAAAAAGTGGGGAAGCTCCATGTATGGCTTAATTTTAATCCAATTTGAAAGATGAGTCAAGCACCATATATTTGGCAACTTTCTATTTTAAATAAACTTAATGCATTCAAATGATGCAGCCAGAGTTGAGATTCTGCATTTTAATATGCCCTTGATTTTGTATATATTTATTTTGCCGCAGATGTAAGAGAAGTTTACTTAAAATAATAATAATAATAGCAGTAGCCCCATTTTAATACCTGGATAGAATAAATAATATTCCAGTTATAAAATATGCAGGAAATAAACCATGGAAGATATCCAATTAATAAGATCTTACAAACTTAATTTAATCAAGATTAACTACCAAAACAAACAGACTTTTTTTTTCAACAAAATAATTAAAATTATTATCTCACGTGCTTCAAGTATAAAATGCTGTGGGATCTAGAAACACTTAAAGTTTGAATCCAGATCATATCAATGTGCATGCGTAAAAGAGATATTCTTGAAAACGATACAAAATATAATTTTTTTGTAGATCCACAATAACAAAGTAGTGTAATCTGAAAGAGGATGATGGTGATTCATAAAGAAGTAATTAACAATAATTTGTCTCGCTTTAGCCATTATAAATAATGACCTGCCTTAGCGGTGGATATTCATCACCGACTAAGCCAACAACATGCCATTTTCCACAGCAATATTATTATTCTCCTTCTTATTGCTCACATCACCCATTCACTCCACAGCTAATGCTCAGGTTCCTGCCAATGAAACATTCAAGTTTGTTAATAAGGGAGAATTAGGTTCTTTTTATTATAATGAATCCAATGCGGATCACAGAATGTCGGGCATTTACAATGATCTTTTCAACCTCGGCTTTTACAACACAACTCCAAATGCTTACACCCTTGCTCTCCTTTTTGGTAGCATGGACCGAAAAACGGTCTTCCCTTGGGTTTGGGAAGCCAACCGGGGAAAACCGGTTCGCGCAAACGCCGTCTTATCTTTCGGAACCGACGGGAATCTTGTCTTGGCCGAAGCTGACGGCACTGTCGTTTGGCAATCCAACACAAGCAACAAAGGTGTTGTGCGCTTCGAGTTGCTTTCTAGTGGCAACATGGTGCTTCGTGACTCAAAGGGTAAATTTATTTGGCAGAG
This sequence comes from Citrus glauca, assembly GCA_029633175.1. Classification (NCBI taxonomy): domain Eukaryota; kingdom Viridiplantae; phylum Streptophyta; class Magnoliopsida; order Sapindales; family Rutaceae; genus Citrus; species Citrus glauca. The sequence continues at coordinate 16,982,141 of JAQOOD010000003.1, forward strand.
CTTTGATTACCCAACTGATACTCTCTTGGTGGGACAGTCTCTTCACGTCAGTAGGGTCACAAAGCTCATAAGCAGACTCTCCATTAAAGAAAACGTAGACGGCCCTCACAGCTTTGTAATGGAGCCCAAAAGATTGGCGTTGTATTACAAAAGCAGCAATGCTCCCCGGCCACTTGTGTACTACACTTTTCCTATTTCGTATAAAGGGTTAAAGAATTCGACGCTCAAATCTTCCCCAGAAACTATGTATAAGCTCACACTGGATTCTTCAGACGGTAACAGTCTCGTTTTGGACAGGCCAAAATACGACAGCACAATATCGTTTCTTCGGCTAAGCATGGATGGAAATCTGAGGCTCTTTACTTTCCCCAGAGAGGTTGATTGGCTTCCTGAGGAAGGAAGGTTTTGGCTTCCTGAGGAAGAAAGGTTCACTCTCTTCGGTAAAGACTGCAGAGGTAGCAATGCAATAAATTGGGAAAATGAGTGCCAGATGCCAGATAAATGCGGCGAATTGGGGCTATGTGAAGATAACCAATGTATAGCTTGCCCTACAGAAAAGGGTTTGATTGGTTGGAGTAAGGAATGTGAGCCTAAGCAAGTAAATTTTTGCGGGACAAAAGATTTCCATTATTATAAGCTTGAAAGTGTTGAGCATTATACGTGCAGATATAATGATGGAATTGAATCCATTACAATTGAAGATTGTGCCAGACAATGTAGTTCGAACTGCAGATGTGTGGCCTATTTCTATGATACGGATTTGTCGAGATGTTGGACTGCTTTCGACTTGAAGACTCTCTCTAAAGTACCCGACTCAAAAATTGTTGGATTTTTGAAGTTTGCCAACAATTATACTGTGTGAAGGTTATTAATTTCTCATGAGTACGATTTCGTATTTAAATGCCGCCACAATAATAAGCAATAATAAGAGTTTGTCAATTGTTCCTAAAATTATTAAACAAAATAATGGTTGAATTTTTTTGTTTAGACACTTATTTTTTATCGGTTTTGTATAAACGGTCGTTTGCGGAAGAAAAATAGTTTTGCTTAAAGTGTTAAAGATTTGTTTCTTCAATATGTTCAGTTTGCTTGATAATCCATAACAATAACAAGTAATGATGAATATGGTGAAAATTTGGGTGCTCTTGATGTATTGCTCTCTTTCTATCACTCATTGGCACGTATATACTTCAACAAATTGTAATAATATTCATATACACACCGCAACAAATAATGAATAGACAAAAAGTAACATTTCTGTAACTTTCAAAACTGGTACATAAACGTATATTAGGAAGGAATATAAGAAAACTATACATATGAGTTGCATAATACGAAAGCCCCAGAAATACGTAATAGACAATAAAACATACAATAAGAAATCATGGTAATTTGGGAGGTCAATTTCAGCATTATAGGTTGACGACAAATCGAGCGATATTACTTTAAAGTGCCATATAAGGATGGCAAAAATGTCCGATCCAACCCTTGGCCCAATTTACCCAGTCCAAAACTTGTTGGTTTTTGACTCGAATTTAATGATTAAGAGCTAAGTTAAGCTCAAGTTTTGGGCCCAACTTCATTTGGGTCAGAACGGGCCTATTAAATACAATGACTCAACCATTGACGTTTAAATTAATTTTTTAAAAGAATAATTAAAATACACATGCTAGATGCGGTTCACAACTTACAAACCCTGATAAGTGATAATCTAACATTAGCACGAAGATTAAAGCTCCATTTCACCGTTTGATAGAACTTTTAACTTAGAGTTTTGAATAAGTAGAATTTTTATAAATAGAGTTTTTATTAAAAAAAATTTAGTTGTTTGGTTATCAATAAAAATTTTTATTAAAAAATTATGAAATTATTTTAATAAGCAAATTTTTTAAAATTATATTATAAAAAAAATAAAATAAATAATTAAATAAATAGATGATATTTTATATATTTTAACTTTAAAACAAATTCAATCTCCACTCTCAAAAATTTTAAATTTAAATTTTTATTAGTGAAGGCTAAATAATTTATTTAAATTTTAAAAAATCTATTAAAAAATTAAATAATAACAAAATATATAATAAGAGTTTATAAAATTAAATAAACACTTATATCTATTAAATAAATCGTACCAATCACTAAAAATTAAAAAAAAAAGTGTAAAAGAGAGAGGCAGCGCCTTGACTTTGGTGATTTACGTCCAGCCACCCACCACCGCAGCACCCCCGGCCATCCAGCTTGCACAATAACCCCGGCTACGCACGAGGGAAAGAGAGAGGCTTATGCTGAGCAACGCTGACGCGATTCCAAGCCGCTACCTATTTACACCGTTGCCTCTTGTCAAAAAGCTTTCCCCTGATGATATTTTATCCAACAAACCTCAGCCAGCTGACATCGGTTCTGTCTAGAAGTGGGGTTCTTTTTTTTTTTTTTCCCATTCCTTTTTTGGTTTATGGTTCAATTTCGTAGAATACTTGGCTTAGTTCCAATATTAAGATAAGAATGCATTATGCAAGTACGTAGTTTCTGGGAGTAGATATGTGAAGTTACGTATACAAGCGACAAGCCCATAATTTGTTGAAAGTATTGTAACGTCTGTTTATTGCATTGCAACTATGGAGACTTTGCCTTTTGGCAACAGAATATACAATATTAATTATCAATCATTAAATTTTATTTTTGTATATAGTGGTATCCTTATTGCTAATTTCAAAATAAAAATGAAACAATAATACAATTTTGTTAATCAGGAACCGAGAATGACAGTCCTATTTTTTGAAAAAAAAAATTGAATGACTGGGTTCAGATAAAGTTAGGCCCAATCCTTTTCGCGTTAAGTTCGGACTTTTTAAAATCAAGATCCTTTATTTCAATCATCGGGCTGGGCTGGGGCTTTGCCAAGCCTGAGCCTGACCATTTGCCAAGCCTTGTGCCATTTATAATATTTGTTGGCTGCCGTTGCACATTATTTGCGAGACAAAATGGAGTAGGATTTAAGTATCTCTAACTGAAGCAGTAGCTTGCATCTCAGCTATGGATGGGCTGGGCTACCGTCTTTGAGATATGTTACCATCCCTTAGTATCACCCTTGCTTATTTAGTGACCAACAGCATACAATATAAGAATAAAACTTCATATCACAATCGTTGTTTGAAAAAGAGATTAATTCCAAAGTTATTTTTGTTTAACTGATTATTGTCTTATGTTGTTGTTGAATTATTAGCATGCACAATCAGAAATGTATATAAAGGATTTTAAACAAGAATTTTGTAGTCTGAAGATCCTACTATGAATAGAGGGAGTAGGGAGATATATTAGCTATAGGGTTATAGCCTAAGGGAGGTTTTCTATCCCAAAATTATTAAGAAATAAAATAAATAAATGAAATCATTTAGGCCTTTCACTAAATTTGACCGCTAGAGAGACAACTCTTGTGTTTTATTCTTATTTAAATTCTACTATTTAGACAACACCACGACAAAGGAAAGATAAAAATGGCAGTAAATACTATCGTTTCCTTTCCTCTCTCTCTTCTGTTAGGGGCCCACAATAAGTTTTAAAAAATGAATATATAATGGTGCACATGCGTGAATGAAGTGAATTTTTTTTTCCTGCTATTAGACAAGGATTTAAACATGATGATTAAAGTGGAAGGTAAGAACTCTATCTGTATCTCTTTTCGTTGTTTATCACACAACTGATATCTGCATTTTTAGCTCTAAATTTGCTCAATTTCAATAACAGAAATCTCAACCAAAAGCGGCCATAAGGAAGAAGGGAGAGAAGTTAGATATGGATTTGTTCAATAGCAAAAAAAAGTGAAACAAAATTAGTGGCAATAGATCTGCAAGCAGAGACAGTTTGATAAAATTATTGCTAACTAATTGGTAAGTTGGTCTCTCTATTCAAATAAAATTTTTGTTGTGTTCTATATATTTAAAGGGTTAATTTTTTTTTAATTTAAATTGTAAAAATTCATAGATTTGTGCTTGTTATATATTTAAATTGTTATGATTTTTTTTACTTTGAATTTATAGGAAGTAATGGATTAAATTTGTAGCAATTTCTGGATGTGTTTTATATATGTTAGGATTTTTGTAAAAAATTAAATTGCAAGAAATAACGGAATAAATTATAACTATTTATGGATGTCTTTTATATATTTAAATTGTTAGGATTTTTAATTTAAATTGTTAAAAATTAATCGATTAAATTTATAGCAATTTTTGAATGTGTTTATATAAATGTTAGGATTTTTTTAAAATTTAAATTTCTGGAAATAATGGAATAAATTATAACAATTTTTAGATGTGTTTATATATTTAAATTGTTAGGATTTTTTTGTTACTGGGCAAAAATGTTATAAAAGTTTCAAATTACTTATTTTTAATACAAATGTTAATTATTTTGTAGAAATTGAGAATTTGGAAAATGAGCATGCATTTGAAGAGTTGCAAGAAATATGAGCCAACAATGTAGATGAAATTGTGCAATCGAAAAAATATGAGCCAACTCTTGGAATATTATTTAATAGTCATGAAAAAATATTTGCATGGACAATCTATTTTGTTATGATGCAAATTGATTTCACGAGAGGATATGGAGATATCTACGTGGTTATTTGAAGCATGATTATTATTGAGTGCTAAAAAATATATATTTAAAAAGAAGAAAATCATTATTTTACATGCCAAGTCTCATTAACATCTATACTTTTATGTATTTAAGTCATTTGTGATTTTATTATGTGTGTTTTATTATAATTAAGTATTTTAGGGGGTATCATGGTCATTTCACAATGAACGAGAGATCAAATAGCAAAACGAACAGTAATTTTGAACTTAAGATAGTCGAAAACCTTAGGAGAAATATAAAAGAATAAATGACATTATTCACATGTACGAAATTGTTTATGGTACTATTCACATATACGGTACGATGATATGGCACTGTGCAATGACGTGACAATATTGAATTGGACGAATGATGTGGTATTGACTGCTTATATAGTATTCACTGATGATGTGGCATTGATCGATGATGTGTCACGATCCTATTGGACTAAAATACTGATATGGTGTTGACCGGTGACGTGGCAGTATGTTAATGGACCGAAAAACATGCATATGATACATGCATATACACGGAATGACAACCCTCATGAACCTAATTGTATCTATAAATAAAGGGCTCTCCCCCTAATTTAGCACCCTTGAATTCATTTTTGAGCTCTATTTTCTGTAATTCCTTCTTTATCTTGTGTTTTATGTATTTTAATAAATTTTCATTTTACCCCTAGTTCAGTTATGAGTAGCTAATTTTCTTTCAAGTTTGGGCTGAAGGTGAAGTCTCAACATGTTCTATGGGCTTAATTTGGTAAATTTACTTTCTCTTCCTCTCTGATTTATGTGGATGTGTTTTGATTTTTCATCGACAGATAGTAATAATTTTATTTAGATATTGTACTGGTAAAACTATCTCTCTAGTGCAAAGTTATTACTATTTGGCACGATAAGCACTTAACACTATATTTATTTGAGTTAGGTTCATGAGGAGTGAAAACCCCTCTCATAATTTAATTGGTATTAATAAGAATTATTAAGCTCATAGTGCATGTTGAATGCAAATTTAGGGACACAGGCACTTTATTTTAATAACTTTCACTTTAATTTATTCATGCCATTTTAATTTAAATTTTAGGATAGTCTAAATGACTTCTACTATAAATCCAACCACCCACTTGGAAAACTAATTCTACACGCAATTAAAATCCACCTCCTTGTGGGATTGACATTCGTCACCGTTGATCTATTTTACAATAAATTCGTATGCTTGCGAGTTCAATAAAATTTGTACAACAATTATCATGCATATCTGATTCTTCTCCCCTTGGTATCATTACAGATCAAGATAAGGTAATGCAAAAGGTAATTGAAAATGGTTTTTCCTACTATTACGCATCGATAGTGTTTATGGCATATAATGAAGAAAGTAATTGAATATCATGCATATCTGATTCTTCTCCCCTTGGTATCATTACAGATCAAGATAAGGTAATGCAAAAGGTAATTGAAAATGGTTTTTCCTACTATTAGGCATCGATAGTGTTTATGGCATATAATGAAGAAAGTACCTGAGAAGTTAAGAGCTTTTAAAGAACGTGAAGATATTATTTCTTCCCTGCTTTCTGCTATTTATGATTCATTGAGTTCTGATACGTTTGAGAAAGTTTGACATTACATTATTACAGAATATGATTTATGGGATAGTGGTTGGTTAAATGGTTTATACGATGAGAAGCATCGTTAGGTCCTATGCTATTTAAAATATTATTTTTTGGCAAGAGTGTCAACTATTTAGCGAAGTGAAAGTATGAATGCATTTTTCTAATGGGTGTGTTAACTCAAAAACAAATCTAAAGCAGTTTGTGAAGTAATAGGAAAATGTATTGAGGAGGAAAGTTGAATTATAATGGCAAGTATATGCTAATTAACCATATGAGATGGATAAGCAAGTTAAAGAGGTATACACAATTTCCAAGTTTAAAGAATTCTAATAAGAATTAACTGCACTGATGTACTGTGATCTATTGGATTCTGTGGGATCAATATATAAAATAAACGAATCATATGGGAAAGGCAGGAAATTTTTTTTTTAAGGTTGTTTTCGAAGAAGTTGAGTGTGAAGTTAATTGTATATGTTCAAAGTTCCAATTTATGGGGATTTTTTGACAGGCATGCCCTTGCAGTGCTAATACGTAAGTTAGATAAATTACTTTCAGAAATATAGATTTTATCAAGGTAGAGGAAAGATGTGAAGAGAGGCTATAGTAAAGTAAAAGTTAGTTATGTTGTGCAGAATTTGTCCATCCAACAAGAAAGATATGAAAAAATATGTAACGCTTTCAGTGAGGTTGTAGACATAGCCTTTGATGATGAAAATAGTTGCAAAATGGTATTGGATTGGATTGAGAAAGCAATAGAGGATCTATCCAAGAAAATTTGGTGTGGAAGTGTAGAAAAAATTAATACTGGTGGTGCAAGTTATAGCATCAATAAACAAATTCATAGTGAAAGTGTGGAAAAAACTATTATTAGCAAAGTAAGTTGCAATAACATCATTGTTCAACTTGTACTGAATGATCCAATAGTGACACATCATAAAGGTCGTCTACCTTGCATAAGGAAACAATCTTCAATTCATAAGAAATATGTTCAAAGGAACAAGGTTGCACAGAAAAATAAAGTATGATTAAATACAAATATCTCTTTTCTAATTAATTTGGTCTTAGTTTAATTGTCTTTAATATCTTGCAGGATTTACAAGAAACTACTCCATCGCCTTATCATGTGCCTAATGAAATCTCTACACAGGAGAGTAACATTGCCATAGTAAGTTTTGTGATTTTTTTTTTAACGTTTCTTTTATATCGAGGATATGTAAGTAAGTGTAATATTGAGCATATGTAGACTTTATACTAAGGAAGCACTATTCATGAAAATCTCAATCAATATGACACTATAGGCAACTACAATGTAAGAATTAAATTATTTAAATTTTAGTTTTGAGATTTTTATTTGGATTTTACATGTATTTTATTATTTGATTAGATACCTATCTACCTATCCCAATTCGGTGGAAGCAATAGTTATTAGTTATTTTCTTATAATTGGCACACAATAAGTTGTTGTTTACAAGTTCTTAATGTATACTTGTATTTTAATATTTCTGAAATGTAATATAATGTTTATTTTTATATTACAACAACCAACCCCACCATATAATCTGCAATCGTATTATTCTTCTCCTTTGATGACCTATCAAGAATCTCAAAATGATAATTTCCAACAATTACTATAGCAGCGGTGTAACAAAGATAACAATCATAATGTTTGACTTGTATCTTATTCAATCTTTTTTCTCTATCATTTTGACTTTAAATTTTTTGAATTATAGTGATGGATTAATGGATTATATTGCTCATGGCCCTTATTTGTTACATATTTGATCAATTGCAAACGAAATGAGGTTTGGTAAAATCCAAAAACAAAAATCACTTGTCAAGCAATTACTACTTTTTACCTATTCAGACTATATATATGTAAGTATACGTGATGCTTTTGTTTTGCCATGAAAACAATGTTGCCCCACAATTGGTTTTTATTGCAAATTAGCTGATGTTGGAAACACAATTTATTGTACCACTGAATTTATTATGGTAGTTAAATATCTATCTACAACTGGTTGCAAAAATGCAAATCTTTGAAGCTCGGTGGTTATAAATATAGTTGCATTTTTAAATAACATACACCACAAGTCACAATAGAAATGACAACAATTTTATTTACATATCGTAATTCATACATAACAAGGGGTACAATCTCTTCATTTATGCAAAATATATATTGCAATCATTATTCCTAAAATACAACATACAATGGATAAAATAAGAAGAATATTACAATCATTTCTGACTTTATCATATTGTACAGCTTTGTCGCACGTAGGTATTTCAGTTTGGACCCTCTTTTTGCATATTTCCATGATACATTTTGTAGTTTCTACCATATTAGATGTCTCTGACAAATTTTCAGATATGCCATTGTACTCATTGTACACTGTTTCAGCATCCAATAAAGATTTATAAGATTGATAAGCATTACCTTTGAATCCATTTACTTGTTTCTGGCATTCAGGCAAAGAATCGTATATGTCTTGCTTTCGTCCTTTGACAACAACATAATAAGTTGGAGTAGGCATTTGGTTTATATATTGAAAAAAAATTCAATAATACGCAACAGCCCAAAATAGACATGTTAATTGATTTTTTTCACAATCTAATACATCAAATTGATATTATAAGTGCAAATTGATATTTGCATTCCTAATCATAAAGTATTGCATCAGTACAAAAATGTAACAATCCTAATCCTACAAGTGGGATAAATGCATGATTGGGAACTACGCCTTAATCCTACAAGTAGGATAAATATTAGCAATTAAGACCCTAATGTACCAAAATCAGTAACTATGACTTAATCTTGTTGTATCTATAAATCTATTTAAGGTTCAAAATTTATATCTAAGAATTTGATTAAAATCCTAGCGATGTTCCCATTCAAATAAACACAACAGTAAGCAAAAATGGTAAAAGAATATTAAATTCAATTAAGTACAAATATCAAACAAATATTAAACAAAATCAAATCTGCAAGGTTAATTTGAATTTAATATTAAACACAATTTAATTTGAGTTTTAATCAAATTTAATTAAATACGAATATTAAACAAAATCAAACAAATTAATGAACAAAAACAGTTCCTCTATAGAAGGAAAGTGAGAGTGAGAGAGTATGTACGAGTAAGAGGTGATGGCAAAAGAAATTTGCAAAAGAAAGCCTGCAAAACTCATAGATTTGTTGGCTCCATGCTGCGTCGACGACAAAGGAAAATTTGCAAGGTTGGTTGGCGTAGTCACGGTATAAAAGAGATAAGGTTGGTTAGTCGGTTCTGTGATGGTAGAAAAGAGATAAAAAATCGCAAACCTGATTTTGTGAAAGACAATTAGAGATAAGGTAGAGAAGGTTGAGAAGAGATAAGGTTTGCTCTAATATCTTTATCGGGCTTCTCTTTTGTTTTGTTTTTTATTAATATTTACCCTTTTTTTAAAAAATAACTGTGGACCCATGAAGAGGAAATGATAAGTGAACAAAACGACAGCAAGTGGTTGCCGTTTCTATTTTTCCTCTATCGTTGCTGTGTTCACTTATCACTTTCTTCTTATTTTTTTACTTATATTGGCCATATTGAAAAAGAGACCTCACAATCTATGTGAAATCGATTACCATAACAATTGTTTGATGCATATGATAGTAAAAGTAAATCTTAAATTAATTGAATAATTGGCCAATTACTAGGTGTTGCACTAACAACCAACTATATTAGAAATTGCTTTAGAGGATTGGCTAAAAAAATTACTCATCCATTATCCATGATTTTACATTTACACAAGCAATTAGGTTTATTTTTAATTACAATAATTGTGGCACTCCTTAGTTATTTATGTTTAATGAAAATACAAAAAATTGTTATGAGAGATTTCTATAGACACTTCATTTTCTTAGAATAAAATGGGTATGAATCCCAAATGTCTAGAGTTTGATACTCCAGTGAGTCTTCCGGTCATAAGCCATCCAACATTTCAATGTCTCCTAGTGATAAATATAGCCCATGACACTTGCAATTCCCACAACATTTCTTACCATAACCCTCCAATGTCCCAGGTCCAAAGTGGGAGAAGTTTCGCACTTTTAATTATTTATTGAAATAATAAGTGTTACCTCGTATTTGATTGCCTAATGAAAGATTTATATTATTATTTATGCTCCATCCAACTATGAAAGAAGAATGAAATAGTTAGAGTCATTGTCAATTGTGGATATGTCTGCATGAATTTTCATGTGGACAAACACTTTCACAGTCTCGCAAAATTTATTGTGAGACCATTAAAATGTTTATCAACACAAAAATTCATGCGGACATCCACATGAATATTTATGTAGATATCTGCACTTGAACACACACACACATACATATATAGAGAGAGAGAGAGAGTCATTCTCTAGTGCTAGCGTCCTCATTTTATTTTCATGCTAACACACTTTTAAACGGTGAGATTTAAGAGAGTTAATTTTTTTAACTGCATGATTTTATAGTTTATTTTAAAAACTAACTCTTTTAAATTGTACGGTTTAACAGTGTGTCTGCATTAAAAAAATACGGGCATACGCCCCTAAGAATAACTATATATATATATATATATATATATAGAGAGAGAGAGAGAGAGAGAGAGAGAGAGAGAGAGAGAAAGAGAGAGAGAGAGAGAGAGAGAGAGAGTTCTTATATCATATGGGCATTCTCATTTTTTATTCATGTGAACACACTTTTAAGCTGTTAGATTTAATAGAGTCAATTTTTACTTTTTAAGCCTATTAAACGACATGGCTTTATAGTGTTTTAAAAATTAACTCTATTAAGCCGCACAACTTAACAGCATGTTCGTATTAATAAAAATGACAGCACTTGCATGCATATATATATATAGACAAATGCACACACACGCTTAGTTAATTATCTTTTCTCTGGTGCAGAAGTTTGCATATTCAAAAATGTGGATTCAGGGTTTTATAATATTGTAAACAGATTTACAATGTTGTAAATTGATTTTTCAATAGTATACAATGTTGTAAAAACTTGAATCCAGGTATTAAAAAATAAAGACATCTATACTGAAAATAATTATGACATACATGTGTGTGTGTGTATTATAGTGTAGAAAAGCTATTAAGCCGTGCTTGGCACAATGCAAATAAACCATAGGGTTTAATCATTTTTCCAAATTTTAGAAAAATTCAGGATTTAGATGAGATTGGGACTATATATATCTGTTGTTTACGATATATAGATATATATCGTAAACAACAGATTAAAGGGTTGGAGCACTAACTGATGTTGTCGCACGACAATTGAGGAGGCCGGACCAATGAGATATTGAAATGTGAAAACTACAGAGATTTTGGGATTCATTTGGTTTATTCAGATTTCTTTATATTTTTCAAAATGGTGACACAGTATACTCAGAAATAGGCTTCATTGAGGTAGAATGTGGGGCTGGGATTAAATAAGCATCTCCACTCAAAAACTCGAACGATAGCTTGGACCTCAGCCGTGGATGGGCTTCTTTTTATATTGAGAGAATCGTAGAAAGAAAGCAGACAATTCAGAGATTGGCAGCGTCCTCATCCACAAAGGCTCCGCCCATTCATAATTTATTTTTGAGTTTTTTTAAAGATTTTAAACCACGCGTCATTTAATTATAACGTATAATTTTAATTTAATTATCTTAAAAATTTTATTTATTGAATTATCCACTTAAATTTTATAATTTTAATTTAATTATCTTAAAAATTTTATTTATTGAATTATCCACTTAAATTTTACTTAACAAAAATTCAGATAATGAGAAAGTCATAATTGTTCTTACGGTTTGGTATAACGAACTCTGAAACCAAAAGTTTTGAAAATACCAAACTTTAAGTTCCAACTGATACCATTTAGTTCATTGACAAGAGTAATGATACAGTCACAAACTCTTGTATAAATTTATTTTGTACAAACTGATGTGGCATGATAAGATTGGTTGAATTAAATATCACTTGACCCACATGATTTGTTTTTATTAATTTATATTTTCATTTAACCAATGAATTAATATTACGTTAATTTGTACAAAATAAATTTATACAAGAATTTGTGGCTATATCATTACTCGACAAGGTTTGACCGGTGGAGGGATTTGATAATGCAGTGAACAAATATAGAAAGTGACTATTATGTCAGCGAGTTTTTCTTTTCTTTTCTTTTTTTATTTAAACTTATATTGGCCTTATAGGATAAGAGACTTCACAAGTCACAATTCTATATGTGAAAAAAAGTATTAGAAAGATTAATGAATAGGAAAAAGGACACAGAAACCCTCAACGTTTGAAAAAAGGACACAAAATCCCCTAAGGTTTCAAAAAAGACACTCAGACCTCCATTTATATACGCAAGGACCATTATACCCTTATACCATATTAAAAAATAATTATTCATTGTTTAATTTATTCTTATATTATTAATAAAATTACGAATATAACTTCATTACTCAAATTATCCATTTAATTTTTGTCAAATTTTCTCTTCAACTAAATAAATTTAATCCATTGCTCAAGAATAAAAATAAATTAAATTGATTACTAATATAATAAAAATAAAAATTCTCCATTTAAACTTATATAATCAACAAAATAAAAAAATTGGTTACAACAATAATTACAAAATCTTAATTGTACTAAATAACATATTCAATAGATTGACATATGGAGAATTGTTATTTTTATTATATTAATAATCAATTTAATTTATTTTTATTCTTGAGCAATAGATTAAATTTATTTAGTTTGAAGAGAAAATTTCACAAAAATTAAATTTGACAAAAATTAAATGGAAAATTTAGGTAATGAAGTTATATTCGTAATTTTATTAATAATATAGGAATAAATTAAATAATGAATAATTATTTTTTAATATGGTATAAGGGTATAATGGTCATTGCACACACAAATAGGGATCTGAGTGTCTTTTTTGAAACCTTAGGAAGTTTTGTATCCTTTTTTCAAATATTGGAGATTTCTGTGTCCTTTTCCCTAATGAATAATATGATAAGAGAGTCCACTTCAGCCTCATCTCAATTTAACGTAAGAGTAGATAAAAATTAAAATAATAATAAAATTATCTCAATGTTGAATTCATACCAAATTTATCCACAAAATTTGACTTGGTGGGATTGAGATGGGGTTCATTGGTGGGATGCATATCATTTTTCAAGATTAATTGTGTGGATAATATTAAAAATTAAACTCAAATTAATTGAATTGTCCTAAGTTAATTACTAGACGGAGCCTTAATTATTACATGGAGCCTGATGGCAGTAACAATCAATTGTATTAGAAATTGTTTTAGGGATTGGCTAACAAAATTGACCCATCCATCATCCATGATTTCACATTTCTGTAAGCAATTAATTAGGATTATTTTTAATCAAAACTTTGGGCCACTCGTTAGATCTTTGTATTTTAAGGCAAAAAAAAAAAAAAAGACGTGAGATATTTCAAAATATTAAGGCCTTTTCTTTTTGTATTTGGACATCAAATTTCTTTCAAATTTTTTTTCTAACTAGTCTAAGAACAATTCAATCTCCTCCCTGCACCATGTGAGAGGGGTTTGAATTTCAAACCTTTCTTTTCAATGCAAGACATTTTACCATTTCTATTTAATTAATGACATCCGAATCTGCTTCTTTACTTTACCCTTAGTATTAATAGTCAAATTCAGTGAGGGATTTAATTGACAAAAACTACTATCATGGACTACTCAAATGATATATTATTGAAACATGGGGTTTTTTTCTATTTATTTTCAGCAAATAAGGATTCAACTTATAGATATAATTTATTTAATAGAAAAAGAGTGACGATATGTTGACGAACTATTGTAAAAATTCCGCTTGTACGCATTGACATGGCAATGTTACAGATTGCTATATCTATCACATTTTTAAGGAAACAACATAAAATCACCAAGGCCAGCTGCAATAAATTAAAAAAAAAAAAACTCCGTACTTCATGACGATAGCTTGCTGGTTGGGAACCTTTATATATCCAACATGTGCAGAGTTTGGGGATTTAGAGAGAGTCTTCAAGTCATAAGCAATCCAACATTTAGAAGTCTCCTGGTGGTAAAAGTACCCCGAGCACTTGCAATCCGAAGTACATTTCCTGCCACAATCTTCAACTTTAATGGCTGTTCCACTTGTATACTTGCTCATATAATGATTAACCCCTTCAACTTTATAATAATGAAAATCATTTGGTCTACAAGAAGTCACTTTCTTGCCCCACAATCCTTGCTTCACCCGAGCAAGCCCTTTTCTGTGGGGCAAGCAACGCATTGATTCTCATCACACACCCCCAATTTGCTATATCTCTCCGGCAGCTGGCACTTGCTTTCCAAAACTGAAATCTCTGACAGAAAATGAACGTTACCTGCGTTAGCTACAAATCGACCTGCTCGCACTGAGTGTAGATCTTGAGATTTCCATGCATGTCTAGCCGCAAAAAAGATGATCTGATATTGTATTTTGGCCTAGCCAAATTGTCACTGCCACTGTCGGAAATGTCTTGAGTTAATTCATAAGCAAAAGCTTCATCGGTTTCAGGGCGGGAATTGAATGTCAGATTCTGTACAGAGGGGTCGTGTTCTCCGTTAAGAGGTGAATCATGGTAAAGAACAGGCTGGGGAGAGTTGCTGCCTTTGTTGTACAGCGTAAATCTCTTATGCTTCATCACGAAGCTGACCCGTTTTCTTTAACGGAGAGTAGAGATTGGCCTACCAAGAGAGTATCAGTTGGACAATCAAAACTCTGCCAAATAAAATTACCCTTTGAGTCATGAAGCACCATGTTTCCATTTGGAAGCAGCTTGAACCCTACATCACCTTTGTTGTCAGTGTTGGACTGGCAAACGACACTGCCGTCCGCTTCAGTCAAGGAAAAGGTGGCGTTTCCATCGCTGCCCAAGGAAAAGGTGGCGTTTCCACAAACCTGTTTGCCTATTTTTGCTTCCCAGACCCAACGGTAATTTGGTACGTTTCATTGAAGGCCCGAGCGGAAAGCGAGGGTGTAAGCATTTGGTATTGCGTTGTAAAAGCCAACCTGGAATGGAGCATTAAGATGCCCAACATTCTGTAATTTGCGTCGTATTCATTTATGTATGGACCAAATTCTCCTTCGTTCACAAACTTAAATGTTTTATTGGCAGGAACTTGGACATTAGCTATGAAGAAAAAGAGTGATGTGAGTAATCAGAAGAAGATTAATATTGCTGAGGAAGATGACATATTGTTTGCTTACTGGTGATGCGAATATCGAGTTGAGGCTGTAGGAATTTTTTGGGTATTTCATAATACTAATATCCTACATGAAGAGCAATCACTTTTACATTTAATTTGAAATTAGTCAGATTTAATCACAAATTAAAGTTGAATAAATCAAATTTAAATGTGGTTTGGATTATATTATTAAAAATAAATTATGAGACATATGAATGGCTAATTCAAATTAAATAAAGAAAGTGAATGACTAATTTAAATTGAATTAAAAAAAAATTATAGAGAGTTTTTTATATAAAGCACAGACAACAACTTCTATGACTCTCTTTCTATCTCATGTTTCTTTTATAATTTTTCTTTTGTTATTTTACACTATTGGTTGCAATGCAACCTCACAATAATAGTATCATTGAATCTTAAAGATCAATCCACATTATTTGTGTCCTTATTGCATAAAAAAATCTTTCTAATTTGAAAGGTGGGAGCTGCTTGCTTGAAGCTTTTCTACAATCTCGGCCATAATTGACGGCGAGAAATTAAAGTTATGCTTAGATTTAGTTAGAAAAATGTAGAGATCGAAAACCTTTATTTCCATCTCTTCTATTTAAAGTTGTGAGGATTAGCTTAAGATTTAGATGCGAGGTAATTAAAAACAAGATTATTTGTAAGTGTTCTTCATTCTTTTTAATTCACATTTACTTTTATGCGGACCTTTTTTGTCTATATGTAGACTCGATAACATGTCGATATCTATATTCTAGATCATAATGACGAAACATTTATTATAAAAATTGTGCATCTTATTGTTGCTCATTTAATTTAAATTTTTTATAATTTATATCCATTAATTGTGCGGGAATTTTTAGGACAATATTTGAACACTTTTCACAAGGTCCTCATAGGTGATGTTTACTTGATCAATGGATTTGTCGCTTTTTTTTTTTTAAGCGAAAAAGAGAAATACGATCATAGTTATTCAAGCTAAAAAGAAATTACAAAGCATGGAAATGCAAGCTAACCCAAAAAAAAGAAAAAAAACTCACTAAAACGATACAAAGAAGATCCTTGAAAAGAAAGATTTAAAACACTTGAAGCAACATCTCACAAACTAAACTCATCCTCCGCCAATTTAAGACAAACACTTTTTTTTTTTGAAAAAAAAAAAAAAAGAACAGAAAACGTGCTGCAACTTACACTTGAACTTCAAAGTAAGTTGACGAGGTTCGTAATTGTTTCATTGTTGGGAACCTTTATGAATCCAAAGTGTGTAGAGTTGGGGAATTTAGTCGGAGTCTTCAAGTCATAAGCGATCCAACATTTCGAAGTCTCCTGGTGGTAAAAATATCCCAAACACTTGCAATCCGAGGTACATTTCTTGCCACAATCTTCCACTTTTGTTGTTGCTCCCCTTGTGTACTTGCTCATAAAATGCTGGGATCCAATATACATAAATTTGAATTTTTCTGCCCAAAATCCAAAATACTTAGGCTGAACCATAAAATAGTGAAACCATAGGGTGCCATAGGTTATAAACCCAAAACCCTAAATCACTTATTTTTCTTTCAGCCGCCACCAACATAAACTGTTGGAATTAAATGCAACAAAATTTCAAACTTCGGCAGAAAACATGCTATTTTGCTTTGGGTGGATATGATTCATTAAGCTAGATCATTGAGATTTGGGCAATTATGTTAAGCCTATAGTCATTTTCATTAGGATTTTTCTGCCTTAAAATCAATGTAAAATACAACCCGCTGGGCTGTACCTTACATTCATTGTAAGTTAGCAGCTCCCTTTTCATTATTGGACCCAAAAGTCAAGCCAGTCAAGTCAACCTCAATAGTTACGCTCTTTTTTCTACACTCTTTCGTTCGATCAACCAAAATGCACCAAGTCGTCCGGTGGATCGCAATCAGTAAAAAAAATGCTCCCCTTCTACACCCTTTAACACTTCCATTTAACAATTTTCCTCTTTCCTTCATTTTCCATGCACAAATGAATCCCCAAAAAATCTTCACATTCAGGAAACTTATTTTACAATGTATCGTCGTCGTCATCACCACTTTTGCCAGCCACACCCTTTCTCTTGACCCCAAATTCAAGGCTTGTGCCCCAAGAACATGCGGCAACGACCTCATAATAAGCTACCCTTTTTGGATTTCTGAAGAACAAGAACCCTTCTGTGGCTATCCAAACTTTGGGATCACCTGTAATGACAAAAACCCTGTACTTACCATTTCTCATTATGATTACATCATTAAAGATATCTTCTATCCTAACACTTCATTTCTTGTGGCCAATTCTTTGGTCTATGAAGAATCATGTCAAACTCCTCTTCAGAATCTTACTCTTGACCGAACTCCTTTCAATTTTAGTAGTAATACAGATCTTTTTATCTGGTACAACTGCACTGAGAATCCTCCTCAGTACGGTACGTATCCTATAAATTGTTATAGTAATGCTACACTCCATTCTTTTGCCGGTTTTCACAAGGATGTGTTGGTGGATGCAAACTATTCATTCGAGTCGTGCCAGTCTTTTGCGTACGCACCTGTGCATCTAGATAATGGTGTTGATTTGGCTAGTTTGGGTTCGATGAATTACACTGAAATTTTAAAGATGGGGTTCCTCTTGAATTGGAATGCACAGAGTTGCAGCAATTGTGAGGCAAGTGGTGGGCGCTGTGGATTCAGTGATAATGAGTTTGTTTGCTTTTGCCAAGATAGACCTCATCTCAAAGCATGTGATGATGGTAACTCTTCAGGGCATTTTCTTTCTTTTCTCTTGGTCTTGTTTCCTGGGTTTATTTTCTTTATTATGGTTACAAATTACCGCACAGCAATATAGAGAAAGATTTCTTTCAGTACTAATTTTTGCTGCTTTGGATCTATATATCATCACTAGTTTTATTTATTTGCAACTTTTTCTAATATTCTAAATTGCTTTGCCTTTGAATTGCGCATAACTTTTAGAATCTCATTCATTCAGTAAATTTAGGCACCCTCAAGTTTCTGGGCCAAACCACAATCGGATTTGCTGTTTCTCGTCTTTTTTTCTAGTTTAGAACCTAAAACGTTCTCTGACTTTCTGATCACTAAGCCACTTGCGGAAGTGGGTATCACTTATAATTTCTAGCTATTAGGCATATTGTACATCATGGATGATACAAGAAATTTAAAAAAAAAATTTTATATGCTTACTTTCAAGTTTTCATTTCTTTCCATTGCTTATAAATGCTCTCACACTGTTTCCTCTGTTTTAAAATTATATTTGATCTTTTGCCTTTAAATTTTTACATAATCATAGAAAGCTTGGAGGCACTGATGTCCTTGCTTTCTTCATCAGACACAAGTTTTTGAATCGAATCATTTACTGCATGCTATTTTACTACCTGCCTTAATCAATTACTTCTAATTTACTGCAATATTGGTCAACTTAAAACGCTTTTGCTTCTTATAGTGTCTGAATTTCAGTAATTCCAACTAAATTGATATTGAGGTTTTGAGTTGATTTGAATATTAATTTCTAATATTTGCAAGTAGAATTTTTTGAACAGGTTATTATACACTTATAGTCTTTAAGATGAAATTTTTAGTATTTTTATTGTTATTTTGTTCTAAACCTTTCCACTATCCTGAATGACACAGGTGGTCATCAAAATGCGAGGGTGAAGGTTGGTATAGGTAACACAAGTCCTTCCTTAAAAATTCAGGCAGAATTATTTCCCGAGCAAGTAGCATTTTTGTCATTATTTTACATTTTCCTTTCTCTTTACCTCCAGTGTTTCTTTGCATTTATTGTTCATGCTATCAGGAACTTCATTTCGATTTAACTAACAGCTGTTGTGAGCAAATCCTAATACTAGAAGATTTTAGATTTTATATAAACCACGTTGAGGAAGGGCATGATAATACTTAAATGGAAACCGATCTAAAAGAATTTAGGGAAACCTTTTAAACTATAACAAGTTTAGTCTTGAATTTTGTTAAGTTTCTTTCAATCAAATTATTAACCACAGGGTTAAAGTATGAACCAGAATTTAGAATCCAATGCGAACGACCAGTAGGAAGCTTGCTGCATTGTCAGTAGCAATAAAATGACGTATCGGTTGAAAAAGATATCACCATGTACAACTAAAATTACTCACATGCTTGTTAAGGTCGTTATCGAAGAGCAGAAAAAGTTGTGGCCTATGGGTTTTGTTAGACCCAGGTCACGCTGGCAAGTGGGGCAGCTTGTGGGGGCGCTTTGGGGCTATATATGTTAAGGATTGGTTAATTCAGTAGCTTGTAATCTTCTCTTCAGGCTTGTAACTTGTTCGCAGCTTAATATGAAACCACTGTTCTGTTCTTCAACGAGGATGTATGCTAGAAATAGCTGACCATCTGTAAACATTGCGTTGTATGTGGTTGATCTGATTTTGTTGTTTTAATTCCTTTATTGTTTGTTTCTGTTCTTGAGCGACATTAAGAGAGTTTTGTGAGATCTTTCTGAGTCTGGGTCGATCTTCTATTGGTCTGGATTCAACACAGAAAATAAAATTAATCAATTTACTAAAACAGTGAGGTTAGTTAATATAACAATTTTAATCTTGTAACTGTGGAGTCCTATGGTTCAAATAAACAGTTAGGACAGGTAGGTTAGTTAACTAGATGGTGATGTGTCAGCTTCTAACTCAGCAACTGCTCGACTGATGTAGGAAGCATATAGGGTAGAAAATACTAGAAATTGTAGTATATGATTCAATTTAGTATTTAGTATTTTATTAGAATTTATCTTATTTTATTAAGCTTATTTGAGTCATATTAATAATTCTAATCTAATTAGTATCTTAGATAATTTATCTTATTGAGAAGGATGAGAATTAAGTTAATTACATATATATATATATATATAGAGAGAGAGAGAGAGAGAGAAAGAGAGAAATGTTCCAATTCGGAATTTTAAAGTACAGGAACATTGGGAAAACACATAAACCATACGGTTTAAGCGCTTTAAGTTTTAACCCTTTAAAATTCCGCGGTTTTAAAATTTTTCCATACATTTCCTGCACTTTATGATTCCTGACCAGAAAACTATTATATAAATATGTATAGGCATATTATTCATAGTTTATCGTAATACCTTAACCTTTCTTTAATAATATTTTAGGTTATTACCTTTTGGGTTTATCTTTTCGTCAATTCAATGTTTCTCTTTTTGAGACCTATTTTTACTTGAGTTTCAAGAACATATGCTAGAATGACATCTAGTATCACTTCTACGCTATGTTATGGACCCACTTGCAGCGTTAGTTAACGTTGGTTGTAACAGCATACAGATTCTGAAGCAGGGCATAAAGTTGATGACCAGGGTAATTATGGCATGATTCTTTTGTTATTGAATGAGGATTAGGAAGAGTCATGCAAGAAACAATTGTTCTCTGATACAAGCTGAGTTTATCTTATAATTCTCCATTGTCAATTAAATTAAGCTTGCTGTGGTTGTTTGATAGGGCGGAAGCAAGCAATGTTGCTGAAGTATAATAAACATCTTGTGTCTTTCTTTCACCCTTAATCAGTCTTTACTTATTTTCAAATTCGTCTTAGGATTAATCTTGATTGACCCTTCACTAAAGTTTGTTCATCATTTGATTGAAATTGATTATAAGAACGGAAAGCATCATAAAATTATTTTAGCTGCATAGATAATGATGAGTGTAAAGAAAAAATTGTAGTCAGCAAATGTTGTTGCCTCTTTTCACTTAATTTTTGTTATTTTTCATTTTCCAGGAGGCACTTAATTTTTGTTATTTTTCATTTTCCAGGAGGATGATATGCGATACAAGCTGCTCAGATTTTCTTATGTTGTTGTTTTACTGCAAACATTCTGAATTACAACATTTATTCTTTTAGCATCTAATCAAAATACTTGTTCCTTTCAACAGCTTTAGGTGCTGCAATGATGGGAATAATAATCACCTGTGCAATTATTTGTATTTTCGGAAAGAAATACAACTCATCAATTTTATGGACTGTCTGTTGTAGAAAGGTACCAAAGAGTGATCAAGACCTTGAGGCTTTCATTAGAAATTATGGATCTCTTGCTCTCAAAAGGTACAGCTTTCCAAATGTTAAGAAAATGACTAACTCGTTCAAAGACGAGCTCGGTCAAGGAGGTTATGGCCGGGTGTACAAAGGGAAGTTATCTGACGGTCGTCTTGTAGCAGTAAAGCTCCTCAATACATCCAAAGGGAACGGACAAGAATTTATTAATGAGGTTGCAAGCATCAGTAGAACATCCCATGTTAATGTTGTCACATTACTGGGTTTTTGTATAGAGGGCAGCAAGAGAGCCCTTATATATGAGTTCATGCCTAATGGATCCCTGGAAAAATTCGTGTACAATCGGAATACTTCGAAGCCTAGCGGTCAGCACTTGGGATGGGACAAAATGTATGAAATTGTTGTAGGCATAGCCAAAGGGCTTGAATACTTGCATCGGGGGTGCAGCACAAGGATTTTGCATTTTGACATAAAACCTCAAAACATTCTCCTTGATGAAGATTTTGTTCCTAAGATCTCAGATTTTGGTCTGGCTAAACTTTGCCTTAAGAAAGAGAGCATCGTGTCGATGTTGGAGGCTAGAGGGACAATCGGCTACATTGCTCCAGAAGTTTTCAATAGAAACTTTGGAGAAGTTTCACACAAGTCTGATGTGTATAGCTACGGAATGATGATTATGGAATTGGTTGGATGCAAAAATTACCGTGATTCTGGCATTGATCATTCTAGCGAGGTATACTTTCCACATTGGATTTACAAGCATGTTGAGCAGGGCAGAGAATTTAAATTGCCTGGTGTTGTGACCGGTGAGGAAAGTGAAATTGTCAAGAAGATGATTATTGTTGGTTTGTGGTGTATCCAGACTCGTCCATCGAATAGGCCGCCCATGAACAGAGTGATAGAAATGTTGCAAGAAAGCAACGAAGCCTTGCAAATCCCACCAACGCCTTTCGTCGATTCTCCTCCACGAGCACCAATAACATATTCTTCCACCATTTCAACTTCGTGACATAATCATCAAATTATGTCATTTCAACATATTCTGATTTTTCACGCGAATCAAGTGCCATTTTGAAAGCTGCTCTGTTCACCATCTCCGTTGACGTGACTTTCGCAATCAAACGCCCAGAACGCAGCAGTCGGTTTTTAGGTTGGAAATCAATTTCATATGAAATTTGCTAAGAAATCAATGGTTGATTGCGTGAACTTGAGGAGATACTCTTGAGTAATAGTCTAGTAAGCTACATTCTTTGATGAATTGTACGAATACTTGGCACTGTCTGATTTAGTCGTAGTTGCAAAAATATTTGGTATTGACTGGAAGTTAGGAAGCGTACCACGTGTCCAATTAGTTACCATATATGATTTAGAGAAGAACTTGTGCGGACAGGCACAATGTCCGTCCATTGAGATGGCAGCTGTGTATGGATTTCGTCGGTGAGACCCAAAAATATCATATCCATTAAAATAAAAAAATTTGTCCCATTGTGAACCAAATAACAGGCCATCAGTGCGAGGGCTGAAGAAGTACCCTTCTCAATATCAGTTTTCTTTATGATTTACGTTTAAGTTTTGGTTATTTGGGAGTCCTTATGTTACATTTCATGTAACATACACAATCCATAAAAACGACATAAATTATAGGATTCATATAATTATGTGGTTCTTATAAATTGTGTATGTTACATGAATATAACATAGCAAAATCCTCGTTATAAACAATCTTTGATAAAAAAGATTTTGGTCGTGAGGAAAAATATAAAGCACACTTTGCTATGAAAATACTTGTCAAGTTAAGACGAATTGACTAGCACTTTAGAGCCCAAACTGAGCTATTTTTCAGATATTATCAATGATTAAAATCTTTTCATCACAAAAAGAATTTTTAAGATGTTACTGATGGTTAAAATCTTTTGAAGATAAAACAGAAAAACAAAATTGTAGTTTCCCACAATTATCTTTCTCCCTAGATTTGCAAGCATTAATGAGTATTCTTCAATAGCAGTAAGTTACTATCCTCAAAACCCAATAACTATTTCTCCTTAAAGAACAAAATCCAACCTTAGTTGAACTGTATAATGGTCTAGTCCTTACTCCACACACTCGAAGAGATTCGTATCCTATAATCATATCTCTATTATTATAGTGATTGTTTATTGCTCCCTCTATTTAACATTAATATAAAGTCTATCATCAAAGCGGATCAGGGATTCAGGATTCCAAATAAGGAAGATATTAAAAAAAAAAACATAAAAAATATTAAATCAAGGTAAATCGGTAATATAAATATAGTCATATTTTCGAAAATAAGAGCAAGCTCATTTTAAGATTAAGCCCTCCTAGCGCATCGTAAAAGATGTCGACAATTTCTCCCTTTTATCTTCTTTTTTCAAGAATGTCTTTTTTATTTCTCTTGACACCATGGATCAACTTATTTTACTCTACAAATTTATCATGTATTTGTATTTTGTTCTCAATAACAAATCAAAAATATTTTCATCTTTTGTTTTTATTCGCCACCACTCAACAATGGCTTTGGTTCATAATAAATTTTTGAAAACAAGAGTAAATCTAACCATACAACCACTTTGAAGATAAGTTTTCTATTCGAATTTGTGCCCAAACCATAAAAAAAATGAAGAACCAGTTTTTTTTTCTTTTTTTTTTAGGGGAAACCTTTAAACAAGTATTTAACTGTAAGATTATTGTTGTTTCATTTGCTTCTAACTTCGAAGAACTAGTTTTTTGGATTATTTACGGTTTTTAAAGCGCATATTTATTTGGCCATTTATTCGGGTAAGAATAGTTGTTCTCATCATTACCCCCCTTTTTTCCTCATATATATCCAAGCTATACTATGTTTTTTTTTTTCTTTTGAGTACTATATGTTCATTTCCTTTGTCTTTCCTACAATTGATTTTTTCCCTTGTTAAGTAAAAACGCTTCGATTTCTTTTTCCCTGATTTTGTTGTATTTGGAGATGGATATATTGTAGAGGTATATTTTCTTGAGTTACTTTCTTCACTTGTAAAAGGTTTTATAATTATTTTTTTAAAACTTGAGATATTCTAGTATTCTTTATATTCCATAATTGTTATGTAAACTGTCGGTGATTTGAGTTTGGTGGATATTACCGAGCTTCCTTCATTATTGTTATTAAATTAAAATTTTAAAGGTGAAAACGTTTATGGTGCAATTGAAATCAAAAGTAATTAGGTTTTAATTAATTTCCACGTTTTGATTTTTTTTACTTATTTTTTATAATAAAAGATGAGGCCTCACATGAAATAAAGATCATTTTTTGCCACATAAAAAATATAAAGCACTAACATAACAACATTACAGGATAGGCATTACTAATGTATGTCATCTATAAATTTATTAGAATAGATGACATTTAAAACAGGGTCATCTTTCGTTGACCACTATAGACAACCACTACAAAAATGACACATTTGGACACTCATTCTAAGCCACTTCTAACTTTTAAGTGTCATTTTAAGTAGTTTTTTAGTACCCAAGTCTTGAGCAACTGCTGCCGCAATAAGCTTTAGTTTACAAGCTAGTGATTGAAGAAGACTTTAAAGGTGCTGTTTCATGATTATCTAATGTGTATTTCAAAATATTAAATCCTACATAAAAAAATGAATAAACCTCTAGGGTGGTTTATAACAAGAAATTCTTCTTTATTTTTATAAGTCAAGCATGTGGATGTCTATACACAAAGCTGGAGGCTCAACGATAGTAAATAATGATTAAAATTATTCCAAAGATGTGATCTAGTGATTTTCAAGTAGTTTTATTTAACTGACCACCGAATTTAAATCTTGGGAAAGATAAAAATCTAAATAAAATAAATTAGGGCTTTGCCCATCCTCTAACTTTTAAAAGATAAAATAATGATTTAAATTAATTTAAATATAACTTTAACTACTTTATCAACAAAGGTTAAAATTAAAATAAAAATTTTGTTGATCACCACCTTGGGACCTATCATACCTTCTAAATAGAAGAGTAGAAAGCACATATTACTGTAAAATTAGTTATAGTTGAACTAGCATCCCTCAATAATTCTTATAATATTATTTTCCTATTATAATTACATTAAAGGACAAAATAAATATACTTAACCCCTCTATTTCTCTCTTTAATTATTTACACCCGCACAACAACTCCAAAGTCTCTTATATTTTTTTTGTGACCTCACAAACATTTTTTACTTTAAAATCTTTTTCCTTTTTTTTCTCATTGATCAAGCTTTTTATTTAAAAAAAATCATAGCCATTTGAGTCCATTTTTAATTTTACTTTTTTTATAAGACTTTTAAATCTACTTAATACGTATATATGTATGATTTTTTTTGGAGTAAAATATATGTGATTTCATCATTCAATTTTTTTTTAAGAAAAAATGTAATTGGAGTTGAATGGAAGAAATTGAAATATTTTTCTTTTCTGAATTAAAAAGAAATTGAAAGACTAGAAAAGGAAATTTTGGCCTCTGGTAATGGAAGCATATTTTAACAAGAAAAGGGGTTTGAAAAGAAAATCAAAAGGATGCTAATAGTCCAATTCAAGTACTTACTGGACTAAGACGATTTTGATTTTAAAGCGATTTTAGAGCCCAAACTGAGCCCAGTATATAGTAACAAGTTTATTACCAAAAAAAAGAATTTTGGGATATTAGCGACGGTTAAAATGATAAAATCTTTTGAAGATAAAAAGCAGAAATGAAATTATAGTTGGCCACAATTATCTTTCTCCCCAGATCTGCAAGCATTAATGACAATGTAGGATTATGTAATCATACTACTAATTATCAGGAATTATGATGACTTCATGGAAAAATTAGAAACAATATTGTTTATTTAAATATCTCAAGTCAGTGACTCAGTGTCTAGAAGGAAAGACAAAGGCAAAGGAGTGCCATCAAGTCTTAAAAATGATCTAATTGATATTTTTTGGATATGATTTTAGTTAGACCTAATAGATAAAAGACACATGTACAGTTCTAAGAAAAAAATGGCCTTACTTGGGAAATGCTTGCTGAGACTAATGACCATGTTGAGTATTTTAAAACACCATATGGTATAATCTAATGAAATGATATCCCTTATTATTCTATAATAAATTATCTAAAACAATTTCTTATGTAAAGTTAGGGGGAAAAAAAAATTAGACTACTACTCATGGCGCAGCTGCTCTAAATACAACCTAAAACAGAAGGAAAAAATCAAAGGAAACGCCAATAAAAAATAGGAAGGCATTTTGCTTAAATGATGACCTCAGTATAACTGCATAAGCATTAAAAGCGAACCCTTAGTTACGTACATTAATCCCATTAAAGATCATAGTAGATGGCAGAGGGAAGAAGAAAATGAAGTCACCCAATCCTTTGCATTCTCTTCCTCTGTACTTGAAAACTTGGTGAAATGAGAAACAGAAAACTTAACTACTGGAAGTTGGTGTCGTCTTCGTGCTGGTCCAAGAGAGAGTGACAGAATCTGGGGATTGTGTCATCATCTCCTCATGTGTCTTCTTGTCATCGTACCCATCACTCTCTATATCCCTTAGAGCGTCCAAGACGTCCACCATATAAGGCCTCAAATCCTTCTCACTCTGCAGACACTGGAATGCCAACTCTGCCACTGCATTTATCGGCCTCCTTACCTTGTTGTCTGATTCATATCCAAGAGTTCGATCCACGAGCTCGTGCAATGCTTTGTTTTGGATCTTGTTGATTGCCAGATTTGACAAATTAATCTCATGTCGGTGTCTAGCAATATCAACTGCTGGCATTGATGATATTAGCTCAATCAAAACAACTCCGAAGCTAAACACATCACTCTTGTCAGTAAGCTGAGAGCATTGGTGGTATTCGGGATCAACGTATCCTGGAGTCCCCGTGGAGCAGTCGAAACATGGGTGACATGATTTGGTAAGAGACGGGAAAGTCCAAAATCTGCAACTTTAACACAGAAGTTGTTGTCAAGAAGAATGTTGTTGGTCTTCACATCACGGTGGATGATATCAGAAGCATGAAGATATGTCAATGCGCTTGCTGTCTCAATGGCGATCTTCAAACGTGCAGGCCAAGGTAGGGCACCAGGCTTGGCACGTTCCCCGTGTAAATGATCAGCAACTGTGCCATTGGAGATGCATTCATACACAAGCAAGAGTTCACGACTGTAACGGGAAATACATCCGTAAAGAGAGACAAGATTTTTGTGGCGCAAGCGAGCTAGTATATCAACTTCATTCATGAATTTTTCAACTCTTTTGTAATTGTTTTCATATAAACGCTTGACTGCAACAGCTCGCCCATCTTGGAGTTCACCTGATTAATTAAAATGGGAGGTTTCCTTCAACTTGTTCATTGAAATAATTAATGAAAGTTGGGAACATAGGATCTTGACACTTACCATAATATACAGTGCCAAAGCCTCCATCACCAAGTTCTCTGTCAGAATCAAAATAATTGGTGGCCTCTTCGAGTTCACCATAGCTGAAGACCTGAACTCCATCATAGTTACCTCCCTTCTCCAGATCCACCTTTGAAGAGGGTTCAGACGATGTGTTGCGAAATAACAGAGTTGAAGCAGAATGTTTGTTCTTCTTACGACGTAGATAAATCAAGAAAATAGCAGCCATAATGCCCATACCCCCGAAAGCTGCACCAACTCCTGTTTACAGTAGTGAGACCAATTATCAATTCTTGATGCATGTGTTTGTATATGTTACTGAAACAAATGGGGGACTCGTATAGTGTATTACCTATAGCAACCTTCACTTTCAAGTTTGCACCATCACCTGTGTCAGTGAAGATTTAGAACAATACAACGGCACGAATTATCATTGAAAATATATATATATATATATATAACTGTAAAATAACCTCTTCAGAAATTGCATTTACGTCAATATAGAAATTAATATTCACATCAACTCAAAACTTCAATTCCAATTGAGTTGGAATTTCACAAAATTCAGACACTATGACGGGCCAAATCTTTTTAGGTCAAGAGTTGTTGAACTGATATCTACTAGAAGTTGCATTAGAATTCCGTAATCTAATCTATGACCAACTTATATTAAGTAATACAAAATTATCAATAACATCAAGATAGAAGATGAGATGGTCCAATTATCAGTTTCCCGATGACAGATTCACAGACTGACAGAATAAACTTCCAGCTTTCTTTGATTATGTACAAAATTTAAAGCAAAAGGTCAAATATAATTTAGAACAGAGGAAACAGAGTAAGAGCATTCACGAGCAGTGGAAGAAATGGAAAGCTTGAATACGAGCCTGTGAACAAATTTTCTTGCACCATCATTGATGAACAATATGCTTAATAGCTAGGAATCATAAGTGATACCCCTTCCCCATATGGTTTAATACTCAAAAAGTCATAGAAAGTTTTTAGTTCTAAACTAGAAAATGAGACGAGAAATAGAAAATCATATTCCGGTTTGGCCTAGAAACTTGAGGGGGCCTAAGAATTTATTCTTCCAAGCCTGAAAACTTTAGGTAGTGTTTGGTTGTGAGGAGAGAATGGAGGAGAGAAAAGTAATTTAAATTCTCTTTTTATTGTCATTATTTGGTTTGACAAAATACACAAAAATTTAATTTTCATTAGAATTTAATATTAATGATAATGTAGAATTTGAATTCTACACCAAGTAGTGAAGAATTTAAATTCCCCTTATGTTAGAAACTAAAGTAATGTTATCACCAACACATGTAAGTTTATTGGCAAGCATTTTCATTTTCGAACAAGACTCTTTAATAGACATTGATTCCTTTCTCAAAGTATCTAATTCATATCGAAGTTGCATTATCTTTGCTTCAGATTGTACTTTAAATTGCTTTTCAATAGATCTCCATATATCAAAGGAAGTATCACAGTTAAGAACTGAGCTTAAGATACCTTCACTAATTGTTGAAAGAAGCCAGTTAAGCAGAGTTTTATCTTGAGCTCTCCAATTAACATAAAATGGATTTTCAATCCTCTCCACAGATTCATCAGCTTGTGATTGAGAAATATATTGTTTTGGAATATTCTGCTTCTCTGAGATTAATCCTTTAAGTCGATTCCCTCTGATTGAAGTAAGCACTTGTTTGTGATAGAGAAGGAAATTTGATCGATTAAGTTTTATGGTTGTAGTAAAAGAGAATGAAGTTTGCATAGAATGAATTTGATTAATACTTGAGCGATTTTAATTTGTTGTACTGGAACTAGCCATGGATGGCTCTGATACCATGTGAAAGAAAATAAAGTTGTTTGTTTCAGAGGAAAAATTATTTTTCAGAGAAAAGATGATTTCATTTCTTCTAGACTTTTCTCATTATTTACAACTGAATCAATTCATCTTATATACACACATGAGATTGGAACTTAAGTTAATTACGTCAAGTTAAATACACATACAAAATGATTAATAACAAACTTAACAATCCTGTGGTAATCTGGCAACTTACTTAACTAACTTTGGCGAGCTGGCATTGCTAGACTATTTAACTAACTGAGACTGAAGCTTCTTCTCCTTCTTACTCTTATTTTTTGTGAGCTCAGCACAATGAACTTCCTTAACAGCCCCTCTCAAACTCAAAGGGCAAGGCTGCACATTGAGTTTGGATCCTAGGTAATTAAAAGGAACAAATGAAAGGGGTTTTGTCATGATATCTACAATCTGTTCTTCATTGGGAATGTATTGAATTTTTAACTCCTCTGCAATCACTTTGTTTATGATAAAGTGTATGTCAACCTCAATATGTTTTGTTCTAGAATGGCAAACAGGATAACGATCTAGCTCAGTGGCACTAATGTTGTCACACCAAATAGTAGGTGTTTTTGCATAACATAAACCAATTTCAGAAAACAAAGATTTTAACCAACTGATCTCTGCACTAGCTGAAGCTAAGGCTCTGTATTCACTTTCTGCACTTGATCTAGCAATGACTGATTGCTTCTTGGATGACCATGAAATCATATTGTTGCCTAAATAGATGCATAAACTCCAATAGATTTTCTATCATCCAAATCACACACCCAATCTGCATCAGTGAATCCAGTGATCTTCATTTCTCCATGTTGAACAAACTTAAGTCTATATTCTTGAGTAGAATTTAAGTATCTAAGCATTCTCTTGCATGCTATAAGATGTTGCATTATAGGATTTGAAGCGTATTGACTTAACTTGTTTACAACAAAAGCAATCTCTGGCCTTTTTAAAACTAGATATTGCACCCCTCGTACAATACTCCTATAATGTGTAGCATCAGCAATATATTGGCCAAGATGTCCTTGAGCTTCCTTTTGCAGCTTAAGTCCAATACTCATAGGTGTGTCAATATCTTTACATGCAAGCAACTAAACTTTAGATAACAGATCTCCTATATATTTCCTTTGAAACAAATAAATGCAACATGCACCATGTAAAACTTCTATGCCCAGAAAATAAGAGAGAATACCCAAATCCTTTAGTGCAAAGACTTCATTAAACTTGGTAATGAAATATTCTAATTCTGCACTATTTGGTCCTATGATCAAGATATCATCGACAAAAATCAATACTAATATTATGTATAAGCTAGTTTTCTTTATAAACAAATATGTATCTGCTCTTGAGTTTTCAAAATCCTACTATAACAGGCAACCTTTTAACTTTTCATACCAAGCTCTTGGAGCTTGTTTGAGACCATAAAGTGACTTGTGGAGTTTACACACAAAGTTTGGTCTTTGACTGTCAATGAAGCTTGCTGGCTGATCCATAAAGTCTTTTTCTGTTAATTCTCCATTAAGAAAAGATTATTAACATCTACTTGCCTAATTTTCCATTGATTCATAACAGCCAAACTGATCACTACTTTAACAGTAGCTAATTTCACCATAGGACTGAAAGTTTCAAAGTAATTTACCCCTACAATCTTTTGAAATCCCTTAGCTACAAATCTAGCCTTATATTTGACCAGACTTCCATCTGAGTTATATTTGACTCGATACACCCACTTGTTGCCAATAATTTTCTGACCAACTAATCTTGGAGCTAGAGACCATATATTGTTCTTGAGTAGAGTACTATATTATTCTTTCATGGCTTCAAACCAACTAGGATTCTGCATAACTTCTTCTACAGAATCTGATTATTTATAAATAAGAGCTACATTGTAGAGTTTATGTTTGAAAATACCAGCCGTACTCCTAGTGGTCCTAGGACATGTGTTTACAAGTGCATTGGATTGTTGTGTGTTTTCTGGAGCTGATGTATATTGAATAGTTTCTTGTGATGTTTGGAATGTGGGAAGTCTGTTGGTGATGGTTGGCTGAGTTGGTAGAGGAATGTAAGGTTCTGTATGTGGTTCAGTTATTTATGGCAATAAATGAGAGTTATTGTTATGATTAAAATTAATTGAATGATGAGAACTACGACTGGTGGAACTTGTAAAGTTAGGATTATAAGAGTTGTTATCATCTAAAGCTAAAGATAATAGCAAAGTGGATAGATGATATACTTGCTGAGGAGTGAATGGCAAATTTTGACATGAATTTGATTTATTATAAGCAAACATAGAATCTGAGGAATAAGGAAAAGAGTGCCCATCAGAGATAGCATGTCCTGCTATATAAACTTGACCAGATTGATGCAAACACTTGTATCCTTTATGAGAAAGGTTGTAACCAATAAATATACATTTACTAGAATGATAACCAAATTTATGCTTGTTGTAATCTCTCAAATATGGATGGCATGCACAACCAAAGCATTTAAGCATTTTGTAGTCTGGTTTATGATTGAACAACTTTTCATATGGTGTAAGAAACTTCAGAGTTGAAGAAGGCAACCTGTTAATATGGTAAACTGCCGTTTGAAAAGCTTCCCACAAAAAACTTAAGGGTAATTTAGCTTGAGTTAGAAGTGTGAGTCATAACTCAACAACATGTTTGTGTTTCCTCTCAACTACCCTATTTTGATGATTTGTGGGGATATGAGTGTCTGAATATGATTCCATTTGGTGTGAAAAATCAGTAAATACTCTATACTTTCCCCTCAAGTCAGATTGCAACATTTTAATTGGACATTGAAATTATTTTTCAGCTTGCAATCTGAATAGTTTGAGAACTTGTAAGACCTTTGATTTCAGTTTTAATGGATAAATCCAGATGTATCTACTGAAATCATCAACAAAGCTGATATAATAGACATAACCAACCTTGGAATGATTTATGTGAATGACCCTATAAATCAGTGTGAATTAGTTCAAGTACTTGAGAAGTTTTGGTTTATGTGATAGGGAAGTGCAGTTTATGAACTTTATCTATTTGACATGCCTCACATATTTGTTGTGCAGCTTGTTTAATAAAGGAAGAAGAAAGATTAACAATTTCATCACTCTTAAGCAAATGTATTAAGGCGTCATGATGGGGATGACCAAATCTTCTATTAAACAAATTGATTTTATTGACCAATGCATTACAAGGGGAAACAATAGTTTGATAACAAGCTTTAGAACTTGAGTGATTATTCTGAACATTATTTGCAACAGGAAAAGAAAGATGACATGTTGAAAGCATAGACAGAGGCTGATTTGAAAAAACTTGACACAGGAAAGAAGAGGAAGATGACTGGGATGACTTTAACAACTTATACAATCCTTTCTCAGCAAGACCTTACAGATGTACTTGTCCCTTCAGTGAATCCTTTACATAACACATATTGCCAACAAATTTAATGGAAAGCTTATTATTAATTGTCAGTTTTGATATGCTTATTAAGTTCTTAGTAATTGAAGGAACTAGTAAGATATCCTTAAGCGTTATAAGTGTGTGTTTGTAGGCAGAATTAAAACTTTTATGGTTAAAACATGTGTCGCCAATGTGAGTAATGATCAAATTACTAATAGTCATCTGGTCTGAGCCTTTGAATTATTCTATCACATGCATATTTGCCAAGTTATTGGTAATATAATGTGTAGCTCCACTGTTAAGATACCACCCTTCATCAGTTGCATCTTCTGTTACCCTAAAGGACTACACATAATGTAATTTTGATGATAACAAACATGTGTCTTAAGTAAAAATAATAAATATTGTATTTTATAGTTTCATTAATTTTTTAAGAATAATATTTATGCAAGTGAATTAAGTGAAATCAAGATTGAAGACACTCAACGGACAACGGTGAAATCAAGAATAAAGTTTAGAGCTCAACGAACAAATTAATGCGATAAATTCTTGTAAAGCAAGTATGATTTAATTGATGCATGATTTAGCATTTGAGAAGCTCAAGAGATTAATTTAATCAAATATTTTTCATAAACTAAAAGGTTTTATTTTTATAAAGTAAAGTATTTTGTGGATTTGAGTAATTTGAACTTAAGTGCTAAGTTTTAAATCTTTGATTTTAATAAGTATTATTCTTAAATTTTGGAGTTGGATGTTTTTACAAACATTTGAAATGTTTTGGGCCATACTATAATTTACGAATATTTTATACTAAAGTGAAAGGTTTTGAGAACTTTTAAAAATATGGGTATTATGTTGAAAATGACTTATTTGCGAAATAATAATATCTTTGGGGCCATATCATAATTTCATAAAGTTTTAGAAAGACAATTACATTTAAAAAATTCTGAAATTGAATCTATTTGTAAAGTTTTATGACGTTTTGGGCCGTAGTATAATTATAAAAAAATTTAGGCCAAAAGTGTAATGTTAGTGAACAATGTTACTGTAGCAAAATCCAAGAATAACAGTAATATCACTGTTCATGAGCGGCTAGTCGAATAAATCAAGCAGATAACCACTTGGGCGTGAAAATTTACCTATAACGGCTAGTGTACGTAGGCGGGAATAGCCGAACCATGTCATCAGTTACTACCACATTAGCATTTTTCGGTCCAATACGATGTTACCACATTATCAATCAATGTCATATCATTAGCAAATACCACATTAGTATTTTTTAGTCCAAGATGATATTGCCACATCAGTTGAGCCCCAACAAAATTTTAAAATAATTATTTTACCCTTTATACCTTTCCTAAGGTCTTTATATATTGTGGGTGAGAGCTGATATACTTAGGCCCACATTTCAAGAACTAAAGAGGTGTTTCATATATGTAATTAAAATCTCAACAGTGTAAATGTGTAATATTTTGATAAATATGTATCTTTTATAATATCGATAAATTGTATGTGTATGTATATACGTATATATGAAAGTGTGTAAATATTTATAGTAATTTTGTTTAATATATAGATATTAAGCGGGTTATTGGCTAATCCGATTATTTTTTTATGTCAGATTTAAGTCTCAATATTTTAACACAATTATTAAATAAATTAAACTTAAATTGATCTAAATTTAATATGACATAAAATTGACACGATACAAACACGATTACATGACCCATTTTACCTTTTGTGCATGCAAATAAATTATGAGTGCTGGCGACAATGGCCCATGTGGGCGATTTTCTCAGTCGCTAGTTTTCCTTCTCAGCACATGTTCTATTATTTTGATTTTTATAAAATTTTAACATAATAAAATATTGACAACTTTAATTTTTATTTTAATATTGTTATCTTTATGCTGAGAGAATTTCCCTTAATATCCTCATCCTATCTCTCTAAATTTCTTTCTTTCTTTTCTCCGGGCCACTGCAACTTTTTCTTCAATTTCTTCGTTAATTTCTTTTTTGGCCTGCATAAGTGAGGGATAGTGAAGGATGAATTAGCAGAAAGGATTTTTCATTAGGTTCACTAGAAATTTAATTCCCGGTTGGGTCAGTCAGCTTCTTTTAAAAAAATTAAATTTAAAAATATTTATTTTAAAAAGTAAATAAGAAAATTATCTTAATCATGTAGATATGACGGTGTACATCCAAAAAAATACCATATCAGAATTTTTTTTTAACTTTTCAAACTTTCAAAAAATAAAAATGAAAGAAAAGAAGTTGATCAAAAAAGTTAACAACAAGTTGTAGTGGAAACTTGGAGAGAGAGAGAGGATGAGGATATTAAAGTTAATTTTTTCAGTATATAAATAATAATATCAAAATAAAATTAAATGTTATCAATATTTTATCATTGATTTAAAATTATACAGCAATCAAAATAATGAAACAGGTGGAGGGCGACTGATGCTAGCACCCCTCATAAATTATTATCCAACTTTAACAGTGAAATAGCCTACAGTTTTTGGCTATATAATGCTGCAAATTGCATTTTAATACAGCAAATCGGTTAGGTTTTTAATGTAAAGGACTTTGGGTGGATAGAAAAGGGAATCTTGTTGGATGTGATAAATGATTATTCAACCTAAAAAATTAGATTATGTTGTGGATTAGTAAGTCTATCCTATCCCCCACTTTAATTTTTTCATTGATGCATTTACTCCAATTGTGCTCTGCATATGTTATGGTCTTCTCTATCGCACCTCTTAATAGACTAATATTTTTTCAGATGTAAACATTTCGTTATTTTAGTTCTCAAATATTTACTTTGTATACTTCCACAGATCCATAATAGATTAATTTTTTTTAAAAGAAATTACAATAAGATGTATTCATATTTACAATAATAAGTCGACTGATATTTACAATAATAAAAAAATTGATTTTTTTTTTAATTTCTTAAAATACAATTTATTCAGATTTATTATCAGAAGTCTCCCAAATTCTCGGAACAAGAAAAATCTAATTCAAACTTCAGATTATTTGGAAGAAAAATAATGTCCATGATTCAAACTATTTTGTTACAACTTCCAAGTCAATGAAATCCTCGTACTTCTATCGTAAGATAAAAATCAAGCAAACTTTTCACTGGGCTCGAGATAACCCAAGAATGTAAATGAACATAATAAACAAATTAGAACGGAAGCTAGATATAAATTAATTATTCCTCTTTAACTTTATCTTTACACCTATGCCATCTTGTAGCAGCATAAAATATTAAAAGCTAAGCAGCCTATATCCTTATAATGCTAATATTCACCAAAAGCTCAAGAAGGAAAAGGACCTTCACTTGATCCTTTAAGATAATACAGAGCTTGCCAATGAATCATAATTTTCAAAAGCTTTTGCAGTTCCTTTTTGAAGTCAAATTCCCAAGATTTTAAGTTGAGCCCATATTCAGAACTGATACCATGAAGATATAGATATCCAGAAAACACAAGCAAGCATTAAAATACAGAGAAGAGCAACAATTGTTGTAGCTATACAAGCAATGTAACTCCTGCAAATTTTTTTATTCATATAAAACTTCTTATGTTAATTAACCTAGAAAGTTTAATTTGAAGTGTTAACCATTTGGAATAGAAAATATTTTTCCTATTCACTCCTATCAGTGGTGGGTGGCTGTTGTGACATAAAATTAAGCCGCTTGATTAAGCTTTTCGAAGAACATGTTAATGATAAAGTTTGTTATGATGGATTGTTTAATCTAGCATTGTTGGATCCTTAATCCAACATTACGTTTATATGTGAATAATTATGTATTACAGACTGTCATATAAAGTTAAACTCAGTTAAAAGTAATCTATTAAGATTTTTTTGTATTATGAATTTTAATGTATCTAATAGAGTGTGGGCTTTTAATGTGAAAAGATCAAATGATATTTTAATTTTATGATGGGCATAATTAAGAATATCTAATGACAATGCAAAAAGTTGTTTGTATATGTGGTCATAATCCCCAAGTACACGGATCTTTTAATTCTTTCTGACATCTCATCGTCAGAGAGAAAGTCCAGAGAAACTTAAAGGATTTTCTAGTAGAACACATAGATCTAAAAGATCAACCACACAACGCTAAAAAGTAATTTAGCGTTATGAATTCAAGTACGCTTTCGTATAATTTACTATTGACTCTTAGTGATACAATATGAATGTTTCTAGGCAATTGATGGTCTGCACCAAAAGTTTATTGTTTTAACAAATGGTATGTTGGGCATAATTTATATACATATTTTACCCTTAATTATATAATTGTTAATTATTTTTATTTGTTATTGAAGGAAATTCTTAAAAAGAAGTTAATGGGCCTTACATTTCCAAAATTATGCAGCGGAATAAACATGTGTTGGATCATGTCACTGGTCGGAAAGAAATCACGAATGAAAATTTTCCTCAAGTCACAGTATATATGCCTTTAAGGATTGTTCAAAGACCTTATTTTAATATTGATAAAGAAGTGAATAAGATGAATCTTCTCTGTATTTTGTTCACCCACAAACACACATTGCTTTTTCGAATGAATGGAAAAAATTTGTCTCTTTACAGCAATAGTTTTGGTGGCATATATAAGCAGCAGTTGGGAGCGGTTGGGAAGTTGAACACAAATAAACTTTCCTATCCCAAATGCATATGGTAATAACAAGTGGTTACCATGTGTGGGTCGGGTTGGGTCGGCCCATCTTTGGCGGCCACCCATCCAACGTCTCCCACTCGCACATGATGGGACGACATTGAAACGGCAGAGCAGTGAACAAAGAAATAATGAACAACCACATATCTCCAATCATATGGGAAAATATACTGTGTGGCCATGAACATATCCAAAAACTCATTCGGGGAGTCAAAGACATGTCTCAATTACTAACTCAGGCAAGATATATTTCAACTGCAATCATATCCAAGAGAACTCAACATATGTTTATTGTATCCTAGATTTAATTTACTATAATACTCAAGCATACTAAATCCCTCGGTATGTCAAAAATTGCTTAATCTCTTTATGTATTCACAATTGTAATATCACAAAAATATTAAACAATTGGTCAACCAGTGAATCACATAAAAGAAAAAAATTAAATCTTCCCATCACACTCATGTCTATCACTCCAGAATAGTCGCTTTCCTAGTCATGTTCCATAGATCGAATCATGTTAAGGTCATAGATAACATGCTAAAGTAGCAGACACCATTCTAAAATCTCAAAAACATAGTTGATAGTCATAGGGATACTAGAATTGACTTATAGAAAGTCATATGTGTTAACATATATGTTTTCATAATATTGATTTTGATGATATCAAACAAGATTAAGAATGGTTAATTTTTTAAATACATGAAATGTTTGTCATCATCAAAAAGGGAGAGATTGTTAACATATATGTTTTCATAATATTGATTTTGATGATAACAAACAAGATTAAGAATGGTTAATCTTTTAAACTCAAATTATTTTTTATACATTGTAAATAAATCATTACTTTTACATTATAAAGGTTTTATATTTAATGGAAAAATGATTTTATAAAATTGGTTGTTTTTCAAGTTATGGTTTAATTGAAAAAATTTTGAAAACTTTAAAATCAACAAGTATTGCTTGAAATTTTGGAGAAGAACTTATTTGAAAACTGTCATAGCATTTTGTGCTATATCATAATTTCAGAAATTTTTGAGATTAACAAAGTATTATTTGCAAATTCTGAAATTGGACCTATTTGTAAACTTTCATAACGTTTTGGGCCATAATATAGTTTTATAATGTTTTAGGGTCAAACTATAAATTTAAAAAATAATTTCACTGTAGCAATCACTGTAGCAAACGGCTAACCGTTTATTTAAAACGGCTAACCGATAATTTTCAGAAAGCATGTTCTACAAAGTTTTGTTAAAATGATGATTCTGGAACATAAGAGTGAATCGTTTACTAAAAACGGTTAACCGTTTATTTTAACCTTGAACTGTTTAGTAAGAACGGTTGAGCCAAATTTGTTTTGCAGGTCTCTGAAAGTTAACGGCAAAAGGGTAACCCTAAACGGTAAACCGTTTATTTGAAATTTGGTCTAACAGTAACTTTTGGCCAGCGAAACGATTAACCGTTAATAGTTAACATTGAACCGTTTTCGGGCCGACAATGCATAACGGTTAGTTTTTGAGCTCAATCTATAAGAACTCAAATCCAACTCATTTTCAACCTCTCCAACAAGCAAAAAGAAAAAGCACACAAGATATCTTGAGCCTTTAACTTGCCAAACATAAAACATTAAATCATTTCTTGTTCTTCATTTTTGAATATCTACTCATTGAGTGAGTTTTATTGTAACTCTCATTTATTCATCTCAATTCTAAGAGTTTGAGTGTGTGAGACACTTAAATGAAGAGATTGGGAGATAATCTCTTTGTTGTAAAGGTTCATTGACACCTTGAAGTCAATTGTAATCAGTTGAAGCCTTGGAAAGGCTTGGATAGTGAAATCATCAAGCTCGGTGTGCTTGGAGGCATGGACCTATACGGGGATTTCCGAACCAGGTAAAAATCCTTGAATTTGCTTTCTCTTCCCTTGCTCATTTATTATTGTGTTTTCATTGAATTTATTGTTTTCGAATTTATTAAGGCATTAGATTGGATTGTTGTGTAGTTTGCAAAACTTAATTTTTAAAATCCCAATTCACTCCCCTTTGGGTTGCATAACTAGAATTTCAATATGGAACTTACACAATGAGGAAGAAGAGAGATTCTCTCATTTTCCATTTTGGTCACCAAGTATGCGCGGTATGATACATGCTTTACAGTGAATTTTTCATTTCAAGGCGTATGTCTCATTAATTCAATTCACTGTACATATTTTAATTCAATCGCTCTTCTACAGTGCCTGGCCTAAGTTCTTAAAGTGAACACTCTCTTTTAGTGTCAAAATAAGATCTCACGTTCGACTTCAATCAAATCTCTATGATGGTGGGATACATCATAGTCGGTTAAAGAGAAAATATTGTACACAACCTCATTTTAACTCAAGCCAAGGCGACAAAATTTGTAGAATATTATTTGTTCTTTGGCCCTTAGACGAAACACATTGTCTCATTATTCTATTTGTCTCATCTCAGCTTGCTTCCAGAGCAACTGAGGTGACCGCTCGTGTAAGAAAGCCGATCATTGACTTAACATCATACTCTCATAGATATATAATTATGCCTTTCAAAATAATTCATGTAATAAAAATATTTACAAAATAAAAATATCTTTACAATCGAGATTACAATATATGTAGCCCCAACGATCTAGCATGAGAGGCGAATACATCCCTCATTACAGCTTTTGTAAGTGGATCAAATACATGCTATGTGTAGATATATATTGTATGGCTACTTCCTTCTTTGCCAAAATGTATCTTATAAAATTGTATTTATTCTCAATGTGTTTTAACTTGTTGTAGTATTTGGCGTCCTTAGAGAATGAGATAGCAACCTGACTATCACAATAGATAGTTATTGGACCAGTAGCGCTAATATTAATCTTTAAGTCCTCCACAAATCTCTTAAGTCACACAACTTCTTGCACTGCTACAGAACATGCAATATATTCGACTTCCATCGTCAATAAAGCTAAGCATGTTTGTTTCTTGCTATTCTATGTAATTACTTCTCTATTTAATAAGAATGCATATCCAAAAGTCAATTTGCGCTCATCCAGATCGCCACCCTAGTCGACATCTGAATATCCAACAATCTGTAAACCACCTCATTAATAGAATAATATGCAGTGCCTTTGAGATATGCCAAAATCTTCTTAATCGCACTCCAATACTTCTGTCCAGGATTCGACTAGTATCAACTCACCTGTCTTACAACATAATTGATATCAAGCATTTTACTCATTATGGCATACATGAGATTTTCAATGGCATTTGTATAAGGAATTCTAGTCATTCTTTCCTTTTCTTGAGGAGTCTTGGGATACATATCGAGACTAAGAGATTGCTCTTTAGTTGTTGGGGTATCCATTGACTTACAATCAGCCAAATTGAATTTTTCAAGAGTCTTTTTAATGTAAGGTTCTTATGACAGTGCCAGAAGTTTCCTCGAACGATTCTTGAAAATTTTGACTCCTATGATATAAGCTACTTCGCCTATATTTTTTAGATCAAAATTTGACTATAGTCAATCTTTAACAGTTTTGACAAACTTTTTACTGTTCGCAGTTAACAGTATATCGTCCACATACAAAGACAATATCGCAAAATCATCTTTAGACCTTTTAACATACACACAATGGTCTTCCTCGACCATCCTAAACCATAAGAAACTATGGTTTGATGAAATTTAAGGTTCCATTGTCTAGAAGATTGTTTAAGGCCTCTTGGCCTTTAACAACAAAACCTTGTGGTTGTTCCATATAAATTTCTTCCTCTAGTTCTCCATTGAGAAATGCAATTTTTACATCCATTTGATGTAAGTCAAGGTCTAGATATGCGACGATAACCAAGATTAATTGTAGAAAATCAAACCTTACTACAGGAGAAAATGTCTCTTCATAGTCTACACCTCATATTGGGTATAGCTTTTAGTGATTAATCTTACTTTAATGTCGCTTGACTTATTTAATATATTTGTTGCTTGGTTTCTTTTGCTTTTATGATACTTGGCTTCTTTCTTGCTTTGTTCCTTCAATTTCTTGTTGTGCTTCTACGCTGCTTGGCTTTTCCTTTTTTTTTTCCTTCTATTGTTCTCTACTTTTTTGCCTCCTCATTACTGTCATAGTCTTGCTCTTTATAGATAACTTTGAGTTTATCTTCTATAGGTGTCAATACTTTATTAAGTTATAACTGTCCACAAAGATTTTCATTTATCTTATCACAACAAAATAGGTATCATCCATTAAATAATAATCTCAAGGGCGAAGCTATTCGAACTTATTAAACTACTCATTCAACCCACTTACTCTATAAATCCACCCTTAAATTTTGAAATTTTAAATTTGACTCGATAAACCCATTTAAATACTTCATATACCCTTACTAAATCTAATTTTTATAATAATAATGTTTTCACTTATTAAGTCCATTAAATTTATTTATAACCCTTAATAAATGTTTTTTTCTTCTTTTTTTAGTAAACTGAAGATTTTCTTTATTAATATGATTCAGTAAAATATAGTTACAACACACATTCATCCTTCTTACTATTATTTTTCGAGATGAAATTGCCTTCCGAGGAGAAATTGTTGTGGCTAGTCAATCCTTATTCACAAAGCCTTCAATTAATATGGCTCCAATGTCAACATTTTGAGCTATGGCCACTTCTAAACCTTTCTCATCCCATTTTAAAACCATTTAACAATGTCTCAACCTTGATTCAAGATGTAAATTATCCAAATTCTTCACGAAGGCAACGAACAAACAATATATACTCTTATTATTGCTTCTGCAATAGTCACCAATATAAAATCAGCCACAGCCTCTGGAAGTAACTTTTACATATTAAATGCAAGGAAAATATGCAACAGAGCTAACAAATGAAGTTGATGCAGCCCCTCCTCCCATTCCCATTACTAGCCTCAACATTCAATCTAACTTTTTCTCCCATTCCCATTACTAGCCTCAACATTCAATCTAACTTTTTCTCCTTCACCTTCACAATTTATTCATTTTGCTGCAGTTGTAACAACAGCAAGTCTCTGGCCAACGTTGACCCAAGCTTAGCTGGCGCTATAGGGGAAGGAGGCTGCCATGGCCATTGATGACATAACCGCCAACTTTGTTATCTTGAATCTAATTACATGTGCTCGGATAACAAAAATATGTGGCCTGGAAGAAGAATCACGCCTCGATTAGCGTTTAATGAAAATATTGTTAGGGTTTAAGAAAACTATGATGAATGTAGAAATGGGTTCATAGAGTAAAAATTTATTTTATTAACTATATTTGAATGTCCATAATTGTACTTTAATTTAGATGTATTTTGATCAACAAAGATCATTTTTTAAAATAGGTTTAGTAAGTAGTTTGGTGGGTTCAAATAAGCCCACCTGAACATCAATTTAAGCTAGTCATATTTTATTTTCTAATAGTGGCAATTTGAAAACAGTGGCCGGCTGGGTTTGTAATTTGAGGGTCGGGGACGGCGGCGGCTGGTTGGTATTGGGTGTGAGGGAATTTTAGGTTTAGGGTTTGTTTTGTAAATTAGGTTAATGAATTTTTAATTTCATCTGTAATTTTAAAACAAAAAATATAAGGAGCTTTATAATTTAAATTGAAATTAAAAATAATATATCGGGCCAACTCCATGTTTTGTTGTTTTCTGTTAAATCGGGTTTAGGCAAGCCCAAAAAAGTCTGCTAAATCCAGGCCCTAGCCCCCGCCTCTAGCCTAATTTGACTAATTACCCAATTTATTTTCAGTAGAAATGACAATTTTTACGTAAAACTCCCTAGTATCTTATAGAAAAGGTTGGAGCTTGGTCACGTGTTCGATTGGTGTTATGCTGGAGGTTCAACTTCAGGTGTGGTTGAATCAGAGTCTCGGATATGGCAAAGGCTAGTCCTACACACGGCAAAGGCCAAGATGTGGCCAGGTCATTGTCTAAATGAAATCATGGCAAGGTCATAAGCTCAACGGGCGTTATGGCAGACGTGTGGCCAAGTCACAGTCAACCAAACACAAGATGGCAAGTCTATTAGAACAAGATACCGACACAAATACCACTGGGGTAAGGCAATGGGATACGACGCTACCACCTTCGTAGCTCTCGCGGATCCCGACAGACTGAGAGAAATGGTGGACGTTTTGAGCTCGAATCAACTGTACATGTATCTGCTGCTTCCCGCAGGGGAAGTGGGGTGGCGCTGGGAAGATTAAAAGATCATGTATCCCACGAAACAATATTATATTTCAGGATCTTTTCCTAATCTAATTTTCTTAACTTCTTGTTAAAATCATGACACGTGACAACTATGATATTGTAGTGTTTGAATTCATTTATTTAAAAAATAAATCTAATAGCAAACAAGAATCCCAATTTTGCATAAAGAACTCTTCTTGTATGCTCTTTTCAAACCTAGCTAACAACATTTCAACCCCATTGGGATAATTTTTACATTTATTCATCTGATAAATGTAAAAAGAGATATAATTTTACATTTTTTTCTTTTGATGGAAACATCAATGTGATGGTCAAAAATGGATAAAATAAACGTGGAAAGTAATTATTTACAATAAGAGAAGCAAAAAATTATATATGTCTGTTACTACCAAATAAGGAGAAAATTTAATAAATAGATAAATCTCAACTATTGAATATCATAGACATTATGTGTCGTAGTCTAATTAAAAAATAAAAAATTAAATTAAGAAAAGAAAAAGAGCTAAGAAAAAGTAGATTAA
Organism: Citrus glauca; assembly: GCA_029633175.1. Taxonomy (NCBI): domain Eukaryota; kingdom Viridiplantae; phylum Streptophyta; class Magnoliopsida; order Sapindales; family Rutaceae; genus Citrus; species Citrus glauca. The sequence goes on from JAQOOD010000003.1 coordinate 17,026,784, forward strand.
GAGAGGATAAAATTGTAAACATATGTCAAAACCACCTTTTATTCATCTGATCGTTATTGTACTTTCAAACAAGCTAGCACAAAAAATGAAAATTAATCACTGATCGATTAGGTCCCATATAAAAAAAATAAAAATAAAAATCATTAATTTATTAGTTTATTAATAAACAAACAAGACAAGACAAGACAATAGCTTCCTCTCGTTTGATGGTATTTACTTGTTGGGAGCCTTTATGAATCCAACATGCGTAGAGTTTGGGAATTTAGTAAGAGTCTTCAAGTCATAAGCAATCCAACATCTCGATGTCTCTTGGTGGTAAAAATATCCCAAGCACTTGCAATCGGAAGTACATTTCCTGCCACAGTCTTCAACTTTAATGGCTGCTCCACTTGTATACTTACTCATATAATGATCGACCCCTTCAACCTTGTGATAATGAAAATCATTTGGCCTACAGGAAGTCACTTTCTTCGGCTCACAATCCTTGCTCCACCCAAGCAAACCCTTCTCCGTAGGGCAAGCAACGCATTGATTTTCATCACAGAGTCCAAATTTGCCGCATCTCTCAGGCAGCTGACACTCGTTCTCCCAAATTGAATCTCTGTCGAAGAGAGTGAACGTTACTTCCGTGGGCCCCCAATCAACCTTGTCGTAATAAGTGTAGATCTTGAGATTTCCATCAATTCCAAGCCGCAGAAACGATATTGTGCTGTCGTATTTTGGTCTAGCCAAAATGTTACCATTGGCTGAAGAATCCAGGGTTTGTACAAAAGCAACCGCTTCATCAGTTTCCGGGCGGGAGTTGAATGTTACATTCTGTAAAGAGACATCTCGGGCGTTAAACCAGTCATACGAAGTGAAGTAGAGAACGGGCCGGGGTGTGTCGCTGCTTTTGTAGTACATTGCTGCTCTTTTGGGCTCCATCACGAAGCTGTAAGGGCCGTCGACGTTTTCTTCAGCGGAGAGTCGGCTGACAAGCTTGGTGACCCCACCGACACGAAGTGATTGGCCCGCCAAGAGAGTATCAGTTGGGTAATCAAAACTCTGCCAAATAAATTTACCCTTTGAGTCATAAAGCACCATGTTCCCATTTGAGAGCAACTTAAACCCTACAACACCTTTGTTGGCAGTGTTGGTTTGCCAGACAACGGTGCCGTCGGCTTCGGCCAAGACAAGATTCCCGTCAGTTCCCAAAGAGAAGGTGGCGTTTTCGCGAACCGGTTTGCCTCGGTTGGCTTCCCAAACCCAAAGGAAAAGCGGCTCGTTTCGTTGAAGACCCAGGCGGAGAGCAAGGGTGTAAGCATTTGGGGTTGTGTTGTAAAACGCAAGCTGGAATGGAGAGTTGAAGATGCTTAACATTCTGTAATTTGCGTCGTATTCATTACCGTATGGCCCGAACTCTCCTTCATTCACAAACTTAAATGTTTCGGAAGGAGGAACTTTAGCATTAGCTACGAGGAAAAGGAATGATGAGAGGAGGAAGAAGGAGAATGATATTGCTGAGGAAGATGACATCTTCATGGCTTGGTGATGAATATCGAGCTGAGGCAGGTCGTTACTTATTTATAATGTCTAAAGAGAAACAAGTTGCATCTGTTACAATTTTGTTCCTCTTTCGGAAAAACCCTCGTCAAACTATGCTGCTTGCAGCTACACGGCTTTGCAAATGCAATGCAATGGCAGTCTCCATCTAGCTGTTATCTATTGGACAAATTTTATACTACATCAAAATTATTATATTCAATTGGAGTGGTGCTAGGCATTTAGAAAGATGAGAGAAGCACAAGAGAATCTGTTTCTTTATTATTTTTTATTGATATTTTAATTTTTTTAATTAAAGAAGGGCGAGAGATTTTGAGAGTGAAACGGCTGCACATATTATCTTTCTCTCGTGCTTCTTTAGCCCTTTTAGATACCAAACATTTTATGTTCAATTAATGGAAGAATGATATTGTAATTTAATTAAATATAATTAATAATTTCACATTTTTTTAAATAAATATATATATATTATACATGTATTAATTAAATATAATATTTTTAATGTAATCTAAAATTTCACAATCAATTAATACATGTGGCTATTATTCTAACACCTGCCCCTTGATTCCCATCATTAGCACCCTGCTTTGGAACCAAGCAGAATAACATTTTGCCTCATTTTCAAGAATTTATGTTGTATGCGGTAGATTGGCATCTTGATTCAAATCTTAGCTCATTGTTTTTTGAACAAATTTATTATTATTATTATTATTTAAAAAAATCAACTTAGCTCATTAATTGTAAACGAAGCTGAAAATGTCTTTTTTATAAAATAAAAGAAACGTTTCGTAGTTGACCTCAATTATTCAGTGGCACCCCTTTACCATTGACCAAAACTAAAGTTGTCCAATGGGCGGAGCTAACAGAGCAGAGGTCATCAGGCACATGCGTGAGCCTGGCAGGGGCCACATTCGGGCCTGACTGGGCCTAGATTTTGACTTGCGGGTCATAAAATTATAACACGGTTTATTTGAACAAGTTTGTTTCAAAGTTTATAACTTAATCTTAATTGAATACTACATTCTTTAAATATATATACTATAAAAAAAATTAAGATGCGTTTAGCACACTGTATT